>BSBM01000011.1:24457500-25045000 GCA_027924585.1 Larix kaempferi | reverse complement strand
TTGGGTGGAATTTCTGCCAAAAAAAAATTTGTTCACCTTTGTTGCAAGTTTGGATCTAGGAATAATCCCTATCCGCTTAACTGTGGGAAGTACTTGGGAATAAGCCCTAAAACTCATTGTGAGGAGTACCACAGGAACCCCAAAGTATTTGTCCCATTGAGAGGACCTGCCAGCGAAAAGGGCAACGACCCCTACCTGATTGACTAGTTCTCACCCGTGAGGTAAACCAAGAGCTGTCGTTTGTGGCAAAGCGGTTATCAGTTTTACCTGAGCTGTGGAGTGAGGGGTACTACCCTAATACGCAAGCCATCAGATAGCATTGGTAGCCAAGTGAAACCCCTTAACTATTAGGAAACCACACATACCTGGGGTCCATATCTATTTTCAAGTGAACTGTTTACGATCACTTCTGCGCCGTTTCAGATCCATTCCGAGCCGTTTCAGATCCATTCTGAAAGTCGTTCCAGATCCATCCATTTCAGATCCAACTATTTTCAATCCATTTGGCATCGTTTCAGATCCATCTGTTGCCGATCACTTCTGCGTCGTTGCAGATCCATCTGTTTCCAATCCCTTCTGCGCCGTAGCAGATCCATTATAGAAAAAAAAAGTTGTTTTTTTGCCATATCTCCCTTGTTTTCACTTCGTTTCCCTTGAAAATTCCCTGACACCCCTGTAATCTCATTCCGCATCTTTCATTCTTGATGACCCTATCCCAAATTCCACTTCCCAAAGCTAGAAATCTCACATTTGTCTATTTTTAGAGTTTTCCATAACTTCTTTAATTTTCACCCAATTCTTTTGATGACTTCATAGGAGCCCTCACTAAAATTCACCAAATTGGCACTCTAAGAGAGTATCAGACATAATTTGAGAAACTAGCCAATCACACAGAAGGATTGTCTAATAAATTCTACAGGAGTTGTTTTATCAGTGGTCCTAAGGATGAAATCCGCTCAGAGGTTAAAATGTTGTGTCCCAACACAATGATAGAAGCCCTAGGGTTGGCTAAGTTGGAAGAAGACAAGATTGCATCCCAAAACCACTCCCCCATTCCGAAATATGGGTTCTCAATGACCTCCCATCCCGCCAGTTCCTCGACCAACTCCTATCAAGAATTTGTTTGAACAGAGATGCTTTGTTATAATTGTGATGAGAAATTAACTCGGGGACATAACTGTGTTCAACAAAAGCTCTATCTCTTGGATATGGATTCTCCGCCTGCCTCTAAAATTGGTGAAGACGTTCCAGATACAATGGATGATCAGGTCGACATTCAGGAGCTTCCTATTGACCCCCCATCTCAAGACGACCAACCAGAGATATCTCTCCATGCTTTATCCGGCATAACCACCCCCCAAACAATGTGGGTCAAGGGTTACTTCAAGAAGCTTCCTCTTACAATACTCATTGATTCTGGTAGCACTCATAACTTCATTGAACCCCGGATCACCAAACAGGCTGATTGTTTTGTCCATCCTTGCTCCAACTTTCAAGTCATGGTTGCCAATGGGGGCACCTTACCTTGCAAGGGAAAGTGTCACAATGTGCGTATATCTCTGGAAGATTATAACCTACGCTCTGACATGTTTGCCTTGTCCTTAGGTGGATGTGATGTGGTTTTGGGCATTCAATGGCTATGCACGCTTGGCCCCATTTTATGGGATTTTGCTGAACTTTGGATGCAGTTTTCAGTCAATGGGACACAACACAAATTTGCGGGCTTACAACCAGGGTCTCTCCGCATCATCAGGTCACATCTCCTAGAAAATATCCTTAAGAAGAATTCACATGGTGTCATTACTCAGCTGCAATCCATTCAGATGCACCCATCAACGATATCCACTACTTCCTTGGATAGATATGCAGGTGTCTTTGTTGCACCAATGGGATTGCCACCTTCAAGAGACCTTTCGGGTAAGCATTTAGCCGCATCTACATCTCAGCAGGAAATGATGCTATTTTTCATGCAGTACCGAAGTGGAAGCCATCCCTATTAGGGAATTATTTATTCATCAAGACTAATCTCCAGAGTCTGGAAAATTTCCTGGAACAACGAGTCTCCTCCCCAGCACACATGAAATGGGTTATCCAACTTATGGGTTATGACTATGAGATCACTTACAAGAAGGGTAAGGACAATATGGTGGAAGATGCTCCTTCTCGCACATTTGATGACCCAGTTTCTCTTACAGCTATTTCTCTGCTTGTTCCAAATTGGTTGCAATCTATTCAACAGCGCTATCTCTTCTATGAACTCCATGCTTCTTCATCGATCGGGCACTTTGGGTTCCTCAAAACGTATGACCGGGAACAATGTAATTTCTTTTGGCAGGGACTGAAAATGACAATTTAACAGATGGTGGTTGACTGTGATACTTTCCAGGTCAACAAGGGTGAAGCGACACTCCTTTCGGGACTGCTTGAACCTTTTCCCATCCCTACACATATTTGGACAACTATTTCTATGGATTTCCTAGAAGCGCTACAGTGGTGCAATACCACATCTACAAGGACGCCATATGAAGCAGTCTATGGACAGGAACTGCCATTTTTTCTTCCATACACCCTCAGCGTCTCCCCAGTTCAGGCAGTTGACTCGGTTCTTCGAAACCACTCTCAGATTCTTCTTATTATGCAGGACAATCTTCACATGGCAAGAATTCGACTGCAACAACAAGCCAATCATCACTATTCAGAGTGCACTTTTCATGCAGCTGATATGGTTCTTCTTCGTATACAGCCTTCCAAGCAATCCTCCTAAAACTCAAAAGGTGTCAGTGGCCCAGAATGCAACCCGAGGATGCTACAGGGGAACCACTCCTTCAGATTCTGCATCAATTTCCACATCTAAAGCTTTGAGGCAAATATTTTTCTAAGGGAGAGGGAATGTTAGGAACCCATGTCAACCCTTCTATTTACTTTGTTAGTATATTGTTGTTGGACGCATATGCTTTGTATGTCATCCCATAGTATTTGTTGATCCATAGTTTATATTATTGTTGTTGGACGCATATGCTTTGTAAGTCGTCCCGTAGTAATTGTTGATCCATAGTTTGTATTGGCCCATGGTTTGTATTGACACATGTTATTGACCCATGGTATTGGCGTCTAGACTTAGTATATAAGTTTGTGTTGATACCAATGAAGGTACCGTGAAGTTATTTGTATTGAGCTTTCTCAGAGGAGTTTGCCCACTCGAAGTGGCCTGTGATCAATAAAAACGATTCTGAGTTCTGTTATTTCTGCTATCTCGTGTATTTTCATTAATTAATTGTTGCAGGTTCTTCACAAAGACTAGGATACCTAGCACAATGGATACCCCTGTAAAGTCTTGTTTGGTGCTTTTTGACATTGTTCATGGACTTGGATGTCTAAATTGTTTCTTTATGGCCTAAGGCACGATATTATTCCATAAAACATCATTCCAAAATCCTTAATCAAGCACATACATATTTCTCAAAACCATTTCATGGTATCGACATCCTTAATCATAGGCCAATGATACCATTAAGAGGTCATGTGTGGTTAATGGAAGAAATCATCATAGCTCTTTCTGGATAGAATATTCCTTTAGGGACCAAGGTTTTGGTCTCTCTCTCTCTGACTATCTCTCTAAACTGCCTATGGGTTATAGGTTTTAAGGGTTGGTTGTTTGATAATAGAGTTTAGGGTTGATGAGAATTACGGATTATAAGGGTTAGGGGTTAATTTTTATTTGACTAGACACTTTAGAGGTTAGAATTATGTGGTTAGGATTATAGGGGTTAAGGGATATATATCATTATGTGTTAGTATTTAGGAGTTTTAGGGGCTATACTAGTTTATGTTTATAGTGGGAGAGTTATGGTCGTTAGTTGTACTAGGGACTAGGGATTGCAGTGGCTAGGGACTAATGGTCAAGGGTTTGGGGATTGAGATATAGGGTCATCGATTTATGGTTACAAGGACGAATATTTATATGTACATGAGGATAATGCGAGTTAGTGATTTTGTGTAATAGTATATCTCCTAACCCTTGTGGTGAAGGAGGGAAGAGAGGGGTGAGGGAGGGAGGAGGGATTGGGTAGAGTGGAAGAGAGTGGGGGGGATTGGGTGGATAGGAAGAGAGGGGAGGTGGGGTTATAGAGAGGGAGGGGGGTTTTAGGGAGAGATAAGTAAACTTCAAGGTGTGAAAAATAACGTGTGGGCGCTAAAACGTGTGCATGCTTCTACATGTGCGCGCACAAAAAAGCTTGCGCACCACTACGCGTGTGCACATTTGCTCGCACACGTGTTTGGATTCAAATTTTTTTTGGCGCCCTTGCAGGTTTGGTATTAGCTTTGGATTTCCAAACTTTGAGTCTCGTTCTAAGTTATGGTAGAGCAAACCAATTTCTGTAACTTCATGTTTTTCCGCTTAGTTTCGCATATGCTCCACTTGTGCACTACTGATGAAATTGCACACACTTGTTGAGCTCTATGTGTAGATTCTAACTATATATTTTTTGAATAGATATGTTATTGTTTTCTATTTTTAATTCAATTTTAACTGCACTCATGCCAAATTTGTAAAAAACATAGGTCATTTATTTGGCCTATAACTCTTGATTGGCTTACCTATTTCGAGAAAGGAAAAAAACCCGCACAAGATTACAAGAATACCTACAAGCTAAAAAAAAAATTGATTATGTTCAGACCATGATATGGTGGACCAACACTTGACCATGTCATTTTAAGGATTCACTAACTTTCGTAGTTAAAAAAAAGATTAAATTAACTTTTAAAATTTTGGTAAAATAGCCCTGCACAAGATTCGTGTGTTTCCTATGCCTCTACATATTGTTTTCCTCATAAATTGACAATTTACATAAAAAACCGGTGGACCAACACAAACATATACATTATGTTTTAGAGAAAAAATAGCGTACCAATATTAAAATAATGACATTTTGGGGTGGTTATACCACTTTTACATAAATATGAGTTTTATATTCTGGCAGGTGATCCGTTTTTATACGTTTCATCTTTTTACACCTAATTCTAAAAACGTTTGTAGGTACCTCTAATAATTCATTTTAATTATAATATTTATGTTTTTTCAGCATGCCATTGCAACTAATGTGTCATAAGTGGGTATCATTACCTTGCACCAACCCTTGTTTAAATGAAAATTTGTGGTTTTTATGGAATAAAGCACTAGTAGAGGTTATAGCTGTAAATTATTTTATTTGCAAGTAAATTGAAATAAGGTCAAGCCTAGTAGTTGGGTACCTATGATGAAAAGGGTTGGTGAACTTTGTGCCCTATTACTAACTAGAATCACAAATCCATATAAGGAATACCTAGATATATCTTCGATAAAAATTGAATAGAATGGAACTGCACCCCTTTCCATATGCAAATGTGGAATATTGGAGAAGTGTATTCCAAACCCTAAAAAAGAAAGGATTAATTATTGACCCTTGATTCTATTTCGACGGAATGAAATTACACTGTTGATCCGCTTTAAAATATATATATATATATATATATATATATATATATATATTGGTTGCATGGCATGAGTTAGGACTGGAAGCCTCACATGATCATGTAGTGATTGTAATATATCACCTTAGTTTAGTTATAGAAGAGATCTAGAATCTCTAATAAATGCATGCATGTAATATAAAGAGAAAGAACCTCAGGTAACCGGGCTAGTAACCAAGGAAATGAAAGCCTCGTTCCCTTCTTTAACTTGAAAGAAATGTAACAATGAAGAAACCAAGATATTTACTAAATCTAGAGATTACAAATAACTAATGGAATTGGAAGGAGGATTTTTTTATGATGTTTTTGTTAAAATATATAAGACAGAAGCAAATAGAAGATAGAACGCAAATGGGCATATTCATTGCCTTCTGATTATTAACTTCAAGCTTATATAGGATTACATCACATCAATACTACTTTCCAATACTATGGAACATGAAATACTATGGGACATCCAAGTGTCCTAGTTAACTAACAAACTCAACTATTAACCAACTCATGACCATTGAGATTACAATTCTTAACAAACCCCCTTAATCTTAAATGGGATAGTAATCTCAGCACTATCAAATGCCTAAGTACTTCCTCTGAAACTCAAATTCATATGTTCCCAAACGTTTGGTGAACATATCAGCCAATTGCTCCTTAGAGCCACAAAACATCAAAGTAATCTCTCCATTATTGACTAACTCATGTATAAAGTGATAGCGAGTGTCAATGTGTTTACTCTTTCTATGAAACACATTATGTTTGGAAATTGTATGGCATAACTATTTCCACAATAATATTTGTTGGCTCTTTTTATGTGTGTCCCATATCCTTCAAAATTATTCTTAGCCAAACTCTGTGGCATGCTGCTATAGTTGTTGCGACATATTATGCTTCTGCAGAAGACATACTAACAATGGATTGTTTCTGAGAGGCCCATGAAATCAGAATGGTACCAAAATCGAAAGCATAGCCAAATGTGTTTTTCCTATCATCAATGCTTCCTGCAAAATCACTGTCAATGTACCCTGTAAGAGTACTGTCTGGTGAATGAGAGTACCAAAGTCCATAACCAATTGTGCCCGCAACATATCTCAGAATTATTTTACCAACTTTCCAGTGAGAGTATTTGGGAGAATACATAAATCTAGAGATAAAACTTACAACATACATCAAATCAAGTCTAGTTGTAGTTAGATACATTAAACTATATTTTGTAAATTGTAGAGTTTATTGCTGGTCCTTCATCATACTTGCTTAACTTGGCTCCTGTAGCAATGGGGGTTTCTGCTGGTTTACATTTATCCATTCTGAATCTCTGCAGAATGTCTATAGCATACTTATGTTGACAGATGAATATGCCATTTTCACTTTGGTCAACTTCTAGACAAAGAAAAAATTTCATGAGACCAAGATCAGTCATTTAAAACTCATTTTTCATGACTGTCCTAAATTCTTCTAGCATCATATTTCTAGTATAAATCATATCATCAACATAAAGACATACAATTAGAATGTTACCTTGTTGATCTATTTTGACATATAGAGTGGGTTCATTGCTTCTCCTATTGAACCCATTGTTTATGAGATAAGAATCAATTCTGTTGTACCAAGCTCGTGGAGCTTGTTTTAGACCATACAAGGCCTTTTTTAGCTTACATACCTTGTGTTCTTGACCTTTGACTGCACAACGAGGTGGTTGTTCTACATAGACTTATTCTTCAAGTATGCCATTGAGAAAGGAAGATTTCACATCCATTTGATAAACATGCCATTGGTTTTGAGCTGCTATTGCAAGTACAACTCTGATAGTGTCCATCCTTGCTACTAGAGAAAAGGTTTCATCATAGTCTACACCATATTGTTGAGTAAATCCTTTTGCAACCAATATTGCTTTGTGCTTCTCTATCTCTACTTTTTCATTTATTTTTGTCTTATATACCCATTTTACTCCAATACTTTTTTTTTCTAATGGGAGATCAACAAGATCCCAAGTATGATTCTTTTCAATAGAATCAATTTCTTCATTCATTGCTTGTACCCACTGTGCATATTTTATTGCTTCATTAAATGATTGTGCCTGACAGGAAAATAGAGCATACTGTAGTTGCTCATCAATAACAAGAGTCTATTCATATAACTCCCTTAAGCTTCTGGTTCTCTGGTTATGTGGTGGATTGTCTGCTGGTGTTGCTTCTTGTTGTTGTTGTACCTCTAGTCTGGGCATTCTAAGTGGTTTTGGTGGTACTGGAATGTCATTCTGCTGAATATCTGTTGTGTCATTCCAGCATTTGTCTTCAAGGAATTTAACATCTCTTCTCACCACAACTTTTTTGGTGTCAGGATTATAGAGTTTGTAGGCTTTGTGATGTTCACTATAACCAATGAAGATACATTTTTCACTCTTCTTGTATAGTTTTCTCCTTAATTCATCAGGAATGTGTGCAAAATCCACACATCCAAATATTTCGAGATGTGAGACACTAATCTTAGTGCCACTCCATGCTTCTTCTGGTATCTTATCTTTAACACTTACTGTGGGAGATATGTTTAGTAAGTAAACTGGACATGCAATAGCTTCAGCCCAATAATAGTCTGATAACTTCTTGTATGACAACATAATTTGGGCCATGTTCATGATGGTCCGGTTTTTTCGTTCAGCAACCCCATTCTGCTGTGGAGTGTATCTGGTAGTGAACTGGTGCTAGATTCCATGTTGTTTATAGAACTATGCAAAATCATGTGAGTCATACTCACCTCCACCATCTGATCTGAGTACTCTGATGGATTTACCTGACTGCTTTTCAGTCAATGCCTTGAACTCTTTGAATTTGGAGAAGGCATCAGATTTGTGTCTGAGAAAGTAGATCCATACTTTCCTGCTGTAATCATCAATAAAGGTCATAAAATACAGACTGCCTCCTATGGACTGTTTTTTCATAGGTCCACATAGGTCTGTGTGAACTAACTCAAGGTGTTCTTTGTATCGAGATGTCGAAGTGGGGAAATTGTCCCTTTGATGTTTCCCTAAGATATAGTATTCACATGAACTGGACTGTTCATTTATAACTTGTAACCCCTTGACCATGGACCTTTTTTGTAGATGACAGAGACTCTAAAAGGGTATATGACCATACCTACAGTGTCACAACCAGATTTCATATAGACTGGAAACAGTATGTGCATATGACTGTGACAGGATAGCACTTCTCAGATTGAGTGGGAATATTCTATTCTTGGCCATTTCTACTTTGGCTAAGAGTCTTATACTGGGGGGTTTATCATAAACAACACAATATGAATCAATAAACATGACATCATACTTATTATGAATCAGTTGTCCCGCACTGATCAAATTGACTTTCAGATTAGGAACATAGAATACATCATGTATAATCTTATTTTCATTATGTTTGGTAAGAACGTGTACAATACCTTTTCCTTGAGCAGGAACAAGATAATGATACCAAGCTTGATTTTTGTATTGACAAATGAATCAAAATCAGAAAATAATGATTTGTTACTTGTCATATGATTGCCGCAGCCACTGTCTAGCAACCATACATCTGAATGATATTCTTCTTCAGTCGCTTGGCATGAGAGAAACATGACTTCTGATGAGCTTTCTTCAACATTGGAGACATGGGCTTTGCCACTGTTCTGATCTTCTTGCTTATTTCTACAGTCTCGTTCATAGTGTCCATACTTCTTGCAGTAGTTGCACTGAATGTTGGACCTATTATTCCATCTCTTGCATCTCCCTCTCTGAGAGTTGTGAAAGTGCTCACCATGGTCTGAGTGTTCATGAGCAGTTCTATCCTCTGTAGAATGAGAACTTCTTCCTCTTCTTCCTCATCCTCTACTTCCTCTGCCTCTACCTCTGTTGAATGAATCCTGAGTGTTGAATGCATTTGATGGAGACTCTTCCTCTTGACTGATTTGAGCTTCGTGGGATAGAAGGGACCCTATTAACTCTTCAAGGGAAAATTTGGACAGATCTTTAGATTCTTCTATGGCAGTAACAACCATAGCAAACTTCTTAGTGAGACATCTAAGAATATTTTCAAAAACAACCTTTTGTTCCAAGGCCTCTCCATAGGTTTGGAATTGCGTCACAATACCTGGAACCCTAGTCATGAGCTGATCTATAGTTTTAGTTTCCTTCATCTTAATACTTTCAAACTGAAGTCTAAGGGTTTGAAGTCTTACTGCTTTAACTCTGTCGGTACCTTTGTATGAAGGTGCAAGGAGATTCCATGCTTGATATGCGGCGGTAGCTCCTAAGATCCGTGGGAAAATGGACTCTTCAATGCAACTTTGGATCAAGCATTTTGCTGTGAGATATCGATCTCAGATTTCTTCAAGGGATTTCTTGAGAGCATTAGATATAGCCGTGAACTCGTTTTCAACCATATCCCAACATTTGTTGAGTTGGAGAAACGTCTTCATCTTGATTGACCAAAACTTGTAGTTTGTGTCGGTTAACATTGGTCCATAGATCTGCTTCATGCTAGTACTTGCCATTTTGTATGACTATCCTTTAAAAAGAGTGCCGCTACTTGTATAACTTACACAGTGCATCAGAGGATGCGTCAGACAAAATCTGTGCAAGTGAACAGTGTTCGGCACGCTTCTCCTTAACAACAAGTGCGTCGGTGACACGATTCGTCGTTGCAGAGAGTGCGTCGGTGACACGTCTCTTCTATGCAATAGGTGCGTCGTGCCACAGTTCCCGAAAGGGACAGGTGCGTCGACACTTCCAATGGAAAAAAATGATGCGGCCTTGGTGCTATGAAGTTGTTCCTTCACGCTGGCGTGTTCCCATCTTGTGTGTGTGTGCTTTCCACTATGTGAAAATGATTACCCTAGATACAGGCATGGATCAAACCATAAGCTTTGATACCATGTTAAAATATACAAAATAGAAGCAACTAGAATATAGGACACAAATGGGCATATTCATTTCCTTCTTATTATTAACTTCAAGCTTGTATAGGATTACATCATATCAATACTACTATCCAATATTATGGAACATGAAATACTATGGGACAGCCAAGTGTCCTAGTCAACTAACAAACTCAACTAATTAACCAATTCATGACCATTGAGATTACAATTCTTAACAGTTTTAGAATGTAAACTTTGAAGCACCAGAATCAAAAGTGGTGGAGAAAGCTAAAGCGGTTTCTACTTCCAATTATGTACCATTGAATTCATGATTTTTTTGGAATACTAAGCGAGTTAAGATTTTCCACGCATAAGGAGTTGTGGACAGTAATATATGATATATGTGACAGATTTTAAGAGAAAACGCAAAGTATTCATTATACCTGTACATGTGGAGTAACAAAAGTTTAATACTTTGATTATAAAAAGGTTTTGCATGATAGAAAAGATTTTTCAGATATGAATAATATATATATATATATATATATATATATATATTAATTAATTATGTATTAATTACCTTCAATATATTTTAATTCGAAGATAAATAGCTGTAATCAAAATTCGAATTTTCTCTTTACAATCTAGAATGGTAAAAATGGTAGTTTACTTAAACATTTAATAGAGCAAAAAATGATATTAAGGGTATTGGTGAGCCATGCTATGATGGATGGGAAGGCCATGAAAGATGGAAAAGTTGAGGAAAACACAATAAATGAAGCTTTAACGGTAGTTGAAATTTGTTTTAAGTTTTTTTTTTTTTCTTTTAATTAATATATATCTAAACAATATCAATGCAAGTTTTAAAAACTTTGTGGAATGTACATAGTTGCTAAAAGCAGATTATACAGTTTATTTTTGAGTGGTAAATTCAAACAAGATTTACTTTAAGAAGTAAATATCAAGAATACAATACTCAAAACATATTAATGAGCAAAAAAATTACAATATTAAAAACACATTAATGAACAAAGTGTTAAAAGTGAATATGAATGAAAAAAGTAAACATTATATATAAAAATTATTCTAATATATTAAGAAGAAAATAAATATTAAACGAGCAAAATATTATTCAACAAATACAAATTTCCACCTAAAAACATCTTTAGCCCATCCCAGATAAATATTGAATGACAAAACTATCAAAAGTAAAACATAGTTTTAAATAATTTAATTAAAAATTTATCTTATATATAAGTAATTACTCAATTAAACATGCCTATGTCTAGTGTTATATATATATATATATATATATATATATATATATATATTAATATTATCATGAAAATGAAATTGATTATTTCTCGACAAATTTAAGAACAAAATTTATAAATTATAATCTTTACAATGTATGTGTTTATTTTAAATTTGTATCTAATTTCATTTAAATGAATTGTGAATCATAGTTCTTAAATATAATGAATTGTGAATAAGATTATGAAAAATATGTTTCAAGGATTTGATAAAACAAATTTACTTGTGAATAAGATTATGAAAAATATGTTTCAAGGATTTGATAAAACAAATTTACTATTTGCTTAGTATCACTACTAAACCCAAAAACAAAAGTTATACAACATATTTTTTTTAAAATTATTAAAACACACACAATTTCGATTTTGAATGTCCTAATCATTTCTTAAAATTTCAAAACATTTATCCAATAAATTGAAACTTCTACATAGAAGCATTTTCATACTTACTCAAAAAAAATATTGAATGAACAAACTATTAAAATCAAAATTAAAGCATGGTTGTGAATAATTGATTATTCAATCATCTTCCATTTATAGTTGAGTTAATTATTCAATTATTCCTATTAAATGATTTAAAATATAATTATTTTACTATTTGAAATAGATATATAATATTATATATCTTTAAAAAATCAACTATGCTTAACTAAATTAATCATGTTTAACAAAAGTCAACAAAAAGTCAACTCAAACATTATTAACCATCTTTACATGTCATGGTGAACTGAACTATTATTAACCATTGTCAAATATGGTTAATCTTAGCTAATCGATCTCAACCATACTAAACCATGGTAAATTCAACTATGCTTAACTAAATAAACCATGATTAATAAAAGTCAACAAAGTAAAGAAAGTTTCACTAAAGTCAATCATGGTAAACATAAACAACCTTTGTCGCCATAGTCAACTATTGCTAACTTTCTCGTGTCACCAATAGCCAATCATAATAAAACATATTTAATAACATTCAAAGATGGCCACACATAGTCAAACATGACCAACCATGGTCAAATATTGTCTAACATAATTAGCCATAGTTAATCATAATCAAACATGGTTAACCATGGTCAATATTGGTCAATGATGTTTGACCATGGTTAACCTTACCTAACCAAAATCAACCATGGTCCATTAAATTCAACTATGGTCAAACAATATTTAACCATAGTAAAATATGGTCAAAATTATTCAACCATCATTTATAACCCATCATCAACAATGGTAAATGATGGTTAAACATGGCCAATCATGGTCACAAATTTTGAAACTAGGTTCAGCCATAGTCATACATATTTAACCATGGTCAAGCTTGGTAAATGATGACTAACCATGGTCATTAATACTTGACCAAAGTCAACCATATTCAAGCATGGTACAAAAAATTCAACAAGGGCTAACTAAAGTCAACCATAGTTAACCAATGTCAACCATGGTTCATTAAGGTCAACCATGGACAAATAATATTTAACCTAGTAAACTAACTAAATTCAACCATGGTTAACCAAAGTCATCCATGGTCCATTTAAGTCAACCATGGTCAAGCAATATTCAACCATGGTAAATGATGGTCAAGCTTATGCAATCATCATTTCTCACCCATCTTCAATAATAATCATTCATGGTTAAACATGGTCACCCATAGTAACCCATTTTCAAAACTAGAGTCAACCGTAAAAAACATAGTAAACCATGGTCAATTTTTTTTAATGATGATTGACCATGGTCAATCTTACCTAACCAAATTCAACCATATTCAAGCATAATTCAAAAAATTCAACAATGACTAACTAAAGTCAACCATAGTTAACCAAAATCAACCATGGTCCGTTAAAGTCAACTATGGTCAACTAATATGATCAAGTATGGTAAAGTATTTTCAAACATCATTAAATAAAAATCATCAATGATGGTTAAGCATGCTTAACCATAGTCAACCATTTTCAAACTATGGTCAACCATAGTCATACATGGTTAACCATGCTAAAACCTGGTAAATGATGACTAACCATAATCAATGTTAAGACCTAAATATTGGCACATTACCCGTTATGTAGTGGCACATTACCCCTTTATTATGGTGCATTACACATTATTGATGTTGGATTAGGTCTATTAGTTGTTATTGTACGCCTTTGTCTCCTATATATAGGAATGAGACCTTTTCATTTTAGTCATCATTGTATCTTGTCTTGTCTTTTGTACTTAGTACATTGTGTAAGGAGGTTCCTCCCTCAAAGAGGATTTTTATTCATATCATTTATTCATTATTAAGTCATGGATTACTTTCTTTTGGTCTATTTATTCTATATCTAGGACTTGGTTGCATAACATTTGGTATAAGAGCTCTTTCCCCGGGACTAGTTTATTCAAAACGAGTCACATTGGAATTTTAACTATAATTTTTTTTCTACAACGATTCAGAAAGAGATATTCAAAAACCATCTCCAAAAAATGCCAAACTATATATGGTACAATTTTCAGATATGGATACTATACAGGTTCAGAGATATTTTCCTTTTAAGTTAGGGGTTTTGACTAGTCCAAAAACTAGTCTAAAAAAGGTATTCTAGGGAAAAATGTCATATCTGGGAAATGCAAGATCCAAATTGAGTCAAAAATATTGAATCGGAAATAACATGTACCAAAGTATCTATTTTAGGGTTTTCAACCTCATATACAAAATATTGGACATGTGGCAGACCCTACAAGTTCGCTCTTCTGGAAATACCTAAAATAAGAAGTGTTGGGAGTTTCGCAATAAATTCTTATTGGTACATCAGAATTAGGTTAGACCTGAGGCATTGGAAAAAGGACACATCATGATACATAAATTCGAAGTTTCAGACCCATAGGAGCATAAAATTCAAATTTAACACAATCACAACTCATCCATAAAATGGTCTTCCAATCAGGGTTTGAAAAAGGTATGCCATTTTAAATTTGAATAGCTTTGAGTAGAAGGATCTAATTCTGGTAAAACCTAGGGTGTGATATATATTTATATTGTCCAAAATGACACCAAAAGGAAGTGTAAAAACTCACACTCCCCTCAAACCACTAGAGGATCCATCCCCAACTTACAATGAAATGGAAGACTTATATTTTCGAGTGTCCCAGTTGGAGGATATGATTAAAGGGAACGTGAAAAAAGTTGAATTAGTTCATTTAGAGGAGAAGAATAAAATTGAATAAAATATGAAATGTTCGGTGAGAACAACTGATTTACTCAATTTAGACGATAAGTTGAACAATATTTCTAATCTCATACAAAATTCAAGGGATACTCCCCCTACATGTGATGATGTGTTGCAGGATACTTGGGAGGATAAAGATAATTTCCATTATGAGAAACATTCCATGAATACACATATTCCAAGAGGAAATGATTCTAGTAATGGAAGTCATCGGGGATGGTCACCAAAGGTACCCAACTTCCTAAAATTGACATGAGAAAGTTTGATGGAAATGACCCACTAACTTGGATATTCTAGATGAAGCAATTCTTTGATCTACACTAGGTGCCAACTTTGAAAAAGGTAACTATTGCATCCTTATATTTAGATCCTGATCAATTTTTATGGTACCAATGGATTTGTGACCGTAAAAAGGACTCTATTATCTCATGGTATATATTCATAGAACAATTGATTGCAAATTATGGGGATATAAATAGAAGCACCTTCTTTATCCAGTTGGTAAATCAAAAGCAAAAAGGACCAGTTACAAAGCACATCAAGCAGTTTCAGAAGCTAAGTCTCAGAGTGAAGAATATTTTAGAAGATAATTTGTTGAATATCTTTATTGGAAGTTTGAAGGATAACATCAAACATGAGGTTCGCCTTTGGGAACCTAATTCCTTGGAGCATGCATTCAGGGTGGAAAGAAAAGTTGAAAACAAAATTATGGAAACAAGGAAGAATACCACTTACAACTATAAAGAAGGAAGTGTGGTATCAAGTCATCCACAACCTACAAGGTTGACACCACAGCAACTAGAGGAAAAAAGAGCAAAATGGATTTGTTACAGTTGTGATAGAAAATATAGTAAGGGCCACAAGTGTAATGAGAAGAAACTATTTTACATAGATTGTGATGCAAAGGAAGGAAATGAACAAGAAGCACCAAAAGAACATGAACCATCTCAAGATGAAGAAATAGAAGATACTACTTTTGAAGAAATTACTCCCACCATATCCTATCATGCACTGGCTAGAATTAACAACCCTCAAACTCTCAATATCGAAGGTGATATCAAAAAGGAAAAGGTAACCGTGTTGACTGATTCTAGTAGTACTCATAATTTTATTCACTGTAAATTAGCCAAGGTTCTCAATTGCTTTCTATATCCAACACCAGAGTTTCAAGTAATTATTGCAGATGGGGGAACTATCAATTGCTCAGGAAAATGCCATAATATCAATATCACTATGGGGGAATATGTATTGAATATTCCAATGATTGGTATTCCGATGGGGGGTGTTGATGTTGTCTTAGGAGTTCAATGGTTACAATCATTGGGAACAATGGCTTTTAATTTTCAGAAGATTTTCATGAAATTATTATGGGAAGGAAAATAATATGAGTTAAAGGGTCTCATGGGGAAACCAAGTAATGTGATAAGCTATAATGGCATGACAAAATTGATAAAAAGGGACATAAAGGTGTAATTTCACAATTATGCTCATTAGATTTTCAAACATCTAACTCTCCTATTTCCCCATATCTCCAAAAGGTGATTGATAAGAATTCCAAGGTATTTGAAGATATTCCAAAAGGTCTTCCACCCATTAGAGATTTTGATCATGCGAGATTTTGATCATGCCATTCACTTAATTCCGGGAAGTGTTACTCTTAACATAAGACCTTATAGATACACGTATGGACATAAGAGTCAAATTGAGTGTATGGTGGAAGAAATGTTAAAGGCTGGCATAATTAGGGCTATCCAAAGTTCTTAGTCTGAACTAGTTGTAATGGTACACAAGCCAGATGGATCATGGCATATGTGTTCATAATATAGAGAGATCAACAATATCACCATTAAAGATAAATTTCCCATTCCTGTCATTGATGAATTGTTAGATTTGAATCATCGTTTCGAATATCATCAGATTAGAATGAAGGAGGAATACATTCCAAAAACAACATTTAGAACTCATGAAGGTCATTATGATTTTTTGGTCATCCCATTAGGTCTCACGAATGTGCCTTCCACATTTCAAGGTTTGATGAATTCCATTTTCAAGCCTTTCCTTAGAAAATTTTTGCTAGTATTCTTTGATGATATACTAATCTATAGCAAGTCTTGGGAAGAACATGTTCAGCATGTTGACATGGTACTACAACTACTAAAGGAGAAACAACTATATGCAGAACCTTCCAAATGTTTCTTTGGGTTAAAGGAGGTAGAATATTTGGGTCATATTGTATCTCAAGAAGGTGTTAAGGTAGACTCCAACAAAATTAAAGCCATGATGGACTAGTAGATTCCCAAAACCCTAAAGAATCTTCGAGGATTCTTAGGTCTGACAAGGTACTACCGAAATTTTGTTCGGAATTATGGAAGAATATCAACATGTCTAACATCATTATTGAATAAATATTTGTTTTCTTGGACTCCAAAGGAAACTCAAGCTTTTGAACAACTTAAGGAGGAAATGCGAAAAGATCTTGTTTTGGCCACACTAGACTTCACAAAAAAAATTAGTGTGGAATGTGATGCTTCAGGAAATGGCATTGGTGTTATTCTAATGCAAGAAGGAAACCCGCTTGCTTTCACAAGTCATCCAATCAAGGGAAATCACTTACAGAATCCCATTTATGAGAAGGAAATTTGGCAATTCTACATGATCTTAAGAAATGGCGTACTTACCTAATAGGTAGACATTTAAAGGTAAAAAAAGATCACGATAGCCTTAAATACTTCTTGGAACAGAGATTATATTCGGAAGAGCAACAAAATGGGTAACCAAGATGTTGGGATATGACTTTGAAATCATCTATAAAAAGGGAAACATAATGTGGTGGAAGATGTGCTTTCTAGAAAAGATGAATATGTCAAGGGATTACTTTGTGCAATTTCCATTATACAACTCGATTGGGTAGTAGCTGCAAGGGAAGAATGGAAAAATGACCTATCTATGTGGATGCTCATTCAAAAGCTACATGACGATCCAAGTGTATCCGATACTTTTGTGTGGAAAAATGATTCACTATGGTATAAGGATCGCTTATATTTATGCAAAGAGTCCCAACTTAAACAAAAGGTCCTCTCGGAATTACACACCTCTCCTATAGGTGGGAACTCCGGATTCCTAAAAACTTACCATAGGGTGAAGAAGGAATTTTTTTGGGAAGGTCTTAAATATGACGTTCAAAGGTTTGTGGTCGAATGCTTGGTTTTCCAACAAAACAAGGTGGAAACAATTAATACCCCAAGACTTCTACAACCATTAGACATACCTTTCCAGTGCTAGGAAGAAGTCTCAATGGATTTTATCACATGTCTGCGCAAGTTAGAAGGAAATAATGCTATTATAGTGGTTGTTGATAGACTCATGAAGTGTGCACATTTTTGTGCACTCTCTCACCCTTTTAATGCAAGTACAGTAGCCGCAACTTTCCTAGAAATAGTTCAAAAGTTACGTGGAAATATGAAGATTATTGTAAGCGATAGAGATCCAATTTTCACTGGAAAATTTTGGACTGAATTATTTTCTTGTTTGGGTACCGAATTGGCTCATAGTTTATCTTATCATACTCAATCTAATGGGAAGACTAAGATAGTGAACAATTTTTTTGAAGGCTATCTTCCTTCATTTGCATCTGATAAAAAAACATAGTGGGTGAAATGGTTAACTTTGGCAGAATGCTGGTACAATACTTCCTTCCATACATCATAAAAAATGTCTCCATTTATGGCACTTTATGGGTACCAACCTCCATCTAGCACATCTCCCTTAAAGGGAAAATATAAATTTGAAGTCGTTGAATATCACATAGAGCACCAACAAGATGTTCTCCAGATACTTAAGGACAACCTAGGCATGTCACAAAACAAGATGAAACAACAAGCTGATCAAAATTGGAGTGCAAAGAGTTTCGAATAAGGGGATTGGGTATTTCTAAGGATACAACCTTACAAACAGATGTCCCTTGAGAAACTAAATAAGGACAAAAAATTAGCACCCAATTATTATGGTCCTTATATAGTGTTGTAGAAGATTGGTAGTATGGATTACAAATTGGGGCTCCCTTCATCTTCAAGAGTGCATCCAGTTTTCCATGTTTCTTGATTAACGAAGGTAATAGGAGACAAGATCCCAATTCAAACAATCTTTCTTGAGCTTGATGAAGAAGGAAGATTCATATTAGAACCTAAACAAATCACTAAAACAAGGGAAGAACATGCCAGTGGAAGATTCGACATGGGAAGATGAGTCCTTCATACCGAAGCATCCACAACTAATCAATTATTGAGGACAAAACTTGTCTAAAGGGGAGGGGCATGTTAAGACCTAAATATTGCCACATTATCCTTATGTAGTGGCACATTACCCCTTTATTATGGTGCATTACATATTATTGATGTCGGCTTGGGTCTATTAGTTTATATTGTACCCCTTTGTCTCCTATATATAGGAAGGAGACCTTTTCATTTTAGTCATCATTATATCTTGCCTTGTCTTTTGTACTTAGTACATTGTGTAATGAGGTTCCTCCCTCGAAGAGGATTGTTATTCATCTTAGTTCTTCATTATTAAGTCATGGATTACTTTCTTTTCATCTATTTATGCTATTTTTATGCTATATATGGGACTTGGTTGCATAACAGTCAACCATACCCAACCAAAGTCAACCATATTAAAATATGGTTCACAAAATTCAACAATAACTAATTAAACTGAACCATAGATAACTAAAGTCAACCATGGAAAAATAATATTTAACCTCATACACTAACTAAATTCAACCATAGTTAACCAAAGTCAACCATGGTCCATTAAATTCAACCGTGGTGAAAGAATATTCAACCACAACAAGGTAATTTTTAGGGGCAAAAATTCACCAATTGGCTATTTTTGGGGATTTTTTTCAAAAAATAAATTCATTATTTGGTCATTTTTAGTCTCTACTATCGCCTATATTTACATAAAATATGTTTTTCTTTATCATAATAATCGCCAAAAATTACAATTTTCAACAATAAATTGTATGTTTCATATTAATATTCGCCTACCTATCTATATATATGTTTTTTTCAATCCAAAATAATCGCCTAGAATACTACATTTAAGTATAATATTAGAATCCTTAAAAAATACCCCGAACCACAACAAACAATGGTAAAACATAATGAATCGTGACAAACTATGGTTAAACTTATTCAACCATCATTTCTCACCCATCGTTAGCAATAATTAATGATGGTTAAACATGGTTATCCATAGTCAACCATTTTCAAACTAGGGTCAACCATATCCAAATATGGTTCACCATAGTCAAACTTGATTAATTATGACTGACGATGGTCAATCTTACCTAACCAAAGTTAACCATATTCAAGCATGGTTCAAAAAATTCAATAATGAATAGCTAAAGTCAAGCATGGTTTTAAAAAGTCATCAGTGAATAACAAAGTCAAGCATAGTTAACCAAAGTCAACCATGGTCCATTAAATTCAACCATGGTCCATTACATTCAACCATGGTCAAAATTAAAGTTAAAAAGCAATCATTGATGATGGTTAAACATTGTTTATCATAGTCTTGACCATTTTCAAACTAGGTCAACCATAGTCATACATGGTTAACCATGGTCAAACTTGGTAAATGATGATTAACCACATGGTCAACCTCACCTAACCAAAGTCAACAATATTCAAGCATGGCTCACAAAAAACATGTTATACAACTTGACGAGAACCCAACATTGTTCTCATTTTTGGGGGTGTCAATTTTAGTAGTAGTTTTTACCTCTATTTCAAAAAGTGTGTATTTGGTAGCACCATTTTTCATTTTGAGCCATTTTTTTGTGATTTTGAAACTTCTAGGTCATAAGAAAACTATAACTTTTATTTACAAGGGACTTTTTCCAGATTTTACAAAAAATCTACATTTAATAGCTAGTTATAGTAAAACAATACACACATTTTTGAGTTTTTGTAAGATTTAGAAGCTAGTTAGAGTGAAAAATATATGCATTTTCAAAGTTTTTTCATTAAACGTTTATCTTAAAGAAGTCATTTTGGCGCAAATTTATAAACAAAATGAGAAAAAATAGACATTTCAAACCATTTTCAACGTATTTTCTGCTATTTGATGTATCACAATGATACTCTTTAACATTATTTTCCATAAAGCGATGATTCACATAAACTCAACAAAACATATACCATATATTTCTAAATAGCACATTAAAAACATAACAGTTATTCTCAAAATAAAATCTTCAATTCAAAAGATTACAAAAAATCTTATCAAAAATTTCTCAACTTTGACATTTTCCCTACGATATGAAACTAATCAAGAATTTCATGTAGCCCGAAAGATTCATCGAAATTGACATTTTCTGCTGGTTGGCTCTCTTCCTAGACCTCAATTTGTTCTTCCATTGGGTCCTCTACTTCAGCAAAATGCCAAAAGTGATCTTTTCTTAACATCCTTTTGAAAGGAGGTTGAGGCTCTTTTGACATCTTTGCCACAAATGACTCACTAAATTCTCCTTTCTTCAAACCAACTTCCTGCATTTCATCTGGAAGAAATTTCATAACATTAATTATTTGCTTGATATAATTGCACTATAGTAGATCATTCTCAATTAATATGCAATTTCTTCCTTTTTGTAATGAACATGCTATTGTTGTTCCTAGTCACCACATACAAAAAAATTAAATTAAATAACATAATGAAACATAAATTTAAAAATATATATATTATTGAATTTAGATTACAACACTAGTTTCATATGTAATATTAGAAATATTACTTGATCCCGAGAACAAATCTAAAACCCAATCTCCTTTTGAAAAAGTATTTATGAGATAATTAATCAATGCTTGTGGCTTCTGGTAGATGTTTACAGTCTCTCCTTTCAAATATCTTTCTTCATATGTCAACTTGTTAACCATGGAATTATAAGACAATATTTGAGTATATTTTCCTTCACTCTTTACATTGATTAAAAGAGATTCATTGGTCTCATCTTTTGTCAAACATGCAAGATGCATGTTTTCAGTATCACTCATAAATGGATCAGTGCTAGAGCTACGAATATTAGGCTTATGCATATAACATAAATAGATAAGAATCTAATTAACTTATAGAAAATAATTTTGGTTTCTAAATTCAAATGTTTAATAATATACTACAAATATCTTACCAATATAGTTGTTTCCTTGAGTTTGCTTTATCCTTGAAGGTTATTATCTCTGCGCCTCCTTGTACATCTAAATGGAAAATGAAAAATCTCCATAGGGTGATGTTGTGACATCCAAAAATCTTGAAACCATTTTATTGAATGACTGGTATGTATAAGGCTCACAATCATAAGTAATGTTTTTGATATTGTATCCATGAGGGATATCTACAATAAATATGGAGTAATCCTTTTTTGGAACAAGATTTGCAATGTTTGCACAATCACCCAAAATCAATTTATATTTCACAGTGTCGATCCCATTCCAAACGTGATGATCAAGGGTGCCATCAAGTTCAATGTTTGCAAGACGTTGTCTTCTTTGTCATTCTAGTTTGGCTCTTTGAATATAAATTTTGAAAGACTCTGGTACTGTCTTCTTCTTTGACATCTTTGAAAACAAAATTATAGATATAAGTAATAAAATAGAAATGAATTCACTTAGAAATAAATAAAATAGAAAATATCATAAATCATCATACCTTGTAGTATGCAACAAAAAAATCTTCTAGGTTTTCCATGGAGCTTGAATCTGGATAGTTGCAATATCCCAACTCTTCTCACCCAACATTATAACCATATCCTCTTGTATTTTCATTTAAATCTTACGACTACATGATGTAAAAATAAATGGCATTTACAATGACATCTAATAATAACACAATGTTTATTTAATAAAAAATCTTAAACTCAAAAAATAAACTTAAAAAAATTAAAACAACCTATAAACTTACTTTTCAAATTCATTGCACATTTCCTCCATGGATAATTCACCTGAATTTACATGTGATAATATTGTAGATATAAGTGTGTCATACTTCACACCTTGCATTGATCTCCAAGGTTTTATAGTCATATCTTCTGGCAAATTCTTCACATCAGGGCCTCCTTGGCTATTGCTCCATGCAACTGATTTATTTTGATTTACCTTTTGATTTTTTACGTCAATATTCTCACACATGCTAAATATGTCATCAATCAAATCCCATATGGGGCCCATTCTAAATGCAAACTGAAAATAGTTATCTACAACTCTGAATGCATCACTTCCTTTCAAACATTTATGTTTCACATTGTCCTCTTTAATAGGGATACCTATTTCCATACAACATTGTTTCCGGAAATCTGCATCAACTTTCGATCTATCCCCACCACATATTTATTCAAATTCATTGTCAATAAATATAACCCTTTGAATGAATTCCATGGACATCCTATAGTCACTATCTGTGTTGTGATCCCATGCCAATAGTTTTGCTTCCACATCTATTACACCAGTGTAAATGATGCATTTCACTGTTTGAAAAATAGGGTTTTTGGGAAACTCTTGCATCAATTCTCTTCTAGACTCCATAGAATCATTCCCCCCCAAAACATAGTAGTTGTAATTAAAACATCTTGATTATTCAAATGCATCTCTAATGAGAACATATTTTGGTTCAACAAGAACTAGGTAGTCAACCACATATGCATAGGGATTGTGCCTCATAAATGCTTTCAAGTTATGAGCATGCAAGCGATGTGGTTTCCTAATTTGATACTTCTATTGGCCTTCTGTGTGTCTATAATATTGATTCACATTTAACTCAAATGTATGCCCATTGTGAACCAACTTATCCCTCCACAATCGATCTCGAATAACATTGTGTGTTGCCTTAACAACACCATCATCTAAATCACCACCTGGAGTGATGATTTCCAAACTATCCCCCAAGTTTTCACTATGATTTTCAAAATTGGATTGAACATATTCTCTCCTCCTTTTATGTCTTGAAGAAGTTGTATCTAAAAGAACAACTTGTTGATCAGGAATGGAAACATCACCACTTATAAGTCTTTTAGAAGCATGTTTCTTACTCTTACCAGCAGAAGTAACATCCTCATCACCAACAATTTGTCGATCATACTCTGTCAGGCGAGATATCCTTTTGAATGTAACCTTCCTAGGTACTTCATTTGATTGTTGGACTCCTTTTCCTTTTTGTGCTTGTACTTCTTCAAGAATATTTTGCACTCGTTTTTACTTTGGTGTTTCACCCTTCTTTGGTGCTTCTCCCTTATGAAGAGGGGCATTATAGACATCCATCAGATTTTCTTATGTAGAATAAATTCCATTCAGAATATGGAAAAGTGGCATAGAAAAATCGTGCGAAATAAAAACATTATTGTATTAAATATATTACATGGTCATATAATCCAAACAATAAAAAAATTCAAAAATATATACAAAATATAGAAACTTATACTCTTGTGCTCAATATCGTGCATGACTCCTTCACAAAATGATATGAAAATTTGGTCGATCTTATAGTTTGAAACCTTCAAAGAATATCAAATTTTGACAAAGGTTTTAGCTTGTTTCACTAGTGCATAAACAATGTCTTTACTCGGGACCAAACAAATATCTCGGAACAATCCCAATGAGTGATAATATTTTTTAAGATATGCAAATGAAGCACAATATAAGTAAATAATGTCTAGGTTGCCTTGATATTTCTCTTTAAGAAACCAAAAATAGTGCACATTCTCTTCATCCGACGTGTGTTTCCATTCTCTAGCATTCTTGGCTTTTAAATCATCACTGGATACAACTTCATCACATGCAACATTCTCAGATGGCTCAACTATTTTTTTCAATGAATTCATCGACGCTCTCGCTCCAAATATGTTTACAGATAGATTTATTGATTCCATTTTCCTTATAGTCGGAAACAAAACAAAAAAAATTAGTATATGTTTTAAAAAAAAATAGTTGCACTTAAAAAAACTGTTAACATATAGTTATAAAAAACATTTTTTTTTAAAATGTAGAGGGGCATCGGGAATTTTTTTTTTAAATACATAGCCCTTGGGATATGCTATGGGAACCCGTAGCATAGCCCTATGCTATAGGATCCATTAGCACAGCTCAAGGGCTATGCATTTGTGGGATTAACGAAGCCCAAGGGCTATGCATTGGCACCCCGCACCCCCCTTGGCATATGCTATGGGAGCCCACATAGAATATCCTAAGGGATGTGCATTTGTGGGCTGTTCCCAATGCATAGCACTTGGGATATGATACGAGGGCTCCCATAGCATAGCCCAAGGGATATGCATTTGGTGCACCCCCACGCCCAGCATAACCCTTGGGATATTCTACGTGTGCCCGGGGGAGGAGAAGATCTCCTCCCTATTGCCCAAAGTGGTGGGAGGGTGTTGTGGGAACCCAAAGGGTGCCTAAGGGCAGACTATTGCTCCCCCTCGGTCCCTCTTTGAGGGCCCAAGCGCTTTCCCGTAGGCCCCCTTTGAGAACCCACAACGCCCACCCCCGACCCCCTTTGGTAACCCATAGGGGGCCTAACGGCGGAGCTCCGATCCCCCCGGCCCCCTTTGGGAACCCACATCGCTCTCCCAATGGGTGTTGTGGGCACCCAAAGGGGAGGAGCGAGCTCCTCCCTGCTACCAAAGGGGTGGGCCAAGCCTGCCCCTTTAGGAGTGGGGAGGAGCTACCTCAGGGTATGCAATGGGAATCCAATGCATATCATGCAGTCTATGCAAAGCCCATGAGCTATGCAATGGGTTCCCAAAGGGAATCCCATTGCATAGCCCGTGGGCTATGCATTGGGAGTTGTTGTAGGCACAACAAATCACATTTTTTTCTTATGGAAATGGGAGCCCCTGTTACTAATCGAATGAGGTAATCTAGGGTTTTTCATCCTCATTTTGGTATTTTGTTAGACATCTTTATTTTCATATTTGCATGCTTCGAATCGTAATTAAAAAAGAATTGAAAACAAACCCAGTTTCTCTTGTGAAATTTTATGCATTTTTGTGAGTTGCAGATAACCTCATGTTTCTTTGAAATACAATGTTTCCACATTACCGCAATCCACAAACAGGTTGTGGGAACCCCAGTTTCGAAAGTTTGAATTTCTTGTTTCCGCACTTCCACATTCTGCAAATTGGATTGTGGAAGTCAGAAAGCATTTGAGCAATATTTAGATGTTTGGTTCCGCATTTCGCAATGTGGATTGTAAAAATAGGAAACCAAATTGGAAAATAAAATTGGATCACCATTTCCGAACTCACAAATATTTTGCAAATTGCGGATAGTTAAAATTTCTAAAATCATTCCCGCAATTCCTTCTCTCGCAATGTGGATTGCAAGAAGGCCAAACTTCCTCCATAATTTTGACGCTTCGCATTTCTGACGTTTGGGTTGCGGATTGTGGAAATGATTCATGTTCTCGAGTCCAATCCATGCATTTGCAATCTTGCAACCCGCAATGCGGATTGCGGGAGGATAAAATCATTAGTTTTCGAAAAAAGCATTTCCAACTTTTCGATTCCACTTTTCCTTTTTTTAATATAATTTTCAATCTTGATCGTTGATGTGTTTTAGATCTACGGTCTTGTTTTTCACATTTTTTACGTTTAAATACTTCTAATAAATTGTTCTTTTACCATTTTCACGCTGCAATTTTACCTTCCGCAAACAAATTGCACTTTGGATTTTACCGTGCTACCGAATTTGGTGTTCTTCATTGGTTTACAAGTAAGTTTCCCCATTCCATGGAAATTATTTGCACAATAATCGGAAACTAAACAAGTTTAATTAAATTTTCTTTTCGCCATTTTATCATAAAAATCTATTTTCTCCCATGTCGAAGAATACTAGATCCAAAACAGCCATGGATGAACTGAGGAAAAAAGACCCCAACAGTGGAATCTTCTCTGACACTGACGGGAGGGTTTCCGAAACTGACTCCTTAGACTGGTCACGGATTTATTCCATTTTTGACAATGAAGATTTTTCTGAAATCCAACATGACCAAATGGCCTATGACAACATTAGTAAATCCCAAATTATTGCAATTGCATCCAGGCCATATCTAATGCCTTACACCAATGTGGTTAAGTGGATTATAGACAATGCCAATCCCCGGGACCTTTCCTTCAATGATATAAACCAAAATTTGTTGGCTTCCTTTCGACTTGAAGTCTTTGCTAGGGTTTATGCACTTAGAATTCCTCAACAACTTCCGTCTAATCAATTACTAGAGTCTTCTCCAACTCTCCTCAACTTGAATGAGATGATTAAATCTTGGATGGAAAACCCTTCCATTTATGCTCCTAAAGATGATAGGAAGTACCATGTTGCCTGGTTTAGAGAACCCTTTTCTTTATTAGCAGCCATGTTATGCAGGTTGTATGGGTTACCCAACTGTGCAGTCTTCAAAGAAGAATGGGCACCTGTGGTACATCATATTCTCACTACTGGGGAATCCTTCAACTGGGCACATATATTATCAGTGGTTTTGAAGGAACCTATTAAGAAGTACACGAAAACCCCTGCCTCCAAGAAACCAACATTCTATCTATATTCCTATGTCATGGATGTGTTTTGTTCAGCCTTCCCTTTTCCTTCCATGGGATTGAATTGGACCAGAAAAGGACCTCATGTTCATATCTATTGTTCAGCATTGTGGGAAGACAACTTTGTACCCCTCATCTATGATATCTGTGATAATTTTCTAGGTTCTATTTATTACAATATTTTCAAAGAGGATGCCCCTACTTTTTCTTCACAGGCCAAGGAATTGATTGCCGCTATGGGAGATTGGTATGTTAGGGAAAATTTCTCTTACATCAGAATTTGGGGCAGAAAAACAATTCATCTTTTTCCCATAATTGTTCCTGACAGGATGGTTATTGAAGAGATATATTTTCAAACTGTTATAGATGGTGTGTTCCCTCGGCTCCTTGGAGAAAAGAAGAAAGGTTGGCCTAAATTTTCTCTTACCCTTGGAATTTTGGTTATTCATAATTCCACACATGCCACTTTGCTTGGGAAAAGGATTACAACACTAAATCTTGGGGAGGCCCACAAAAGGATGCATGATCCTAAGTCTTTATTGGCCAATCAATTTACAAAAGAGAACATGAAGAGTGATTATGCTCATCAAACAGATCCTGATGATTACATTTATGAAGGTGTCAATTATTTTTGGTATGTATTGAATAGAGTCACCTCTCAGGAGGAAAAAGGATTCATTCACTAGTACCAACAAGAACTCAAGATAAAAGTGATACAAGACAGAAAGCTCAACCTATCATATGAAGACAAGGCACATAAGGAATCAATAGAGAAATAAGCCCAAAAAAATCAGGTTAAAACTCCTTTGCTATTTACCTATCAATCAGAAGATAAAGGAAAAACTCCAATTGAGGATTCTCAATAGCCCAAACCCCTGGCAAATCTTAATGCCTTAATCAACAGGTTCCTTATATTTCATGTAATCCCTTGGATTACAACAGGTTCCTTTGTAATATCCCCAATTGTTTTAGTATGGACCACTCCATTACTAGGGAATTCAATGGTCTAAAGCCACTTGAATTGGGGTCATGAGGCACTATGGAAAACCAAGGTCCAAGGGAAAAAATTATGGAGCAAGGAATCATTCTCTCCTAAAAATCAATTTTATTAATATTTTGAGATAATTTGGACAAGTGTTGTTAGGAAAAAGTGTCCTATAGAAGAAGTGGAGTCCACCGCTAATTTTATTGATCAAAGTTTCTCCTCTTGTTCTCCAATGCAACAACCTGAAAAACAACTACAAACCTTCCTCAAACCAATTTGACTACAAATAAAAGATTGATATTCATAAGATAATAAAACATCAAGTTGTAATCAGATTTGAAACATACATGAACAAATCTATTTGGAAAGGAAGAATGTCTGATCTTTATTAATGAATGAATCAAGTACATCAAATTATACCTTCCTTCAAGCATGGCACTTCATGAAACCAATATTAAAGGTCTCCTACTCCTCTTATTTAAGGATCCCAACCTCTGATAAGATGTGCTTTGGTTTATAAGAAACTAGGGCACAAATGAGGGGGATGTGGGTGTCAATTCCTCCAGCATAACATTATAATTTGCTTGGTCCCCTTTCATGGTCCATCTCCCTCTATTATATAAAAATTGAAGAATATATGTTCGAATAGGAAGTAGTTACAATAGAAGAGGATGTTCCAAAACCACCCAAACTAACCACTTTTCGTGATTTTACATACTTTTTTTAGTGTTTCTGAGGTACCAACGAATTTCCACATAGACAGCTAGCGGGTGCCCACGACTTTTACCATATTCAACCTGCATATTTTTTGGAAAACCCACGGGTTATACCATGAGCAACCTGCGTTTTTGTGGAAAATGATCAAAAACAGCCTTTTCTGGGGGTTTTCTAGAGAAGTTTTGGTATTCAAAATTGTTTTGAAGTTTATTACTTATCCAATGGGCCATGAATTAGGTAATTGCATCCATCTAAGGTCCCAAATATGGCTCTTCCATCCACAAATGTCCTTTTTGTGAGTCACAGTAATCTCATGAAGTGTCGTCATGCGACCAAAAGATGCAAGTCTCGTCATAGACAGAGAAGTGCCAATTTTAGCTATAGCAGATGCCCCCTAATGTATGAGGTCAGAGGGGAAGATGATGGCCTAAATACATTATAAATAATAAAAGGTTGATTCATGGAGTTAGAGAAACCAAAGAAACCAAGAATCATAGGCTCGAATGAAGTACCTAAAACAAAGGAAAATGTCAGACAATCTCATCCCCGGGATAAATTTCCATGTTCAAATAGTGGAACATGACCTCCAAGAGGAAACAATAATGATCCAATGCTAATGCATATATCATGGCCACTGGAATACAAGCATGGATCCATGAGAAACATAAGTGTAAACATAGCCACATAAATACAAAGGTGGATCTATGTCAAAACTGGAGAAAATAGCCATAGTGAACAAACAGAATCTATGTCTCAGCAAGGTCCAAAAATGAGTGTGGCTCAGTCTTGTGCAACTTCGGAAATAAAAAAATATGATGATGTTATTATAGGCCCAAGGTCTTCAATCCAAACCGTCTCAAGGTATGAATCCTAACCATGCGAATAAATGAGTTGATGTCGAACATGGAGGACACCGTTTGATTATCGGTCAATGATGTGAACCGTTAACAAACGCGAGGGAATACCACCAATAATGAAAATGGGGCCTAAGGTACCTAGTAAATTCTAACAAGTGTGAATAAGAGGTCTTGAAGTCGAACACCTGAAGAATCCATCGATTAAGGGACATTAATGTATTCCCATAACTCAATGACGAGGGAAATTGCCACTAATGACTGCAATCCCCAAGGTACTACCGAAAAATCTAGACTTCATTCCCAAATCAAGATGAGTTGAAGTGGATGGGAAGAAGTCTGTTGGAAGGGAGGCCTTAATGAATCCTCCATCATCCAACATGAGAAACAATCAAAGGTTGATATGACCTGGAGTAGGACTGAATACATGATGAAACATACTGACACCAAGGAGTGGCCGAAACATGAGGTAAAGGAAACTGCAGAATGGATGACACAGGTTGTATCCTTGAACAGTGAGCATGACACAAGAGTGACTTAGGCAGCTTTGAAAACAAAGGGACCATTATATAAATCTGTAGTGTAGGAGACATTAACAGATTATTCATATGATTGGAAGAGTAACCAATCAGAGGAGTACACAACTCTGGAATCAGGTTTATCCTAAGGCCAAAACTAGAACCCAACTTGTTTGATAGATTCAAAAAGGTGTTTTGTTCAAGGACATGGTTGACTTGCTACCATTATATTGAAAGATATTTAACACTCTTCCCTTCCCTTTCTCTTTTTAGATACCTTTTTCATTTTTTAACGAGCTTGAAAAAGAAATAAAGCATGCTCAAGAAGGATCCAACCATGTGTAATTTTTATGAGTCCATGGAAGGAAAACTCAATAATTTCTTCTTTGTTTTACGAGTTTGAAGAAAAGATAGACTAATACTCAATAATATACTAATCTGTGGATTTTAATATCAAGCCCGAATCTGTTCTTGCTCGCCGTTGTTTTAAATTTTAAGGAGTCTGAAAAACATAAACAAAAACTCCATATACCTACTCGTGGATTTCACATCGAGCCTGAGTTGGTAAATTCTCACTGGTGTTTTCATATTTCGAGGGTTTGAAAATCCTAAATAAGACTCCAAAGAGTCATTTTTCGTAAAGTTAGTCTCCTCACCCGAAAAGGGGTAAAACAATGCGAGAGGGAACTCTTCTAGCCAAATATGACTAGAGTTTTCCTTTTTCATAAATAATCCACAAAGGTCCAGAAAAGGGGTAAAATAATACCAAATTGGATTTCCCTTCAATTCGTTTAACGAGTTTGAAGTGAACAAGTAGACTCGATGATCTTGTCAATTTTAAGGAGTCTAACAAGAGCGTGAAGAAAAACTCCATAAAAATATTTTTCGTAAAATTTTAACGAGCCCAAAAAATTAAAATCGTGACCTCCTTACTATTTTTAACGAGCTCAAAAGAGAGATGGAAAAATTCTCCTCATGGGAGGAGACAAGTGTCAGGGACACGTGAGACTAGTTCCAAGTGCATGGAACAAATCTATGCATAATGCAAGGAACATGAGCAAGATAAGGAAACTCAGGGTGCATCTCCTATGGGAAAAGGATGTGAAATCGCAAAGAAGAAGTGATACATAGCTTAACAGAAATGAGATCAGAGATGGAGGCTTATATAATGAGCTAAAAGTGTGGAAGTCGGCATCAGGTTCATTAGCGCAAGCAAGATCAAAATAAATGCATATGCGACTTAAACACAAAGATGGGAGCCTTATAAGGGATGTCCAGAAATATATGAGGAATAAAGATATGATGCTTCTTCTCAATGTCATGGTAAATCTAGAAATGCTATCGAGCCTATGAGAAAAAAACATCATGGGCACCAAAATGGCATAAGGGTGCTGACTAGGGTGACCCATGTTAGGTAGGCTCTGTTGTTGGACTGGTGCACAATGCATAGATATGTATAACACACCAATATCCAACATGATCGACCCTATGGAAAATTCAGATGGCAAAAGGTTCAAATGCATCATAATAGTGGGGAAGCCTAAACCTATATGCAAGGTTCTGAATATACCTGACATGATCGAACAAAGTATCAAAAAGGACCAATAAGCAAGTATAAGTCTAGCTAACAATCCTGTCTCCAAGAAACATTAGTACCAATATCATATCTAAAACATATGTAAAGAAATATCCGATACAAGTCACTATGGTAGAAATAATTTCAACTTCACTATTATCAACAATAGGCATAATGCAGGTAGAGCTGACCAATGAAGACTCTATAGTACCAAATCCTAAGGGATTACATTCAAAATGATAAAATTCAGGATGAAGATAAAAGTTGAAGGAAGTGATGGAATCTGTAGGAACAAATTCATCATCACAGGAGTTGAAAATTCTAGAAGCAGAATCAAACTCAGCAGGAACACTGATTTGCGGATCTATAGGAGAGTCCAAAGACTCAACATTGGTAAGATCAGATTCCAAATTCAAATCGGGTATGGAAATAATTTCAACTGTATCAATATCCAAATGAAAGGAAGACTGCATTATAGAATCTAGGAAAACTTCATCGGAAGGAAGTATATTATCCCAGATAGAACACATATCTAAACATTCAGATGGAGGTATCACCTGGTCAACTATTGGAACCCAGTCTCAAGAAGGTAAGCATGAATTCAGAGGCTTCTTCCCAATGGATATTGGACTCAAGGAACAATATGCCACATAATTCTCTTGTGACATGGTAGTGCCTACTGATGGGGGATATACTTGGTCTACAATTAGGTAATAAGAGGGATCAACAAATGCAAGATGATCAATAGTGACAATGCTTTCATTGTGAGTAAAATGCATCATATGAAAGAGCGTAGACACCACAGCATGCATACCATACACGTAATCACGTCCGAGGATCATATCAAAGTCCATACGGTACTTTAAAACCATAAAATTAACTAAGAATATTTTTCCACCCAAAGTAACAGGTACCTGAGGGCGGAATCCCACTGGTTCACTAGGTCTTCTATCGAAGGTCAACGGCCAATTAACAGCTGAAACAAGGTTGGGGAAACCTAAATCTCTCCAAGAATAAGGGGATAAGATAGTAAAATAGGCTCCTTCATCTACAATGCATTGATGAACTGCATGGTTTCCGATATCAACCTTTATATGGAAAGGTGTAGACAAAGGAAGAGGAGGCCCAGGTAGACTATTCCAATCAAAGGAAATGATTCTAGAGCTTGGTAGGGGTTCACTTAGCATAGAAGAAGTGAACCCTTTTCAAGAAACATATGAAATGGTAATGCAGAAGAATTCAGGGGTAGGTGCATCAATGTTTGAAAGAATGATGAGATCTATCGAAGAATTCATCGATTCGATCACTTCACTATCCGAAGGAAGACTAGGGTTGACCAAAGACTGATTTGGTTCAACCACTTTATCAACCAAATTTTGACTAGGCTGTTGGGAATCTATAGACAATTCAGGAGCATAGGATCCTTCATACATGGACCACACTCTCTGCACCTATGAAATAGAAAGGAACAGGTGAGTAAGGTGATATCCCTTACAAAGTTTACAAGGGAACTTTGGCTTGCATCCTATAAGATTAGAATCCTTTTACTACATCAGTACTCTCAGCATGACTAGCATTGGCTGACAGCTTGCCCCCAGCATGAATTGCAGTTGGTTGCTCAGAAGCAGAATACTTTTGAACTAAGGACCACACTTTTTGCACTTCTGGAAATATAGGGCACAAATAGGTCAGGTGGTCTCCCTCGCACAACTTGCAAGGGAACTTAAGCTTATGTTTATTAGGTTTGTCGACAATGCAAATTTCTCAGCATGAATTGCAGTGGTTGATTTAGTGTCTGCAACATAAATCATAGTAACTGGTAACTTTTCATTAATATGACCAACAACGATCAATGACGCATCCTCAACATGGCCAACAGTAGTTGAATACATAGTTTCAGTATGATTTGCAGTGACTGAAATTTTTCTCCTAGCATGACCTCCAGAGGCTGGGTAGGTGCCCCCAACATGACCTCTAGAGGCTGGTTGCATAGGTTCAGTATCATTTACAGTGACTAAATGAGTTCCCCCAACATGAACACTAGAGGTTGGGTAGGTGCCCCCAACATGACCTCCAGAGGCTGGGTGGCTGCCCCCTTGCTTTGGAATCTTCTCCCTATTCTTCCTCCATCTATTCCTTTTAGACCGTTGGTTACTAGTATTACTACTTTCACCGCATGAGGTAGAATGAGGGGGAGAGGATGTTACTAGTGAAGAAGGCTTAGGGTTCTTATACTCTTGATTTGAGGTGCTTACTTGAGAAGCATCAGGATCATGCAAGGCGTTTGGACTGGAAAACAACCAAACCGGTAGCCCTATAGTGAATCCTGAAAGATTTAAGGTAGCCCTTAAGGGAGTACCAACGTTCCCAATGAATGGAAAAATACAAGGAGCCCCTTGAACAGGGGTCCCTTGATTGGTGCTCTCCAGAATGCTAGCCATAGTTTTCACTCAAATAGATATACATAGGGTCAAATAGACTCAATAGATTCCAAATCCAATCAAATTGGAGCAAGTAAATTTAATTAGACTCAAATTAGGGTAAAAAACACCAAACTAGTTCACCAACCCCCAACTTGGGTCAACAAGCCCCAAATTCTTTCAAAAAAGCCCAAATTTATTAAATAACATCCCAAACATCAAAATAAGATCAATCAAGAGACAAGACACCACTTCCAAAGGGTCCTACACAGACCTAGGATCAACAAGGACTCCAAAAATTGCAATCAAAACCCCCACAAAGATCCAAATCTGGAAAAACTCATGTATAGGAGGTACCCGCGACCATGAAAGGCCATAGGCACAAGGGACCCGCGGGTATAAAAGTATTAAACCCATGAATATATCTCAGAACCGCGACTGTAAGTACCGAAAATTCGCGAGTATGCAGAAAAGTCCAAAACAAAATGCAAAATCCAACTCAAAACTGAGCAAGGAAGTATCTAACAAAGCTTAGTGACTGGTCCTAACATGAAATTAAACTCAGACCTTCAAATATATTGGAAAAATGGCCTTTGATACCCCAAAGCAGATATGCTTCTCCCCAGTGGAGTCGCTAGTTCTGTGTTAGGAAAAATGTCCTATAGCAAGGGTGAGACTACCAACGTACAAGGGTAAAAGATAGACATACAAGGTTCTGCAAGTACAATTAGTAAGCAAAGAGATTAGGGTTAGGATAATATGTACCTTATTCAAAAGGTTGATCCAAGCTTCTCCTCTTGTTCTCCAATGCAACAACCTGCAAAACAACTACAAACCTTCCTCAAACCAATTTGACTACAAATAAAATATTGATATTCATAAGATAATAAAACATCAAGTTGTAATCATATTTGAAACATACATGAACAAATATATTTCGAAAGGAAGAATGTATGATATTTATTAATGAATGAATAAATAACATCAAATTATACCTTCCTTCAAGCATGGCACTTCATGAAACCAAGATTAAAGGTCTCCTGCTCCTCTTCTCCAAGGATCCCAACCTCTGATAAGATGTGCTAGGGTTTATAATAAACTAGGGCACAAATGAGGGGGATGTGAGTCTCAATTTCTCCAGCATAACATTATAATGGGATTGGTCCCCTTTCATGGTCCCTCTCCCTCTCTTATATAGCAAGTGAAGAAGATATGGTCGAATAGGAAGTAGTTACAACCAAAGAGGAGGTTCCAAAACCACCCAAACTAACCACTTTTCGCGATTTTACATACTTTTTTAGTGTTTCTGACTTACCCACGAATTTGCACATAGACAAATAGCGGGTGCCCATGACTTTTACGATATAAAACCTACGTATGTTTTGGAAAACACGCGGGTTATACCATGTGCAACCTACGTTTTTGTGGGAAATGATCAAAAACAATCTTTTTTGGGGGTTTTCTGGAGAAGTTTTGGTCTCCAAAATTGTTCCTAAGGTTATTAACTATCCAATGGGCCATGAATTAGGTAATTCCATCCATATAAAGTCCCAAATATGTCTCTTCTATAAAAAAATGTCCTTTTGTGTGACTCACAGTAATCTCATGAAGTGTCGTCATGCGACCAAAAGATGTAAGCATCGTCACGGATGAAGAAGTGTCAATTTTGGCTATAACAATAAAATACTTCAAAAGGACTCACCCCCAATGATGCATGATATCCATTATTGTATGAAAATTCTACCAAGTGTAGATAGCCTTCCAACTTGGATGGTTTATCTATCACATACATCCTCAACATGTCTTCAAGAATATGATTCACCCTCTCAGTCTGACCATCTATTTGAGGATGATATGATGTACAAAAATTCAGTTGAGTCCCCAATTTCTGGAATAATACTTTCCAAAAATTGGATGTGAACAATGTATCATGATCTGAAATTATTTCCTTGCAAAATCCATGCAATCTAAATATCTCTTTCATGAAGATATTTGTTGTGTCATTGGTCTTATGAGTGGACTTGACTGGAATGAAGTGAGCTACCTTTGATATATTTTCCGCCACTATTATGATTGAATCATGCTTCCTTACTGCCAATGGAAAACCTGTTATAAAATCCTTATAGATTACTTCCCACTTCCATTCTGGAATGGGCAAAGGATGCAACAATCCTGCTAGATGTTGATGTTATGCCTTGACTTGTTGGCATTGTTTACACCTAGCAATGTACTCTACTATTTCCTTCTTCATCCCATGCCAAAATTATTGCTTTCTTCCTACTATTATGGTATTTTCATATCCTGGGTGTCCAGAATATGGCATTTGATGTATCTCATCCATCACAAGCTTCTTCAAATATGCACTATTTGGAATATACAGTCTGGTACCTTGATAACTGAGAACATCATCTTCACCAAGCTGATATCTTATATACTCTTCATCCACATTTCCCTACTGCAATTTTTCTTTGAATTGAAGGTAAGCTTCAGCACTGATTTGAGCTTCCAGAATTCTTGCCTTCAAATCTGATTTACATATACTTACTGCTGCAACATGGAATTTTCTGCTAAGAGCATATGCAACCTTATTCTCCTTACCTTTGACATGCTTAATTTCACAATCAAATTCACAAAGGAACTCCATCTATCTAGTTTTCCTAGCATTCATATTTGGTTGGTTAAAAAAATATTTTAAGCTCATATGATCTGTCCTGAGCTCAAATCTTCTTCCCAAGAGATAATGTCTCCATCTCTTGAGAGAATGAACTATGATGCTAGCTCTAAATCATGTGTGGCATAGTTCTTTTCATGCTCCTTTAACTTTCTTGACTCCTATAAAATTACAAATCCTTCTTGCATGAGCACTCCACCCAACCCTTCAATGCAAGCATATGTGCATACTACAAAATCTTTCTTTGGATCTGCAATCTTCAAAACAGGAGCACTGGTAAGCAATTCCTTTAGTTGCTGAAAACGTTTCTCACATTTTTCAGACCATACAAACTTGATATTCTTCCTATGCAATGATGTAATTGGATGAGCTATTTTGGAGAACCATTCAATGAAAATTCTGTAATAGCCTTCAAAACCCATTAAATTTCTAACATCTACAACATTCTTTGGAGTAGGCCAATCCATTATGGCTTCAATATTTTATGGATCCACTGCAATTCCTTCTTCTTAGATGAGATGACCCAAATACTGTATCCTCTGCTGATATAAATAACACTTTCTCAAATTTTCATATAGTTAGTGTTCTCTAAGGACTTGCAACACCATTCTTAGATGTTCATTATGCTCTTCTTCATTCTTTGAGTAAACGAGAATGTCATCCAAGAACACAATCATAAACTTATCCAAATACTTGCTGAAGACATTGTTCATGAGACACATGAATGTAGCAGTTTCATTGGTAAGACCAACTGGCACCATTGTGAATTCATAATGGCCATATCTTGTCCTGAAAGTTGTCTTATGAATGGCTTCTTCCTTAATCCTCACTTGATGGTACCCAGAAATCAAGTCAATCTTTGAAAACACTCTAGCTTCCTTCATTTGATCAAACAAATCATCAATCCTTGGCAATGGATATTTGTTCTTAATTGTCACTTTATTGAGATGCCTGTAATCAATACACAGCTTTAAAGTCCCATCATTTTTGTTGACAAATAACATTTGCTCTCCCCAAGGAGATACAGTACTTGGTCTGATATATTCCTTATCCATTAATTCTTGCAGCTGCATCTTCAACTCTACCAATTATGGTGTGCTCATTTTATAAGGATCTTTGGAAATTGGTGTTTCCCCTGGAACAAGATAGATGGAAAAATCAATATCTCTCTTGGGTGGCAGTCCTGGCACTTCATCTGGAAACACATCTTGGAATTCTTGCAACATCTGAAAGTATTCTATCCTTAGTCCCTTATATTCTGATGAATCTGATATGTGGAATGCATATAATTGGAAACCCTTTTTATAGAACTTTCTCAGTTGTAAGGCCTAAATATGCCTTACTGGAACTTTCTTGGGAATTCCTCTTACCAACCTTGGCCTTCCTCGTCATCAATGCATTCACGTAATTTCTCATAACATTCTAACTTGGCTCTATGTCTTTCCAACTAGTCCATACCAATTACGGCATCATAAGATCCTAATGGTAGGACATTTAAATTTACATGTTTGAGGAATCCATTCAATTCTATGGGGCACTCCATCACTACTTCACTTACCTTTGTCTTGGTCCATGTGTCTAATTGAATTAGCCAAGACATACTATGCTTTACTTTACTAAGAGAACAACCTTCAACCACCTTAGGATACACATAACTATGAGTAGATCCTGGATCAATAAAAAAAGAAATAGATTGCTTAGAAATCTTACCTTCAACTTCCACCACTGCTAATTGATGGTCTGCTTGATGATCATCTAATGCTGCATAAATTCGAGGCACTTCCCTTGCCATATCTTCCATTGTAGTTGCTTCTTCTAAGTTGTGCAAGATTCTGGGATTATCCCTCTGATGTGGACATTCTATAATCACATGGGTTCCTCCACATCCCCAAAATTGAAGTGGCCCTTTTGGTGCCTTTTCTGTTGCTATTGCTAGCTTGAATCCTCTTTGTGCTTTCTAGCCCTATGGAAAATTTCTGGGATGATTTATGAATGGTGGTTTGAATCCAATTTTCTTTTGTTCAAACCTTCCTCTGGGATTTCCTTTCCATGTTGGTTGAGCTTCTAATTTACCTTTTATCTACTCATAGCAATGTACTTCCATCCTAATGGCTTCATCAAGGTTTGGTGGATTGATGAAATCAATCTTATCTCTGAAATTTTCGGTTAGACTACCAAGGAAACATTGGATCTTTACTCTTTCATCCTTCATGTAATCCACATACCTCAACAACTCCAAACAATTGTGGGCATGCTATTCCATAGAATTCTGTCCCAATATAATTTCATTGAACTCTTTTATATTATTATCGTAATACCTAGATGATAGGTATTTCTCCTTGAAGTACATTTTAAACCGCTCCCACTTGATCCCTCTTTCACTGATCCTCTTCACTTATATGAGGTTCTCCCACTAGATTGAAGCTTTGCCACTTAGATTGTAAATGGAAACTCTATCCTTTTCATTCTCTGAATAATCATGCATTTTGAAATACTTCTTCATTCCAAGAAGCCATGCTTTTGCCTCTTACCCTGTCTTGCTTTCTCCATCAAATGTGGGAGGCCTGGCCTTCCTAAATTCACCTTGTGGAATCCCTCTGTGATTCTTTCTTCCTTCAAACCTGTTGGAAGTATGTCTTGGTATTCTTTGAAAATATCTGGAGTCACATGACTTGCTAGAAAGAGATCTTGGTGAGGGTGTTTTGTGCTTTTTTTCTCACAAGATCCTTCTAGGGCTTGGATTCCTTTTCCTAGAACGACCTCTAGAGTGGCTACCTCCATCTCTCCCTTCTCTACCCACATTGCTTGGGTTAGACCCAATATTTATCCTCTGAGACATATCCGTGAGGCTCTATAAGATGGAGACATTGAGATGGTGCTTCTCTTCCTGTGCCTTCATCAGTCTCTTGTTGAAGCTCACCATGGTTTCAACTAAGTTCAGGGGAGTTACTTGCTACCTTCTTCCATTAGATTCAGTTTCAATATTTGTTTCTTGCACATTCTCTCGTATCACATCGTCCTCCTGATCACACGGATCTTGGGCATTGTTAATGGTTACCATTTTTCCGCTTTCCTTTTACGCTTGATGAGTCCCTGATATAGGTATTCCTTAGACTACATTATGCCACACTTTAGCAATGAAATGATCAGAAAGCACTCCTTTATGTAGGGGAGAAGGAAATTTAATTGATAATGAGATGAAATGGTTTAGTTATTATTCTTTCTTATTTTTTAGCATATTTTATTTAAACTAATCATATGATCAAACCATGTGTGGGCATAGCGCAGGAATAACAGGGACATTGACAGTCCCAAACTCTAGATTGAAGACCATGAGGATCACTAGAGATGCAACATTCTTGTTTTCCTTGATTTGAAGGGGATAATCCCCTAAATTTTGGATCGTGGTTTCCAATGAAAAACTAGGATAGAAGCTGTAATAAATAGAGACACTTGAGTAGCAGGGGGTCTGCAACATATTTTGGAGAAACAATATTTTAGCATTTTCGCAGCTCAGACATTTTAGTTTTATAGTTTTTATAAACCATGATGGGATTTATGAATTTATAATGAAGCTTCAGCATTTTCTGATATCGTGATTTTATAAGTTTCCCTTCCTCCTATTATACGTGTTGGGGAGGGCCCCCTCAATACGTAGCTCAGGAGTTCTACGTTTTATTTCCGGTATTTTTCATGCATTCAGTTATTTATTTCTAGTATAATCGTGTGTGGATTAATTTCAACATCTCATTCAAATATCAGATTTTGGTTTCAGCATGAGCGCTATTATGTCCGTAGTTCTTTAGTATTGCGTCTATTGTTCTGAAATACATTGTTTGTTGTCTTGTAGCTATCATCTTCATGAATGACTTTTAGACCTTCATTTCCACTTTTTATACAACAGTTTCAAATGAGATCAGATCTATATTTTTGTACTTTGAAAATGACGAGTTGTGATTACAGTTAAATGGATATTTGCTTCCTTCATATTAAGTTTATATTTCTTAGGTTAAAATTCTCATACACTTTCATTTCTTGCTTTGTTAAAATAGGATTTACGTGCTTTCATTTCCTGCTTTCATAAAATAGGCTTTACATGCTTTCATTTCCTACTTTGTTAAAATAGGATTTACATGCTTGGATTTACATGCTTTCATTTACTACTTTCATAAAATAGGATTTACATTCTTTCATTTCCTGCTTTAATAAGATAGGATTTACATGGTTTCATTAATGCTTTCCGGTTTCCATAGAACAATACTTCCTTCTTTCTTAGAATATCCTTTAGAATACGTAGGAACTTAGAATGACAAAGATTATCTCATAGTGTACATATAGTGTTGAGTACCTCTCAAGTTTGTACGCTCCCTTGTCGATATTTAAAGTATGCTTAAGTATGTATACCTCAATAAGGTACACATTCCTAGAGTCCACCACTTTTTTCTGCCATTTCCGGGGAGGTGCTTAAACTATAGGAGACATCTTATTAAAAAAAATCATAAAAAAATTACCATGAATGCATCGATGAAAGAGGGATGAATTTGGACGTTTTTTTCCTAACCACCCTATGAGCAATAGTACTTCTGAACACTCTCAATTTGAATTTCTCAACTCTGACGAGGAAGCTAATTCTAGCTACGATACAAACCGTGATAACTTCTTCGCTAGCTCTAGCTCAAACAACACTATGGCAGAGGAGGAAGATGAACACAGAGAACTGTTTACTTTCCCTACTAGTGTACCTCTTGGGGATGCTATAATGAAAAATATCAATCCCAATAATATGCCAAACTTCCATGGCCTAACCTTAGAGGACCCTGACACATTCTTATTTGAATTTGAGGTAGTCTGCAGGTCCTTTGGTTATACCACTGATGCACAAAAACTGAGACTCTTTCCCTCTACATTAAAAGATTTATCACTCGGATGGTTTATGAGTCTGGAAGGAAACAATATCTTCACATGGGACCAAATGAAACAATCCTTCCTGGAAAAATACAGGGATTACTTTAAAGCAAAAGACACAAGAGATGAAATTTTCAAGATGCAACATGGAGAAAAAGAATCCCCAGAAGACTATGCACAATGCTTTCAACTCAATTATAAACGAGCTAGTCATTGTACCCTGGATCACGAATAATTGAAGCTAGTACTTCTTATAGGAATCAAGGAGGAATACCTAGAAGTATTAAACTTGTTAGGAGATGGGGATATATTCCAGAAAACCTATGATCAAATCTTGCAAATCTTCAAGAATTATTCTAGATCCAGAAAAGATAAAAATGGAATACGGGATACACATCCCTTAGTAGGAGGATCATCCTTTTCAGGCCCAAGCCTCATAAAGTCTTACTTAGGAAAACTTCTAGAAGATATGAAAATAGACATCATTCAGTCCTTATATATGCTGTAAGATTCACTCCAAATAAAAAAGAAACAAGACGAGATCAACCAAGCACTAGCAGTATTTTTCCCACGATGTAGAAAGAAACATGAAAAGGTACAATGCCCATTAAATGCAATTGAGATCTGTGGGCTCTGCACTGATGATCATACCACTGATAAATTCCATCTTCTACCATCATGCAAAGCGCCATACCAGATCCCACATCAGAAGGTGCTATGGAACAATTTTGTTTTGTTAACCACCGAAGGAACAATTTCGCTAGGCCCTTCTAGTCCAACAACTAAGCATATTTTAATCAAGGGAGTAATCAACAGAATTCGACACCAATTACATGGTCCACACAAGCATCTCCAAGCCAATGGCAGCAAAACCAAACACCGTATCAACAACCATATTACACCCAGCCTTATTCTCCATACCCCCCACCTTTTTCTTAGCCACGGGTAAACTATGGAAATCCATATCCATATTCAGCAAATTGAAGGAATCCATTGCAACAACCACACATAATGTCGCCTCCACAAAACCAACCTCCCCCCATACCGCCTCCAATCCCTTCCCAATCGGTTCCAATCCCAAATAACAATAGAATAGGGCAGCAACAACCCTACAACAATGAAGTAGTGCAATTTCCTACCTATGTCATGGATACACTAGAATTAAATGAAATCAAACTCAGATCTGGAAAGACGTTGCAGGGATCCCATCCAAAAAAAAATAAGAACATACATATCATGAACAACCTACACCTTTAGAACCCCAGCAACCCACATAGATACGCCACCAAGAAGAAGAAGATCAACCGCAGTTACTGAATATAAACCCTCTATTCCCTGAGAAGCTGACACAAAATACCAAAGAAGAGGCAGAGAATGCTATACTTAATGAATTAAAACATTTAAGCATTCAAATTCCCATTTTACAAGCAATAAGGGATGTCCCAATATGTAATAAATTTATAAAATAAAATTGCTTAAAGAAACCCCGGTGAAGGAAACGAGATCCACCAACCATAAACGTGGTAGGACAACTAGCAGACCTAATGTTGGGTATCATTGTTAACCCTAAATACCTCAACCCAGGTAGCCCTATTGTCAATGTAACCATAAATAATAAACCTATCTCAAGTAGTCTGATCGACCTAGGAGTTGCAATCAATGTAATGACAAAGGATACAATGATAGCCTTAGGTCTCCAATCACTAATCAGACCAACCAGTACAGTGCTACAGCTTGTTAACACCTCCATTGTCAAACCTGAAGGAATCCTGGAGGATATCATCATAAATATTGAATCCTGGGAGTATCTAGCCGACTTCATAGTTATAGAAGTCAAGAGTAAGCTCAGTGGGTACCCAATCATCCTAGGGAGGCCATGGATGGCGACAACAGACTCCTATATAGGTTGTCGATCTGGCAATATGACAATTACAAGTGGAAAAGCTAGGAAAAAGATCACAATATACCCACCAGCAAAAAGGTCTACATAAACAGAATACCAAAATTGGACGTATGATTATGACGATTTAAATGACCAAAACATACGACCTGTGCTGACCATAGAAAAGGCTCTAACTTTAAAAGATAACGATGAAGATGGTCATTTAGATAAATTTATTCATAATGTTTGTACTAACCATGATATGCTTGGAGGAATTTTAAATAGGGAAACGACAGGAAGTGCTGAGTTATCCTGTCAATACTGACAGAATGTGGATAGAAATACTCTCTATTGAATAACAACCACCATAGGTTAAAATTGTAGAGATCCTTCCTGGGAAAACAGTCAATATTAATGCAAATTTGGATCCAGAACAAGAGAAACAACTCATAAAAGTACTCTCATAAAACAACAAGGCTTTTGCATGGAGCTATACTGATATGAAAGGCATACACCAAGATATTTGCAAGCATTAGATATATATCAAAGAGGGTGTTGTACCTATCAGACAACCCCAAAGAAGAATGAATCCAACACTAAAATATATAGTTAAGATGGAACTGCAAAATTTATTGGATGCATGATTCATCTACCCGATCTCAGATAGTGAGTGGGTCTCACCATTGATAATAGTCCCTAAGAAAGGAGGGAAGTGGAGGATCTGTGTAGATTACAAGGAACTTAATAAAGCAACTAAAAGAGACCACTTCCCTCTGCCATTCATTGACAAAGTGTTGGAAAACCTATATGGAAACAAATTTTTCTCATTTTTGGATGGATTTAGTGGATACAACCAGATCCAAATCCACCCCGCTGACCAGGATAAAACCACATTTACCTACCCATGGGGCACATATGCATACAGAGTACTACCTTTCAGAGTCTGTGATGCCCCAACAACTTTTCAAAGGTCCAATTTGAGTATATTCTCTGATTTTATTAATTACCGGATGGAATTCTACATGGACGACTTCACACCGTATGGGAAATGTTTTTTCCAAGCATTATAGCATCTAGAATTGGTCCTAAAAAAATGCATTGAAATGAGTTTATGCCTCAACAATGATAAATGCAAAATGCTGATGCAAGAAGGCATAGTTCTCGGACACCATATCTCCCAAAGAGGCATTTAAGTAGATCAAGAAAAAGTCATTGTTATCAAAACACTCCCTCCACCTGTCAAACAAAGGGATATACGCAGTTTCCTTGGGCAAACAGGATACTACAGAAGATTTATAGAAAGTTACAGCAAAATTGTTACACCTATCTTTTCCCTTCTGACAAAAGATACAGAATTCATCTGGACCAAACATTGTATGTCAGCATTTGATCAACTCAAAGACAAGACAATCACGTCCCCGGTCCTTCAAGGACCCAACTGGACACTACCATTCCACATCCATTCGGATTCTTCATACAAAGCCATCGGGCCAGTCCTCGGGAAAGAAGAATAAAAGAAACCATATGCAATCTATTACATTAGCAAAAACTTGGCAGGAGCAAAACTCAATTATATAGTCACAAAAAAAAAAAAAAAATAATAATAATAAATAAATAATAAATAAATAAATAAATAATAAATAAATAAATAATAAATAAATAAACAAAAAAAAATAAAAAATAAAAAAACAAAAAAACAAAATAAAATAATAAAATAAAATAAAATAAAACAAAAAAAAATAAAATAAAAAACAAAATAAACAAAATAAAAAATAAAATAAAATAAAAAAATAAAAAAATAAAATAAAATTTCCTATAATACATGATATAAACAAATTCAGGCATTACATCAATGGGTACCCAGTCTTTGTTCATGCCGATCATTCTGCAATCAGTGTTAGGAACCCATGTCAACCCTTCTATTTACTTTGTTAGTATATTGTTATTGGACGCATATGCTTTGTAAGTCGTCTCGTAGTATTTGTTGATCCATAGTTTTTCTTATTGTTGTTGGATGCATATGCTTTGTAAGTCGTCCCGTAGTAATTGTTGATCCATATTTTGTATTGGCCCATGGTTTGTATTGACACATGGTATTGACCCATGGTATTGGCACATAGACTTAGTATATAATTTTGTGTTGATACCAATGAAGGACCATGAAGTTATTTGTATTGAGCTTGCTCAAAGGAGGCTACCCCCTTGAAATGGCCTGCGATCAAAATAAAAGTGATTCTGAGTTCTGTTATTTCTGCTATTTCGTGTGTTTTCACTAATTAATTATTGCAGGTTCTTCACAATCAGGTACCTCATGAATAAACCAAGTACCAGTGCTAGAATTATTAGATGGTTTCTCCTCTTGCAAGAATTTTACATAACAATCCTGGACAAGCTAGGCAAGCATAATGTGGTAGCCGATTTTTTGTCTAGACTGACCCATGGACAGGACAATGAATTAGTAAATGATCACTTCCCCAATGAACACCTGTTTGCAATCTCCACACAAAGCCCATGGTTTTTCGATATAGCAAACTACTTGGTATCTGGAAAATTTCCACAACATTATAGCTATAAAGAGAAGTGCAGAATCATAAGGAAAAGTGCAACTTATACATGGATACAAGGAATGCTTTTCAAGAAAGGACCAAATCAAATATTAAGGAGATGCATAAGAGAAGATGAAGTCCATGACATACTCCATGCTACCCACAATGAACCTTGTGGAGGCCATTATGCAGCAAAAAGGATAGCCTACAAAGTACTACAAACTGGATACTACTGGCCAACTGTTGGCCCGGTTTTGCAACCAGGCTTAGTGCTATGGGCACCTGCTAACTAGTAGCAGCAGTTTCAATAGAATTAAACAAGAAACTAATCTAAACAAAACTAATCATGGATCTGTGCAAGAATATAAGTAAATAGTGTAAACATTTAAAAAACAAGAACAAGAAAATATTAAAGAATGAATTTGTATTAAAAAATGGGGGGAAAGCAAGTGCTTGCGATAATACCTTCAATGGTGAAGGTTGATGTTGAGCAACTCCCAAGATGAGTAGCTCCAAGCTCCAAGGTTGCTTACAATGGCCAAAATGCTCAAGGAAGATTTCGGCAGCATGAGGATGAGATAATGGATGGATGTGAAATGAGGAGCCCCTACCACCTTTTTATAGGTTTTGGTGGTGGGGAATACCATTTGTGGTTTTGTGGAAACCAAATGGTATTGACCAACATGGTTTAGGTACTTTTCCCTCCATTTTCCTTTTTTGAATAAAAATAATATTTTAATTCTCTTTTTAATATTTTGGGGAATTTGGACCCTTTTTGAGGGTTTTTTATGCTTTTCAGGAAAAATAATCTTTTTTAATGGAAAAAGGGGTGTACTAAGGTCTTTTGGTGACCTTTTGTTGGTTTCAGAGGCTCAGATGGTGGAAAAGTGGACAAATGGGTCATGTGAATAAGGGAATGAGCTAGTGAGCACTTTTTAGGTGTTAACAGCTTGCCCCCTGATGTGTGAGGGCAGGAGCTCATCGTATGGCCGATAGACATCATAGTTCTTTTGTCTTTTTTCAGGGGTTTGGGAAGGAGAAGAGACCGATTGGAGACTGGAGCCACGGCCCTTGGAAGCTGCAAGAAACAAAAAATATTACATGGCCTCAATATGAATGAGGTATAATCTCTGATAATGGACGAGGTGGGCATTCCCATGCTCGTATCAAGACATATACATAACAATTAGTCCCAAGAAGTGGGATATAATACATAAAGAATCTACTGGTACACCATAATGGTCCAGGGGGGACATTATTTTGGGATGTACTCCTGATCATAACGGATCTCAATAACTGATACACTGGAATAACTGAGGAACTGCTGAAATTGAAGGTGTCCAACATCTCTAGGGACTCAAAGACTATGAGTCATCTCTGAGAAATAATGTAACTGTATACTCAAGGGAGTATGAAACTGGGGTACATCTGAATACTGTCGCCATGCGCAACCCGGATATCTATAGAAAAAGTGTAACTGGTTTTATCCATAGGAAGACTCTCAAATGTGGAGGAGTCAGGAGGTATCCGGGGTCTTCGACTAATAAGTGAAACGGACGAATACCCTGTGCGAGTCTCAACGATGCGATCAAGGTGTTGAAGTCGAGCATGTGAGAAACAACCATTTGGAGAGGCACTGAAGATTCCTCTCGAAGTGATTCGTAGGCACTCATCATAAATGGTGATGAGTCCAAGACACAGGGGCCTCTAGGTCTATCCTCTGGAATCAATGTGGTTGTCGTCGACAGAGGGAGACCAACAACTAACAAGGCAATGATGTTTCCTTGATAGGAGCACGAGGTGTAAAGCTGAAGTGTTGTAGTACTGATGGTAGGACTGACATACTTGTGGGAATGGGAAATAATTGGGTCAAAAAATGGGTAGACTCAAACTTCCTTTGTTCAGAGCATGATGACATGGTTGACCTGGCAGCGTAGGGAACTGACTTGTAGGTGTGGGGATCATTGCTTTGACTGAATGGTATATATTGAATCTGGGGGGGAGGACGAGCTGATAGGTGCCGTCGAGGGATTATCAAGGTGACATACTGCAGAATACTCTGAACAAAGGCGACCAAAATGGGGAAGTTGCCTAATGAGTAGATGTGATCTGTCGTGGCGCCAAGAGGCACCATTGATTCCTTCTTCGTAGTTTTAATGAGCTCCAAGAAGGGATAAAAGTGTGCTCTGAAATGGTACAGTCCTGTGGATTTTGTGAGCCCAGGACGACTCATGCTCATGGTTGCTTTCATGTTTAGAGAGTCTGAAAACGGTAAGTGGACTCTATTGGTGTTTCTTTTTCGTAAGTTTAGTCTCCAAGGCCCGAAAAAGCATAAAATGATGCGGATAGAGAACTCTTCTAGCCGATGTGACTAGAGTATACCTTTTTCGTAATTAGTCTACAAGGTCCGGAAAACGGGTAAACTTATACCAGGTAGACGCCCTTTCAGATACGTTTAACGAGCATGAAAGGAAGAAAGGTTGCTCGGCAATCTTTTCATTGTTTTTAGGAGTCAGAAAAGAGCTTAACAGAAACTCCCTCAGTGCCTTTTTCGTAAAAGTGGTTGCTCGGCCCGAAAAAGGGATAAAATTATACCGAACAAAAAGGGGTTGCTGAGGGCGAGAAAAGGTCTCAAGCATCATCATCGGTGCATAAAATTGGATCCGGTGACATAAGGATTGTCGAAAACGGAGAACGGCCGATGCGGCATGCAAACCGAGGCTACATGGGGGGCATGACAAATGCCCTGAAAATCGGGACGTGACAGCGAGAAATGATCTCAAGCATCATCACGAGCGCAGAAAACTGAATCCGGTGATATATGACACGTCCAAAATGGAGAACGGCCAATGTGGCACGCAAACCGAGGTGACAAGGGGGCATGGAAAAAATGCCCAAAAAATGTAAAGGTGAGAGCGAGAAATGATCTCAAGCATCATCACGAGCGCGGAAAACTGAATCCGGCGATATAAGGCATGTCAAAAACGGAGAACGGCCAATGTGGCACGCAAACCGAGGCCACGAGAGAGGCCAAAAAATGGTAAAAATATAGACCCCGTGAAAACGGAAAAAGGAAGGAACCTGCATGAAGTTATCGCTGTGCTGATTCCAACGGTACCAACGGTTTGAAAAATGGACTTCGTATGATCCCGCAATGGTTGTTTGAAAATTGGTGGAATTTCTATAAATAGGGCGTGGGGCCCAAATGACTTGTCATTGTTACGTGCGAGTTTGATAGAGCTGTCAGAGCTATTTCTTGATTTTCGGGAGATTTCACCGTTGGTTTTCGATTCTGCGAGTTTCAGGTAACTCTATTTGCCTTAGCCTTTTCAATTATGTCTTTTTTGTTTGGCGGCGAGCCCTCGAAGGCCGCGAAATTCCATGTTGACCCTCCAACGTGGAATATCGCGGGTTTCGGGTCTGTTCCCGCGATGAACCGCGCGGGTTTCAGGATGACAGTCGCGATGTTCATCGCGACTATGGGGTTGGAACCCGCGATGTTCATCGCGAGTTCATGGGAGATAGTCGCGATGTTCATCGCGACTGTCTGGCCAAAATCCGTGATGTTCATCGCGGGTTTTTGCACAGAGGCCGGGATGGTCATCATGGCTTTTGGTGGAAATGCCGCGACGGGCATCGCGGCTTTTTGTGGAAAAGCCGCGATGGGATTTTTTCAAAAATTTTATGCTAGGGCTAAAAATTTCTTCTGTTTTCTGGCAGGATGTTGAGGAGACCATTGTCCTCGTGGTGGGAGCGGGAGATCGATGATGATCTTATGGAGAGGATTCAGACTGATCCGGGGGTGCGACAGACTTTGGCTATGAGCGGACTTTTGAAGTTCGCTTAGATTCCACCTATTCGTTCAGTGAGATGGCTCCTGAACAAGCTAGTGAGTTGGTGGGTGCCGGCGGAGGGTGCATTTATTATTGGGGGTGAGAGGTTGGAGATCACCCTCACAGATGTCTATTTTTTGACTGGGTTGCCTCGTTTGGGTGAGGTGGGCGATCTCTTGCCGAGGATCCCACCGGGTGTAGACATGGAGGACTTGTTACAGACTTTCTGTGTTGATGATGCTGTTTTGCAGAACAGCTCTATTAGTCTGCGATCCCTACATGAGTGGGATATGCGGGCTGTTGGTGCATGTGTTTTGCGGATATTGGGTGCTGCTGCTCCACATCGTATGTCTGGGGGACAAACGATGATGGTGGACTCTGTTCTCCGGGGGACTTATTATGCCTGGGGGCAGATGTTTCTGGCTGGTTTCCGGAGAGATCTGGACAAGGCCATTCGAGAGGGAGGTGAGTTCTGTTATGCCTCCTTCCTATGCTGTTTTTTCTTTGAGCGCTTGCCGACCTTGCGGCCACAGGTACCCATCCGTGCTAGTCTGGTGAGTGAGCCTCGTATGATGCGGTGGGGGCAGATGATGCCTCGTGGCGGCGGTGGTGTCCGTGGTTTCTTCACAGAGGATTTTTATGAGCAGTGGGAGCAGATGCCCCTGGTGATTGAGGACTACCCCTACGCCGGCATGGACTATCGAGGTGACTCGGAGATGCCTCGTGCCCCAGGACAGGCCTGGAGTTTAGACGGTATGTTTTGTGTTTTATTTTATACTATATCATGTGTTGTTTGATTTATCAGTCTTATGAATATAGTTGCATATGATGGTTGATTTTGCATTGTGCAGATGTTGGGCCTGTACCATCGGCCGGCTACGTGGCTCGTCAGGGGCGGGCGATGGTGGTCGCTCATCCACCTGCAGCGGTACCACCTCCACATGGTGGAGGATTTGCGGCTCGTGGGAGAGGGGTTGGCCCTCGCGATGACGCCATAGAGGGTGTCAGACAGACCTTCGACCGGATCCTAGCTGGACTCCCCGAGGATGGTTGGAGAGACCTGGATCGGGATATTTTGGAGGGTTTCTTCGGTGCACCGCCTGAGTGGCGGTCGTTCTTGTTGAGGACAGCGGTGTTTGTGGCAGAGCACAGGGGTGGTGCTCGGGATGTCCCGGCAGAGCCGTCTCAGATGAGGATCCGTCTACGGGATGACCCAGCGGGGCCAGCGGAGGAGGCGACAGAGGAGCGCAGAGTTCGGGCTCGCCATGACCCGGCGGGGGCCAGTGGAGGAGGGGCCGGAGGAGCCTAGGGATCCTGATGAGTAGATGATATTGTATCTGCCCCCAAATGCTGATGAGCATATGGGGAAGCATTTTTGTACGATTGATGTATTTTTTGTATATTGGGTGCTGAGGGCACCTATGACATGTTGACTATCATGGTTTATATATATATGTGTATATATATTTGGATATATGGTCGTGTATGCACGTGGATGCACATTTGTTTTTTGTATATGCCCGTGGAGGCACATGTTATGCACGTGGATGCAGTATTTTGTTATTTGTATATGCCCGTGGAGGCACATGTTATGCACGTGGATGCATTATTTTGTTTTGGTATATGCCCGTCGAGGCACATGTTATGCACGTGGATGCATTTTGTTTATGGATATGCCCGTGGAGGCACATGTTATGCACGTAGATGCACATTTTGGTTATGACATGATGTGATTGGTGTGCCAGTCGAGGACATTGTTGGCCATATGGTCTGCTACACTGTTGAGGTGTCTTGGGACATGTGTGAATGAAATGGATTCAAACTGTCTAACCATTTGCTTAGTGCGCAGGAATTTTCTGAAAAGACAGGGATCGCGTACCTAGTAATCATTGTTGAGCTGGGAAACCAGGAGCTGTGAGTCCAAGAAAACGTTGAGGTGACGGATACTCATTTGGAGAGCTGCGGCCAGGAGACCGGTCACGGCATCGTATTCAGCTTGGTTATTGGTGGCGGCACCTAAACATACTCCGTCAATGTGAATTAAATCATGTGAAGGGGAGTATATTACCTAGGCTGCGGAGGCGAGATTTGGAGACCAACGGCTTGCACCATCAGCGAAACTGACATGGCAGAATGGAAGAGGATCCATCTGTGGTCATGCAGAGAAAAAACAAATATTTAGGTTTTTTGAATTTTTTGTGAACAAAGAAAGTATGCCTATACTAAAATGGACGGTGGTGTCCATCAGATTTTCTATGGGTAAAATCGTTTAAGGTACAACCCGTTACATGGGTTACATAGGGGATTTCCTTCTGAATCGGTCAGAATGTATGCCCCCTGCCCGAGGTAGGTGTGTATGATGTAGGGGCTTTGCCACATAGACACGAACTTTCCCTTTCCGGTTTTATCATGAGCTTGATCGTAAGCGAGGACAAGGTCTCCCTCAAAAAAGGTTCTCGGGTGGACGTGTTTGTCGTAACTTAGTTTTGATCGTTGTTTAGCTGCTTCCATGTTTTGAATGGCTGTGCGCCGATCTTCATCGGCCTGCTCTAGGAGTAGTAAACATTGCTCTATCGGGGAAGTGTCCGGTAGGAGTTCAACGGCGATATGCAAGGCTGGAATCTGGCACTCAATAGGGAGGACGGATTCGACACCGTGAACTAAATGGAAAGGGGTAAAACCGGTGGCAGTTTTGGTTGAGGTGCGGTAAGCCCATAGTGCTGGGAAAAGCATGTGGTGCCAATTGGATTTGTGTTTGTCTACAGTACGTTGGAGGATGGTCTTCAAAATTTTATTGATCGCTTCGACTTGGCCGTTTCCTTGGGGATAGTAGGCGGAAGAGAAATGGTGTTCAAATTTCAACATGGTTGATAATTCTTTCCAGATGGCATCTTCGAAGTGAGAGCCGTGGTCAGAGACTAGTTGCTTCGGCACTCCAAAACGAGTAATAACATGGTTGAAGAAAAACCGTGTTGTAGTGTCGGCCTTGCAATTGTAAGTCGACATGGCTTCTACCCACTTTGTGAAATAATCTACGGCCACAACGATGTGTTTGTGACCACTGGCTAACGTGGGGTTGCAGTCGAGGAAGTCGATGGCCCATTTGCAGAATGGTCCAACAGTGATGACTAGATGAAGGGGGGTGGGGGGGGTTCTTGCTTTGGGGGCAAAAAGTTGGCAGTTCTGGCAGTGCTTGACTGCGGTGATGCAATCAGTAAATAATGATGGCCAAAAATAACCTGCCCAAATGATCTTCTGGGCGGTGGCCATGCCGGAGAAATGGCCTCCGCAGGCGCCGCTATGACAATCATTGAGGACTTGTTCTGCCTCACTATGGGATAGGCAGCGGCGTAGGATGGTATCAACGTCACGTCGGTAAAGTACATCCCCTAACAAGAGGTATCTGGGGGCATGGTATCATATCCGACGGCGTCCATCACGGTCGATGTGTGGTCAAAATTTTTGCGTGCGGAGGTAAGTCAAAATGTCTCCGTACCAAGGGTCGTCAGATGAAATGATGAAGATTTGTTCATCAATCAGGTCCATTTGGATAACGGGTGATGTCGAAGAGGATGGGAGGTCAGTGATGAGGTGAGCAAGCGTGAGGGCTTTAGTGCTTTTGTGAGTTTTGAAAGTGAGGTCATATTCCTGGAGGATAATGACCCATTTAGCAACACGACCTTGTAAGAGCCGCCGGGTTAGGAGATAGACCATAGGGTTGGAGTCGGCCACGACCATGGTATGACTGAGTAGAATGTAGTGTTGCAATTTTTGTATGGAAAAGACTACAGCTAGGGATAATCTTTCCTCATATGGATAACGCAGAGGTGGGCCAGACAAGGTCTGGCTGACATAATAAATCACATGCTCTTGGTGAGAGGCATCTTCTTGGACCAATACTCCGGACACGGCATGTTTAGATGCCGAGACATAAAGGGTGAAGTCTTGAGAGAAATCCGGTGGGGATATCAAGGGGGTTTGTGTGAGAGCTTTCTTGAGGGCTTCGAATGCCATTTCTGCTTGCTCATCCCAAACAAAGGGTATGTGGGTATGAAGTAAGCGTAAGAACCCGTGGACTTTTGGTGGCGTAATCAGGAACGAAGTGCCTAAGGAAATTGGATCGCCCTTGTAGACTCTAGAGCTGCCGAAGCGTGCGAGGAGGTGGAAGTTCTAAGATGGCTTTGACTTTCAAGGTATCGACAGTGAGTCCGTCTTGGGAAACAATGAAACCCAACAACCGGCCTGCCGGGACGCAAAAGACACACTTGTGTGGGTTCAAGCGGATTTTATATTTGCGACAACGCAGGAAAACTTGCCGGAGGTCGTTAAGGTGGTCTGATCATTTTCGGGAATGAGCTGTGAGGTCATCAAGGTAGACTCGCAGGATATGAACCAAGTCATGAAAGCAATAGGTCATGGCTCGCTGGAAAGTGGCACCAGCATTTTTAAGGCCAAATGGCATGACGCGATAGGAAAAGGTGCCCCATGGGGTGGTGAAGGCAGTCTTGTACTAATCCTCCTTACGGATGTGAATCTGGTTGTATCCGGAAAACCCATCCATGAAAGATAGGACCTCATGGCCCGCACACTCATCAATGAGTTGGTCAATGAATGGCATGGGGAAATTGTCTTTTGGACAAGCGTGGTTTAAGTCACGGAAATCAGTGCATACTCTAAGGGTGCCTTGCTTTTTGTTGACGGGAACGGGGTTCGACACCCAGGTGGTGTACGGAATAGGATAAATGAATCCTGCTTTGCGAAGTTTCTCGACCTCAGCTTTAACAGCGGGGAGTTTGGAAGGATGAATGGGTCGCTGTTTCTGACGAACAGGGGGTACCTCCGGCCATGTATCAATGTGGTGTTCTGTGATGGTGGGGTTGAGACCAGGCATCTCGGTATAGGACCAGGCAAAGACATCACGGAACTCTTGAAAGAGCTTTTTGTACGCCTGAGTTTCTGCTTGCGTGCAAGATGCGCCCAGCGAGATGAGCTCAGGTTTCCCAGGTGTTGTGGAAATATCTATCTGTATAGTGGGGGAAATGTTGGACATGTTCCCTTCTTCAAAGGCATCCGGTGCTGGGATGGGGTCCTTTAACCAATCGACCTTAGTGGGTATGAAATCTTTCGATTCGACTGATAGCTGGTTGGATGCAGTGGATGTAGATGTTTTCGGGAGGAAATACGAGCAATGATGCATATCATCCCAAGGGTAGTCGAGTGCAGTGAGTGTCTCCAAAATTTGCTCATCAGTATTGAAGTAGTCAGACCATAAATCAAGGGGTTCTGGTTTGAAAGTTGTTGAAATCATATATATTGTATTGACTTCTTCCGACGAGGATGATGGCGGGGGGTAGATCTCCTCGATGAGGGGAGGAGATATCTCCAAATCAACGTTGTTTAACTCATACAATGCTGCTCTATAGTCAGGGAGATCAGGACAATGGTGAGAGTAGTGGCCGTAAACACTGCATATGGCACAAGGATGGTTGGTGCGCAGTGATCTGTCGCGAGGCTGAGGAGGTGGCTCAAGTCTCACGACTGGGATGCCGGTGTCATCGTCCAACATATTCATATGCTCTTGGAGTGCTGGTAACTGTGGGCATTGATGAGTCGGATGGCCTATCTCATCGCACAAAGAGCGTTTAGGAGGAGCTCGAAATATTGGTGGGGGTTTGACTGCCTTAGGGGGTGGTATAGCAGTGTATGGTTGTGGACCTCTTCCCCCAGTGGGCTTGACAAGAGGAGGAGGATTCGTTGAGGACGAAGGGATCATGAGACCAGGAGATGGTTTCGTCGACGACGAAGGGATTGTGACACCAGGAGGAGGTTGAGTAGTGGTAACAATAGGTTGTACCGGTTGGAGGATGACATTTGGTGTCGGTGGTGGAATGGGAGGCGAAATATACCACACGGGTAATCCCAATGTTAACCCGGGTAGACTAAGGGTAGCCATAACCGGGGCGCTTACTACACCCGAAGGAGGAAATAGAAAGGGGATGGTGTGGATGGGTGTAACACTGATGTGACTAGGGACCAATGGTGGTTGACTACCGGGTGCTTGTGTATTCTGTGAAAGAGTACAGAGGTTTGCGACGTGGGTCTCCGGTGACGGTGGTGGAATGGCTTGGAATGTAGAGGTCATTGGTGTATCTGAGTAAAGTCCGGGCCCCAGAGAAGAAACAAAGGAGGTAGTTGCACTAGAAGTGGGTTGTTCAACCATGGGGAGAACATTTTCGGGTGCTGCAGGGGCATTGGGATCATAGTAGGTGAGTTGGTCAATTTTGACCACGCGTCCCTCGTGGGGGAACATCATGGTGCGAAAAACGGATGAGGCGACCGCTTTCATGGCGTACATGTAACTGCGGCCAAGTAAAAGGTTATAATCGAGCTGGGCATTAATGACCTCTATGTCGATGAGCACAGTTTTCCCACCTAATTGGATGGGGACCTTGGGTAGTAAACCTTGAGGTTGAGCTGACCGGCCGTCGTAGGCCCGCAATGCAGTGGTGGATTGTTGGAAAGTAGGGGATCCCAACTTCTGCCAAATGAATGTGGACATGACGCATGTAGAGGCACCCTCGTCGATGATACACCGATGGATGACAAGATTCCGAATAGAAACAAAAACTTGGACTGCTATGGTGGAAGGCAGACGTGGTTCGGACTGGTCTAAATCAAAGGTCATCAATTTCGAATCATTTGGTTCAATCGCCCCAATGGCGAAAAGTAAAGTCTTGCGCTGCATAGGACAGTTTTTCAAGACTTCTAACGCAGACATGGCTGCAGGAGATTGAGCTAAGTCATCTACGATGTTGTAATTTGACGCAGCCCGTGCATTGGGGTTGTTGTTGATACAGAGGAGTGGGAAACGAGGTGCTTTAGAGGCGCCATCGAGTGGAAGCGGTGGTATACGTAACGTCTGATCAGTGGGATGAGTGTTAGTATCCTTATCGGTGGGGGGGGCTTCGGAGGTAGGGCCATAATGGTTCCGACGTGTCTGAATGTTGACATCGGTAGTGGACATCACCAATAAGTGGTGAGTGCCTGAATCAAACATGGGTTGATCAGGAGCGGCGTAAGTGATTTGTTGTGGTGGCACGTTTCCCTGTGGGGGAGCTAACGGCTGAGTGTTCACCACTCCTTGTGTTGGCAAAGGGTTTTGTATCACCAAAGGTTGTTGTTGAGGTGGTGGGGGGTTGGGTGGCGGCTGAGGAGCCGCCTGCCCTTGACGATGGGCGTCATCTGTCCATAGCTGCTGAGCTCGCTCCAGATGTGGGAAAGTGTGGGTATAGTGGCCATAGACCCCACAAATAGAAGAAGGATGGTTTGTTCGTAAATTAGCATTTTTGGCTTGCTTAGGTGGCCGATCAGGATTCTGATGAGCAGGCGCCGCGTTATTATTTTGCGGAGGATGGGGAGGGTGTGGAGCTTGGTTATGGTTTTGGTTGTTTCCACGATTACGTCCTCTTCCACGGTTTGGTTGCCCACCCTGGTTGCGTTGGTTATTTTGGTATTGGGGCTGATGTTGTTGTGCGTACACATGCCCTTGAGCATTGGGGGGATTGTGGGGAGCCGCAGGTGCGGGAGCAGGTTGCGGTGGGTAATATGCAGGTGGAGCTGGCGGTGGTCCAGTTGCCTGTTGGGGTTGTTGGTACCCCTGAGCTATTGGATGTGTTGGATTAGCTGGTGCAGCTTGCTGTGGGTACTGCATTTGTTGTGGCGAGAACTGAATAGGGTTCTATGTAGCAGGTTGGTTATAGTATGTAGGAGGTACATATGCTAATGGCGCTTGTCCATAGCAATGTTGTGGACAAGAGGGTCCATGAATATGATGTGTCTGGTTTGTTGGAGCGTAAGTAGTTGTGGCTCCGGAACTGGATGTAGCCCTAGAGAGGTCTGGGGCAGGCATGGTACTCACCATGCTGAAAGGTTTAGCTTGGGGTGTGATTTGGCCAATAATTCCATCGGCGGCATGAGATGCCCCCGGCGCGTCACTGCGTGAAGAGTCGCATCGTGGGGCGTCTGGTATGATTGTGTATAGATAACCCGACTGGGCATAAATGAGATCAAACTGTTGGGCTTTGAGGATGGCCTCTTCTTCAGACTGGGGTCTTTTAGATGCCACATCCTTTGCAATGAGAGGGAGGAGGGATTTTAGAAACCAATCTAAGAAGATACGGTCGTCTAACTTGATTTTGCAGAGGCTTCGGCATCGACGCCACTCATGAATGTGGTCAGTGATATGGGTGGACGTGTTCTGTCTGCAAGACAGTAGGATCTCGACTCCTGCATCATAGCGGACAGGTAATTGGAAAAACTGCAGGAAGTTCGAGGCAAGGGAGGTAAAGGTGGCATGCATCCCATGGGGCTGCTTGATATACCACTTGGCTGCAGAGCCAGTGAAGGTGCGCTATAAAAGCTGGAGGCGGACAGAGTCGTCCACTATGGAGTTGGAGGAGCACCATAGATGGAAGGACATGATATGGTTCTGGGGGTCTTCACCCGTCTTACCCTCAAACTTAGGGATGTCAGAGGGGAGTTTGGTGGGCATGTGAGGCCACGCAGGATCGTGTCTGATGGGGTCATTGGTGAGCCTAGCTAAGTCTGGCAGGTTCAGACTTGACATGTACGGTAAGCTAGCAGATGTAGTGACCGGAACTTGGACATGCCTAGTCATTGTGGTATGATGTAGGGGTCCAGTAGTGCCTAAAGGTATGCTAGGTATGGAGGGTATGTGCCCTCCAATAGGTGTGGTCTGGTATGGGCCAGCGCCTCCAAGTGCAACATGGGTTACACTTGGGTTAGGAATAACAGTGGGGATTCCTGGGATAGGGTTTGTGGAAACCAGAGGGGGTGTGACCCCTATGTTGGGCATACCCATAATAGGTGGTGGCCCTGTGTTGGGAATTCCTATAACAGGAGGTGGCCCTGTGTTGGGCATTCCTAAATGTGGAGTATTGCCCATGTTGGGCATACCCAGGGGGGTGGTCGTTGCCATGGATGGCACCGCAGCAGAAGGGTCTGTGGATGTCTCACCTATGGTGCTGGTAAATAGTGGGTCAAATGGTGTTCCAGCCATAATGGTGGGTGGTGGTAATATAATGTAGTTTTCGGATTCTGCCTCAGAATCAGATGTGAAGTGAGGCGTGTCAGAATCGGATGACCGTCTGGTTGACCGACGATGTGTCGAATCAAGGGATAAGGCTCTGCGTCGGTGACATGGAGAGCCAAGTGGACTAAACTCTGGGAGTTCGCCCTGGAGACGACAAAAGCGTCTAAAATTCTCAATGGTGAGAATTAAGTTTTTGTGTAAAAAATCTGTTTAAGTATCAGGTGGTGATATATATAAAAAAGCTCAAAACCCTAATGCAACCAAGGGTGCAAGAAGGGGAGTGAAAAAGAAGGCTCTCAGGCCAAAAAATCAACCTCAAAAAAGGCACTTATTCTAGCAGCTGTGCTACAATAAGTGGAGGAATGCAACAAATGGTCAAAGTACCAACATGCAAACGGCTTCTAGAAAAAATAGGTGTAACTAGACCAAAGGTGGGTTGAATCATGCAAACACCTAACTAAAAGTATTGTGACTCAAACCAATGATATCCTCTGCAAGGTTATGAAATCCAAGTCAGACAATATGAGTGTTGAGATAACGGCTAGATATCCCCCTACCGGGAGGGACACCGGGTAAGCAATCCTAAAGAAAGGCTACTAGGATACTTCGTTCATGATGCATCGAGAAAAGGTAAATCTTCCGCTTGGTCCTTTGATCGCAATATCCCAATACAGGGATATCCCGAGAACTACGAATGGTAGCCCTTCGGTTACTGAATGGATTTCGGTATTCCACTCAGGCTTCCAGAATCATCCTCGCAACTTCAACCCTCCTAGGGGAGAGGCCTTCCCACAAACCGGTTGTGACCGCACCAATAAATACTAAGAGGTTTGAGCTCCCTAAAGGACAACAACTATGTCTCAGATGTAATAACTGAGGGGTGTTATTGGAACACCTATCCCCCCAATACTACCTAGCTACAAAGTTCTTTTAGTGTTACCCAAGTGGGGTTAAAAGTGTGTTGAAATTAGGGTAAGTTTTAAGGCTCAGTTCAATTAAGTGATCGAGTGGGTGCACATGTGGTATTGTAAACTGAACTTTGAAAGAAGTAAATGCTTTACTGAAAATTTCAAAAAATAAAGGATCTTTCGAAAATAAAAAAGCAAATTTATGACTTTTTTCAATAAATGGAAATTAAATGCTTTTCAATGATTTATTCAAAAAACAAAGGATTTCTTGAAATATAAAAGCAAATAATATTACTTCTTAAAAAAAAAAAAAAAAAATGGATTTCTTTTTCAAGGAAATTACTAAGGGCAAGATTTTGAAGAAGTAAACAGGAAAAGATTTTTTAACCTAGATAAACTGCAAAATAAGTCTTTCTTTCACTTTCTTGAAAATTTTTATAAAGACTTCTAAATGTGCATTTAAATAGTAAAATTTTTTTCTATGGCTGTAAAATATGCAGATTTTAATACTGTAAAAATGTGCTATGTTCTCAGAAAATACAGTAAAAATTTAATTTTTTAAATCGGAATGGCCGAATGAAAAAATTAGCAGCGCGGGTTTTGACAGAAAAACCGCAATGGACCGCGCGGGTTTCTGTCGCACAGTCGCGGTGGACCGCGCGGGATTCCAGCAAACAGTCGCGATGTGCAGCGCGGAAAAAATCCGCGAAGCCGTGATGTGCAGCGCGCAAATAGGTCTCGAAGCCGCGGGGAACCGCGCGGAAAAGGAGCGCGCAGTCGCGATGTGTAGCGCGGTAAATGACCGCGAAGCCGCGATGTGCAGCGCGGAAACAGGCCGCGAAGCCGCGGTGAACCGCGCGGAAAAAAGGCCAAAAGCCGCGATGGACCGCGCGGAAAAAAGGCCAAAAGCCGCGATGGACCGCGCGACTGTCAGGCTAAAAACCGCGAGGCGAAAGCCGTGCACGGAAGCCGAAAAATGAACCCAAAAATTGAGAATTCCGGGCTGTTAATGGCAATAAATGGGGCCAAAACTTAGAGCAGCAATGGATCTGCTGTCTAAGATGGCAGATCTATGGATCTAAAGGTTAAAACTAATAAAAAACTAAGATTAAAAACAAAACTAGAGATCTATTGTTCAAACCCAGCGGAGTCGCCAAAAACTGTTGGCCCGGTTTTGCAACCAGGCTTAGTGCTATGGGCACCTGCTAACTAGTAGCAGCAGTTTCAATAGAATTAAACAAGAAACTAATCTAAACAAAACTAATCATGGATCTGTGCAAGAATATAAGCAAATAGTGTAAACATTTAAAAAAAAAGAATAAGAAAATATTAAAGAATGAATTTGTATTAAAAAATGGGGGGCAAGCAAGTGCTTGCGATAATACCTTCAATGGTGAAGGTTGATGTTGAGCAACTCCCAAGATGAGTAGCTCCAAGCTCCAAGGTTGCTTACAATGGCCAAAATGCTCAAGGAAGATTTCGGCAGCATGAGGATGAGATAATGGATGGATGTGAAATGAGGAGCCCCTACCACCTTTTTATAGGTTTTGGTGGTGGGGAATACCATTTGTGGTTTTGTGGAAACCAAATGGTATTGACCAACATGGTTTAGGTACTTTTCCCTCCTTTTTCCTTTTTTGAATAAAAATAATATTTTAATTCCCTTTTTAATATTTTTGGGAATTTGGACCCTTTTTGAGAGTTTTTTATGCTTTTCAGGAAAAATAATCTTTTTTAATGGAAAAACGGGTGTACTAAGGTCTTTTGGTGACCTTTTGTTGGTTTCAGAGGCTCATATGGTGGAAAAGTGGACAAATGGGTCATGTGAATAAGGGAATGAGCTAGTGAGCACTTTTTAGGTGTTAACACCAACGCTACACAAGGAATCCTATGATTATGTATCACATTATGATGACTGTCAACAAATGGGGAAGCCTACACAAAGAAAAGAAATTCCTCTACATCCACAAATTTCTTGGAAGCATTTGAAAAATGGGGATTTGACATTGTTGGTCCATTCAATCCCCAATCAAATCAGAAAAACTACATTCTAGTCTGCACTGAATACCTTACAAAATGGGTCGAAGTTGCAGCACTTGCAGTAGCCAATGAAACAAATGTAGCAAAATTATTTACAGAACAAATCTTCCACATATTTGGAGTCCCAAAGATTTAGTTTCTGACCAAGGAAAGCAGTTTACATCCAACCTCATCGAGGACCTACTTTGAAGAAACAAAATTAAACATCGAAGGTCCTCCTCCTTGTTCAGATATCCACATCATCTTTTTCAGGATCTTGCATGCAATTGGGGTTTGCATGCAGAATCTAGGGTTTGCATGCACCGGCATGCACTGGCATGCATCCCAGTCACCAGTTTGATGCCTCCAGCACCTTATCCACTTCATTCTAGAACCCGGGAGCCACCTACCACAGAGTTTTAGCCCTCCTAAGCTGAAAGGCGCCCACTTCTCACCTACTGCCAGAGAAGGGCGCACTTGTTCACCTACCACTGCAGTTCCACTTCAGTTACATTCAGTTAGCTTCGATTCTCCCTGATTTGAGGCTAGTTTCACTCCCGACTGACTGTATCACTTCCGTTGGACCTCCAGTTCGATTAGGTGACTTGTTGTGACTTCAGTTAGCCTCCCATGCGCCCCCACTGAGCCTCCAGATCCTAAATCAGTGCTACACACTTCAGTTACACTTATTACACTCAGTTAGACTCAGATTGACACCTGGATGACTGGTTGTTGTGCATTGATGAGCACCACCGATTGATTGATGAGGAATCCTAGTTAGAGTCAAGCAACTCTATTCAGTGATTCGAATGACCTCCTTAGGCAATTCGAATTGCTCAGTCATTGTGACAGTTTGTATTGTAATTCATTCACCCTTTCTGGGATAGAGAGCACTGCTGCATGTTTTGCACAGTTTTGCACCATATTTTCTATGTTCATCTGTTGTGATTGATTTACTTGTTCATTAGATCTGATGTGACTAATTTTACATGGTATCAGAGCCATTGCAGGGACAAGATCTCTTTTCTACAAGTGTTTATACAAGAAGATTTGACTGAATTGCTAAAAATTGCAAAAAGTTTGGCATGAGATATCTCAAGGGCATTCGCTCCTATGCATGCAAAGCTTGAAAAATATTCCAATACCACTCCAGAAGCTTGAGTTACCACATAATTCCTAGATCTGATACATTGGACCTATTCAACATTGCTTGAAATCCAATCCCAGGTGTGATGCAACTCTCAAAGGGTGGATTGTTCGACCTTATTGTGGTTGTTTTTATGTGATTTGCAGGTTTATTGTCTCCTTCAATTGCACTCGCTACATTGTGCATGCAAGCTTCCCTACAGCAATTGCATTCGCTATCTTGTGCATGCAAGCCTATTCTACATCAGTTTGACTCGCTCCTAGCAATGGAATACTCTTCTTCAAAGCCTATCCTCACCCCATTCAACTATTTTGATTGGAAAGATGATATGGAGATCATATTACGTTCAAAAGGTTACTACCGAGTCACTCTTGGTCTTGAATTGGAGCCAAAAAATGTGTCAGATCGAACCAAACACTACAACAAGCTTGATGAAGCTTATGGTCTTCTTTGTCTCTCCATCTCCAAGGATCTTCACTTCCATATCAGCGGATTGAAGACTCCAAAAGCCATATGGGAGCAACTTGAAACACTATTCGGCAAGCAGGATGAGCTTAGGGCTTTTCAATTAGAGAATGAATTGATTGGCCTTAATCCTGAGAATTTCGAGACCATCAATGAATTATTCACAAAATTCAAGAACTTGAACTTGCAATTGAAGAACAGTGGTGTTATCAAAGAGGATAAACAGTTGATCCTCTCCATTCTAAGCAAGCTTGGGAAAGATTATTCGGTATTTGTCTCTACTTTCAATTCCGGTCGGCTAACTACCCCGAATTGGAAGATGCCTACCTTGAATGCCTTCATTGAGTCCGTTACAAAAGAGCATGACAAGTTGATTCAAATGGGGTCCATAAGCTCCAAAGATTCAGCCCTATTTGTTCAAGGACCCAAGATCTCGAATGGTAAAGGAAAGCAAAAGAAGGAGAAGCCCAAATTCGAGCCTCATAAGCAAAAAGACAAAGGCAAGCAAACGGATGCACCATCTAGTTCGAAATCCAAGCAAAAGGGCAAAGAAGGTAACCAAAAATCTAAATGTACTTATTGTAACCGTGGCTTTCATCCCGAAAGTTCATATATGAAGAAGACTATAGATCAAATGGCCCTCCTTTTGGAAAAGAACAACATAACCCTTCCTGACGGTGCAAGGAAGAAGGATCGGAATGATGATCATGAAAGAGGACAAGCACTCATGGCAACGGTTTCGAAGCCCACTACTCTCTTGATAGATTCGGGTGCATCAAATCATATGGCTGCAAATATTGATTCTTTTTCCTCATTCGATCCAAACAGCTCCATCCCCATCCATTTGGGAGATGACTCAAAAATTTCTTCAAAGGGCAAAGGTACGATTCATGTAGAACATGGAAGCTTTCAGAATGTTCTCTATGTGCCTTCCTTAGCTTCGAATCTCCTTTCTGTGTATCAAATGACACATACTGGTGAACCAAAGCAAGTCACATTCAGCCCTAATACAGTTGAAATTTCTGATATCAAAAGTGGAAGACTAGTTGCGGTTGGAAAGGCAAACCACACTGCAAAATGTTATGAGTTTTCGCACTTTATTCTGCTTGCAAAGCCCACTGCTCTTCGCACACATGGTAATGAGGTTAGTAGGATTTGGCATGAAAGATTTGGACATCTAAATTATAAGTATTTGCTGCTGCTATCAAATAAATCCATGGTAGATGGGCTTCCACAACTCCGTTCCTCGAAGGGAATATGCACTGGTTGCATTATTGGGAAGCACCTCGAGCACAGATTCGACCGCGGCAAGGCTAGCAGAGCCTCTACTATTTTGGGATTGATCCATTCTGATATCAGTGGTCCGCTGCCCCATATGTCATTAAATGGTTCAAGGTATGTTTTGACATTTATTGACGATTTTTCCCGCTTTACATGGGTATTCTTTCTCAAAAACAAGTCAGAAGTGCTTGGAAAATTCAAGGATTTTAAGGCTTCTGTTGAGACCACCACTGAGAGCAAGATAAAAGCTCTTAGATCTGATAATGGTGGGGAATATATCAAGTCCGATTTGCTGCAACTTTGTGCCCAAAGCGGAATTAAGATCCAACATACAGTTCCCTACACACCCCAGCAGAACGGTGTAGCGGAAAGGAAAAATCGGTCACTGAAAGAGATGGCTACATGCATGATTGAATCGAAAGGTTTGGCTGCAAATATTTAGGCTGAAGCAATCAATGTTGCTGCATATATACAGAACCGTGTTCCACATTCATCCGTGAAAGGTATGACTCCTTTCGAAGCATTCTTTGGTCACAAACCGGATGTGTCAAATTTGAGAGTTTTTGGCTCTACTACATGGGCTAGAATTCCTTCTGAGAAGAGACGAGCTTTGGATCCACAAAGTATCGAGTGCATATTGATAGGATATGGGGAAGAATCAAAAGCATATAAACTCATGGATATCAGATCTAAAAAGATATTCATAGAGCGCAGTGTGCAGTTTGAAGAACCGCTTCAAGAATTGCAACTAGTCGAGGAAAAGACTGTCGATTCACCGCCTTCACCAGAAGAAGATCCGAGCAGCGATAATGAAGGTATGAGTTCTGATATTTCTGATATTTTAGCAGCATATGATGATCATGACATATCAGGTTCGGAATCCGATCATTATGATCCTCCTCAGTTACCAAAGTGGGCCCAAAACACTCTACATTCTGCTGGTTCGAATCTTGGAAATCCTGCTGATCCGAGACGAACAAGAGGAGACTTTCAAAGAGCAGGTATGGCTCTTTCTATTGCTGATCCATTTCTTCCTGAGATTTGTTATTTGATGGCTGGTTCAGATCCTACATCATACTATTCAGCCCATCGAGATCCGAGATGGAAAAGTGCCATGGACGAAGAGTACAGTTCTCTTCAAAAGAACAATACATGGGAGCTAGTTTCTCTTCCACCTGGAAGAAAATTAGTGAAGTGTAAATGGGTCTACCATACTAAAGTTGCTGATGATGGCACTATCAGCAAATATAAAGCAAGGTTGGTGGCAAAAGGTTTTTCCCAAGTCCAAGGAGTGGACTACACAGAGACCTTTGCACCGGTTGCAAAGATGGATTCCATCCGCCTTGTTTTAGCTATTGCCACATCCAAGCACTGGGAAGTGCACCACATGGATGTGAAGAGTGCATTTTTACATGGAGACCTTGCTGAAGAGGTCTATATGCAGCAGCCAGAGGGTTATACATCAGATCCATCATTGGTTTGTAGATTGAAGAAATCTTTGTACGGGTTAAAACAGGCCCCAAGAGCTTGGTACGCAAAGATGGACTCCTTCCTTCTTTCTCAGAATTTCCAAAGATGCAAATCTGATCCGAATGTGTATCTTCAGCGAGTTAAAGGTAATTTTTTGGTTATTGTACTTTATGTTGATGATCTGATTATTACTGGTAGCACACTTACTTCAATAAACAAGCTAAAATCTGCCTTAAATCTAGCTTTTGACATGAGCGATTTGGGCTTGCTGAGTCACTTTTTGGGCTTGGAGATAGCTCAAAATTTTGATGGGATCACTATATCTCAGCAAAAATATGCTTCCAACCTGTTATTGAAGTTTAATATGGCTGAATGTAAGGCAGCCCCGTTCCCATTCCTCTCAGGAATCAGTCTTGAGGAGGGAGATTCCACACTGCTTGCAGATTACAGTATGTATCGACAGTTGATTGGTTCACTACTTTATTTGACACACTCACGGCCTGATATCTCATATGCCGTGAGTGCCGTGTCAAGATATATGCAGCAGCCACATGAGCTTCATTGGCGAGCAGCCAAGCGGATCTTGCAGTATGTGTAAGGTACGAGACAGTTTGGCATACATTATGCTGCAGATTCTGAGCTAGATTTCATTGGTTTTACTGATTCAGATTGGGCAGGTGATAGCATTGATCGGAAGTCCACTTCCGGTTATGTTTTCATGATTGGTCATGGTGCTATTTGCTGGTCCAGCAAAAAGCAAGCAGCCATTGCACTTTCTTCAGCAGAGGCAGAGTATCGAGGGGCAGTCAATGCCTGCATTCAGGCAGTTTGGTTGCAGGGTATTCTCTCCGAGTTTGGTTTTGGTGGCACTACTTCGACTGTCCTATTTTGTGACAATCAAAGTGCTATCAAGATCTCCACAGATCCAGTTCAGCGGCAGAGGACCAAACACATTGAGATTCATATGCATTACATTCGACAGTTGGTGCATGACCGCACCATCATTCTGCAATATTGCCCTACTGATGAGCAAATTGCAGACATCTTCACCAAGAGCTTCACTGAGAAGAAGTTCTCTTACCTCCGTTCACTGTTGGGGGTGAGTTCCATCATGGTGGAGACAGATTGATTCATTATTATGCTTTAGCTTGAGGGGGGGATTTCTTCCCACTGGGTTTTCCCTCTTTCCTCACTTAGTTATTTTTCAGCATTTTTTGGATTATTGTATTGGGGTGACCTTTGGTCTTAGTTACCAGGGCCCCACATTATTTTTTTGTTGGCACATCATAGTCTAGCTTGAGGGGGGGTGTTCGGATATCCACATCATCTTTTTCAGGATCTTGCATGCAATTAGGGTTTGCATGCAGAATCTAGGGTTTGCATGCACCGGCATGCACTGGCATGCATCCCAGTCACCAGTTTGATGCCTCCAGCACCTTATCCACTTCATTCTAGCACCCGGGAGCCACCTACCACAGAGTTTTATCCCTCCTAAGCTAAAAGGCGCCCACTTCTCACCTACTGCCAGAGAAGGGCGCACTTGTTCACCTACCACTGCAGTTCCACTTCAGTTACATTCAGTTAGCTCCGATTCTCCCTGATTTGAGGCTAGTTTCACTCCCGACTAACTGTATCACTTCCGTTGGACCTCCAGTTCGATTAGGTGACTTGTTCTGACTTCAGTTAGCCTCCCATGCGCCCCCACTAAGCCTCCAGATCCTAAATCAGTGCTACACACTTCAGTTACACTTATTACACTCAGTTAGACTCAGATTGACACCTGGATGACTGGTTGTTGTGCATTGATGAGCACCACCGATTGATTGATGAGGACTCCTAGTTAGAGTCAAGCAACTCTATTCAGTGATTCGAATGACCTCCTTAGGCAATTCGAATTGCTCAGTCATTGTGACAGTTTGTATTGTAATTCATTCACCCTTTCTGGGATAGAGAGCACTGCTGCATGTTTTGCACAGTTTTGCACCATATTTTCTATGTTCATCTGTTGTGATTGATTTACTTGTTCATTAGATCTGCTGTGACTAATTTTACACTCCTACCACCCTCAAGCTAATGGTCAAACTGAACTTACAAACAGGGAGCTTGAAAGGATTATGACAAAAACATTGCAGTTACATAAAACAGATTGGGCAAACAGGTTAAGTGAAGCAGTTTGGGCTTATAACAAAACATGGAAAACAACAACAGGCTTTACCCCCTATGAGTTGGTATATGGGAAAAAAGTAATGATCCCTATTCAATTTGAAATCAAGATGTTAATAATTGCATCCCATTTGAACATGCAACTTTCAGAAATTCAAGAAGAGCGTATACTCCAACTAAATCAGTTGGATGAGCACCGCCAACAAGCCCTTTCCCACACTGAAATTATCCAGCAACAAAGAAAGAAATGGCATGACAAGAACATCAAACAGAAGAAATTCAAAGAAGGAGATTGGGCACCACTATATGATTCTCGATTTCAAAATTTTCAAGGAAAACTCACCACCAGATGGCTCAGACCCTACATTATTGATACAATTTATGACAATGGCGTAGTCAAAATCACAACCATAGATGAGACAAAGTTCCCCATGTTGGTGAATGGGCATAGAGTCAAATTATATAAGAAACCACAATCAAGGGAGGAGTTCACAAAAACACTCTATCAAAAAAATCTAATGTTGATAGAGAACATAGATGATCACTGATTATTTTTAAAATATATATATAAATATAAAAGAAGAAAAGAAAATAAAAAAATATAGAAAATAAAATAAAAAAGAAAATAAAAAAAGAAGAAAAAATAGAAGAAAGAAAAAGAAAAAATAGAAAAAGGCAATAACAAATCATTGAGCGAGCCAGTAGGAATTCAAGAGAGAAAGCGAGCCAACAACAATACAACCAAGTAACCAAGCAAATAAAAATCGAACAAAATCAATTTTCAAGCGAGCCAGCAGCAAATTCATCCAAGCAAAAGCAAACATCAAGCGAGGCAGCACAAAAATCAAGAAGCACAATTCATACAAGCAAAAGAAAAATCAAGCGAGGTAGCAAAAGTGCAACTACGGATATGCCCAATAAAACCACTGACGAAGAACCAATCAACTACGGAACTTCACTCAGCTACAAAATATCCACACCATCAAAGTTAGGTATGCTAAAACATGAAAAGGCAATCACTAGATCTTTTGTCTCCATTATCAATCCAATTAAATTCTCCCTACAAATAGGAATTATTCCAAGCTAAGGAAAGCTCTTTTCAAAACGATGGCAGCACATGGTTTAGATCAACCATACTGAATAATGATTACCAACTCCAATTTGAAAAATGACGACCTCTGTACCCCCATATCCGATTCATATCAAACCGCTAGAACTGCATAAAATGATGAATGGATAAGGAGAAACAACATGAAATATGGGGGAATAAAGACAGAAAATGGGATATAAATAAGGACATAAATATAACCGGAAAATACAAAAGCTTTAGATATTCAACAAGCGAGCATAGCAAAAAGGGTTCGGCGTTCAGGGACATCAGAATTAGAAGCAAGCAAGTAAGTCATCTATTCCACCACCTTCAAGTTTTATACTATTCATTAATTTCAAAAAATGACAAAAGGATTTAAAAGGAGTGAACCACATGATCGGTCAACCATCTATGAAAAACCCCAAGTATTGGCCATACTCTACACAGCAGGGTGGATGCCATTCATTGCTGGGCTAAGAGGGAATAACACCAAAATAGCCGTGGAGTTCACCCGAAACCTGAAACATATAAAAGAAGAGAAATATGTTACCAAGGTGAAGGGGTTACGCATCCGTTTGGATGAAGAATCAGTTGTAGCACATACAGGCTTGCCAATGGGGCTGCATTGGGGGAGAGACGACAGAGAATCCAACCTGAGAGAAAAAGCAACTTTCTTTGCAGAGGGTGAGAGCTACGAAGAAGATAAAAACGGTGTCAAAAGAGATACCATGCCAAGACCATGGGATGAAGTAGAGACTATCATCCTCAAATATATTTCATGCTCAGAAAGGCTCAGCTACATTCCAACCTTTCTCTTCAGAATCTTGGACCTCCTGAGGAACAAGGGACATATAAGGTTGAACAACAACATCATCATCATGTTCTACCTACTTCAGTCCATCTCGGAGATGAGTAGAAAGGTTATACATGGAAAAGAGGATGCGTTGGCTCATCATGGATTAATCAAGCTGATCATCTATGAGGAATTGAAGATCCAAGTCCCTGAAATCTCATGGGAAGAGTTTGTCCTTGTCTCGACTGAAGATGTCTAGGGGATTAAGGGAACACCAAGTGTGGGCATAACCCTAGTCTCGGACCAGAAAGAGGAAAAATGGACCACTAAGTGAGGAGCCAAAAGAAAAATTGACTTAGACAGCGATAATGAGGTGGTGGCAGAGACCCTTGTCAAGATAAAACACTCCCATGATACCTCCCTCCAGAGAACCATAGGGGAATCTTCTAGCATGCAAGGGTTGAGTAAATAGAGCAGAAGGCTAAGGCAAGGGATTAGAGCCAGGGAGGATAAGATGAAATAAAAAGAAACAATCCCCATACCACAAGACCTGTCGGACTCTAAGAATGACGGGGTAGAACAAGGAAATCCTTCTACACCTGTAGAATAATTCACACCACCCCAGACCTTTAAAAATGAAGAAATGAAAACCGGAAAAGAGGATCAACTGGTCGAAGCATTGTTTGAGCTGGAAAAGGTTAGGGAAGAGATGGTCACCCTGAAAATCGAGGCACGATTCCACAAAAGCCAAGCCGTGTCACCAGCTGCACTACCATTCATGAACGAGAAGACCCAAATCCTAAAAATGCAACGCGCGGGCCAGTTAAAACAAATGGAGCAACAAAACCTATCATTGGAATAAAAATTAAACCAAGCTCAGAAGGAATTGGCCCAGAAAGATCAACAAATCCTACAACTAGAGGACACTCTATCCACTACTACCAAAATATATGAAGAAATACTGGGGTACAAGCCTCCATCCCGAGTCTACGCAGTCTATATTAGGGAAAAATGGTGTCGGTTCTAGTTGCAAAGGCTGAAGCAGGTTTTACCCTTGTAATAAATCCTAAGAAGTTTGTAGATACTTCCCTGGCAAGCACCGAGCTAGAAAAGGACCAATTATGTGAATTCCTTCACAATCTATTTGTACCTAGCTCACTGAATTGGTCACCCAACCTCTATATGGGTGACTTCAAAATCAGGGCATTGTGCTCTTGGATGAATCACGAAGTGGAAAGGTTCCAAGATGTTCACCTATACCAAGTGGAGGAATGGCAGAATCTGCTATGGATAAGGGATGAAGCTACACACCCAGAAAAGATGGTTCAGGATCACTCTGCTCTAACCTCTGATGAGGATTTGATCCCAATCCTTCTCAATAAGTAGCAAGAAGCAATTGTACACTCCGAAAACACCACCCATTGCACATTCATCGAAGTACAGGAAGCTATTAGTGATCGGTGGAAAAGAATTTCAAAAGACTTGAAAAAATGAGAACCTCACTCCCTGCACAGGCTGGAGGTTGCACTAAATAAGGCAAGGCTATACAGGGAGTCCTTGATAAAGAATCAACTCGAATGGATAGGAATGAAGTTAATCCAACCTTTATTTCTTCCTATTGTTATTAAGGAACACATTGATGAGGATAAGGAAAGAAGGGCCTAGGCCAAAGAAGAACAGAGCCGAGGCTATTACAGACAGGAAGGGACTCCTAAAGTCATTGCATGGGATATCATAGAGGCCATTTTGGAATAGGATGAGTCACCCAAGGATGGGTAACACCTTCATGTTCGGGGGAGATGATAAGTCCTTGATATAGGTATTCCTTAGACTACATTATGCTACACCTTAGCAATGGAATGATCAGAAAGCACTCCTTTATGTAGGGGAGAAGGAAATTTAATTGATAATGAGATGAAATGGTTTAGTTATTATTCTTTCTTATGTTTTAGCATATTTTATTTAAACTAATAATATGATCAAACCATGTGTAGGAATAGCTCAGGAATAACAGGGACAATGGCAGTGCCAAAGTCCAGATTGAAGACCACGAGGATCACTAGAGACGCAACACACTTATTTTCCTTGATTTGAAGGGGATAATCCCCTAAATTTTGGATCGTGATTTCCAATGCAAAACTAGGATAGAAGCTGTAATAAATAGAGACACATGAGTAGAAGGGGTTCTGTGACATATTTTAGAGAAACAATCTTTTAGCATTTTTGCAGCTCAGAAATTTTAGTTTTACAATTTTTATAAACCATGATGGGATTTATGAATTTATAATGAAGCTTCAACGTTTTTTTTGATATCGTGAGTTTATAATTTTCTCTTCCTCCTGTTATACGTGTTGGGGACGGCCCCCTCAATACGTAGCTCAGTAGTTCTGCGTTTTATTTAAGGTATTTTTCATGCATTCAGTTATTTATTTCTAGTATAATCGTGTGTGGATTAATTTAAGCATCTCATTCAATTATCAGATTTTGGTTTCAGCATGAGCACTATTATGTCCGTAGTTCTTTAGTAATGCGTCTGTAGTTCTGAAATACATTGTCTGTAGTCCTGTAGCTATCATCCGCATGAGTGACTTTTAGACCTTCATTTCCACTTTTTATAAAACATTTTCAAATGAGATCAGATCTATATTTTTGTACTTTGAAAATGACGAGTTGTGATTACAGTTAAATGGATCTTTGCTTCCTTCAGATTAAGTTTATATTTCTTAGGTTAAACTTCTCATATGCTTTCATTTCCTGCTTTGTTAAAATAGGATTTACATGCTTTCATTTTCTGCTTTCATAAAATAGGATTTACATGTTTTCATTTCCTGCTTTGTTAAAATAGGATTTACATGCTTTCATTTCCTGCTTTCTTAAAATAGGATTTACATGCTTTCATTTCCTGCTTTGATAAGATAGGTTTTACATGCTTTCCAGTTTCCATAGAACAATAATTCCTGCTTTCTTAGAATATCCTTTAGAATACATAGGACACTTAGAACGACAAAGATCATCTCATAGTGCACATACAGTGTTGAGTACCTCTCAAGTTTGTACGCTCCCTGGTCGATATTTAAAGTATACTTCTGGTATATATACCTCAACAAGGTACACATTGATAGAGTCCACCAACGCTGACCTAATGTATGATTCAACTACTAAAGCTGCAATCACTATGCATTACAAAGGAATTTATCAGACATCATAAGCATGTATATAAACCTAAAACATCCATTCAAATATGGAAATTATTCATTCGACAATGAACAACAATAAACGTTTATCAAAACCACGCCATGGGAGTTTCTCTGCCTATAAATTCATTCATGGTTCGGACCAAACAACCCCAGTGCTGCAACGTGGGATCTGATACCACTTTTTCATGTCCCCGTTCACCTTGGTTCCCTTCAATGGCAACGGGAGACAACCTTGATACATTTTTTTTCAACAATTCCTTCCATTTTACACGCAGCCGCAATGGCCTTTGATACGCAATCCATAGTGGCCTCTGATCCACAATCCACAATCAGAATTCGGAAGTCGGATTGCCAAACTTACCCTTCTGCAGTAATTGCACTCCCCACTTCCGCAATCCGCAATGCGGAAGTCAGAAGTCGGAAGTCAAATCCGCAACCTCGAAAATTACCCATCTGACTTTCGTAATCCGCAATCCGCATGTAGAACTTGGAAGTTGGGACCTCAAATCGTCATCCCAGAAGATTTTACTCCTCCAACATCTGCAATCTGCAACCAATGTTGTAGAAGTTGGAAATCGGAAACCCCATCCCGTAATCCCGGGAAAAATCACCTCCTGCAATATGCAATCAGCTTATGGATGCGAAAAGTCGAAAATCCCATGCACCATCTCTATGGAATCCTCCCTTCATACTTCCACAATCCACAATCTGCTTTGTATATGCGGAAAGGAGGAATTCTATCCACGCCACTCCAACAATCGATCCCCGACCTCCGCAATCCACAATCCGCATTGCGGATGTGGAAGGTCGGGACCACATACCCCTACACCTAGAAACCTATGAGAGTGATATATCCTTCATCCTTAGTCCAAATAGGACAAGGATGGTACTGTTGGAAATCTATTGGAGAGCTCTATCCAATGGTGTGATTCCCCGCCACATATGAGTACTCTAACCTTGTCATTTTTCTAACTGAATCATTGTCCATAACCTCCTCTATGTTCCTGTACCCTTCTGCAAGGAACTTTGCCTGCCTTCTGACATGACTTCCCCCTTCACCTGACCCAGAGGGGTCCTAACACACCACAAGAGCTATCTAATTCCTTCCCCAAGTCCAGGTGAGGCCATATAGTCCATCTAAATGGTATGCAATGTATAACAAATACATATAATGAATGAAGTTGAATCCAATCAATACATCTACTACATGCAAGATTAGCAGTACATTAACACAATCAAATGATTAAACAATCAAACATGCTTTTGTTTCATACTCAGGATTATACATAACCTTCCTATTGATCAATTTCATGTAACCATTCATTCAAATAACTTGAATCATAACAAATATGCATAACACATGAAATATCATCATTTAACACCATAAGGATCACTTATCTTTGAACTGTAGATGTCCAAGCAACTGACTAACTGAGAGCAACATTCCACCCAAACTTAGGTCTCTGTCTAGCCTATACTATTTTAGCTGAGAGACCACCCCCGATGTGGGTTGTGTATCCACCAAGGAGGGATAAATAGGCTCTCTCACAGTCAAGGTTTCATCCCAATGCTAATCCAACCTACAGTTGGGTTTATCAAGCATACAAGGGAATAGGGAGGATGATGCTAAGCCAGTGAGCTCAACCACAGAGCTACAAGCATCTCAAAATACTCAGTAGACATGGAACCCACAGTACCTACCTCACCCAACACAAGGAAGTCCCTCTTCTCTGTTGCACAGTCCCTCAAGGCCCCTTCCCTCTAGTGCTCTTCAATGTGGGAATAGAAAGGTCCAAACTGCTACTTTCATGAGATTTCAGCCTTAACTAGGTTTATCAAGTAGATCCAACCCTATGTTTGACCTTCTTCTCTGTTATTCAATATGGGCTCTTCTTAGGGTTGTGGCCTAATCTTTGACCCACAACTCATTCCTCTGCAAACAAATCTAAGTGTTCTCACGGCTTCACTAAGATCCTCACACTCTATAATTCATCTCAAGGTATGATCCAAGGATTTTCCAACCTCGACTTCGCTTCCTATGTAGGGTTTCTTTTTATCCTCAGCTCTGCGATATCATGCTTACACAAAATCGTGGTTTTTCCCTCTTCTGCTTCACGGCTCGATTCTGCAATGCATCATGAGTTGGGTTGTTGGTCAACAATGGGATAGGGATCAAGGTGAGAGAATTTCCAGGTGTAGACTAGCTTAAGGAACAAGCAAAACAGAGCCATACCCTGTCATACAAATCTCAGGGATGCTCCATACTCAATCGACTTCATGGACTGGTTTTCGCAACCACCCTCTTACAGCAGAATTAAATTTCAGCATGGGAGTCAAATGGGTTCACAAATTGACATGTGGCAGCATGGCCCCTCCTTAGCCATTTTTCTTGGTATTTTATTGCAATATTTAATAATTACATCATTTACAATATATCATGGCTTAACAACACATGGATTATTTGAATATCAAATAATTTCCATTGCAAATAAACCTAAGCATCCACTAGTGGGGCCTTGGCCTTGAGCTCCACATGAGGTAAAACACACATTGCGTGTACACAATATTTACATTGAAACCAATAAACCATAAGGGTAGTACAATCAAGATGGCTACTCTATACTTAGATGGAGAAGCAAATGAATGGTGGTTTCATGGCCTAAAAAATATTGGGCATGATCAAGTGACCACTTATGAATATTTCACAAGAAGGTTGGCTGAAATATTCAAAAGAAGAGATCCTAAGATCACCTTCAGGGAACTAGCACATGTGAAGCAGAGTGAAACTCCTGACTCCTACATCTCTGAGTTTCAAAAACTAGTTGTGATGGTCTTTGATATTTCAGAAGCTAGATTGATCATGTTCATTGAAGGGTTATCAGAACCTTTGAAGGGTTTTGTGGAGGCTTATAGACCCTCTACCTTACAATATGCACTAAGTCCAACTCGAGACTTGCAAGACTCTATTCCAAGGACTAGATGTCCTCCTAGGACGGTTGGTCTTACTCGGTTAAAGAATCAAAGACTATCCATGAAGAGTCCTTTTGGAAATTTTAGAAAGGATAACTATTCAAAGGACTGATATGAATTGAGAAGAAGGAAGCTGTGATTCACCTGTCAGGAGCCATGGGTTCCAGGAGATAGATGTGCTAAAGGAAAAATACAATACATTGAATTTTTCTTAGATAGCAAAGCTGAGGAAGAAGAAGAAGAGGCCCCACTAGATGCAGAAGTGGCCTATGAGACTACAAAAGAGGAACCTACTCCCGAGGTGAGAAAGATTGCAGTACTTTTAGGGGTTCCTTGCTTCCATACACTCAGATTTAAAGGAGTGGTTCAAGTTCAATCAGTCAATGTGTTAGTGGATGGAGCAGCAACACATAATTTCATTTATTCAACATTGTTTGAAAGAAGGAAGCCACCTACTGAAAAATTTGGAAGCTTCATTGTGATCATTCCAAGTAATCATTCTATGAACTGTTCTAGATGCATTCCTAAATTGCGCATTTCTATAGGAGAACATACTATTATATATATCTTTTGTGTTGTGTATGTGGATGATACTAACATGGTTTTGGGAGTACAATGGTTGTATTCCATTAGGAAGCATTCCATAGACTACCAAGTTCCTGAGATGATCTTCAAAGGAGAAGATGGAAAGGAGGTAGTGTTGAGAGGGATCAACACCTACCCAAAATAGGTGGTAAGTGCACACAGTATGAGATCCATGCTAAGGCATGGAGACATTGAATGGGATGCAGAATGCCAAATCACCACAAAGGGTACCTTATTAGAAGTATCCCAATATCCAGAAGACATTTAGAAGTTGCTCCAAAAGCATAAGAAGGTGTTCGGGGACCTTCCTCATGGTAGGACACCTGATAGAGTAGTGGAGCATAGAATTGAGTTGGACTTGGTACCTCACCTATCAAAGTACACCCCTACAAACACCCAAAAAGATTCAAGGATGAGATAGAGAGAACCATCAAGGAACTACTTGACTTGGCATTCATTAGACTGAGTTCAAGTCCTTTTGCCTCATTGGTAGTCCTTGTGAAGAAGAAAGATGGGACCATGAGGATGTGCATAGACTACAAAGCTCTCAACAAGAAGACTATAAAGAATAGATATCATATTCCAAGGATTGATGAGCTTATGGATGAGCTCCATGGGGCCACTTTTCAAAGATTGATCTTCAATCTGGTTACCATCAAATTAGCATGAGGGAAGAGGACATCCAAAAGACAGCTTTCCGGTGTCACCGTGGGCACTTTGAGTTTCTGGTTATGCCTTTTGGCCTAACTGTACCTGCAAATTTTCAATCTTGCATGAACAATTTTTTTAGCAGGCAGCTCCATAAGTTTGTACTTGTTTTCTTTGATCATATTTTGATCTATAGTAGAGCTTGGGAAGAGAATTTGCATCATTCGGATATTGTACTAACAATCTTGGTAGATCAATATTTCTATGCAAAGCTAACCAAGTGTGAGTTTGGAATGACAGAGATTTTGTATCTTGGTCATATGATTGGGAAATATGGTGTTAAAGTTCACATGGAAAAGATCCAAGCCATTCTAGATTGGTCAAGCCCTAAAAATATCATTGAACTGAGAGGTTTTATTGGGTTATGTGCCTACTACCAAAATTTTTCCAAAGGCTTTTCCAAGTTGACATCTCCTTTGGTAGACCTCACTAAGAAAGGAGCGTTCCATTGGCCAAAAGAATATGAGCAAGTGTTCAATAGAATGGAGGAGGTAATGAGAAGTTGTCATGTTCTTGCACTTCCATATTTTTCTCAACCTTTTTTTTCCTGAGTGTGATGCTTCAGGGAATGGGATTGGAGCAGTTTTGATGCAAAATAAGCACCCCTTGGCCTTTGAGAGAAGAAATTTGCAGCCCTGTGAAATATTATATTCAGTCTATGACAAATATATGTTATCCATCATGCATGCACTGGTCAAGTTCAAACAGTATTTTGTAGGGGGTAAGTTCATTATCAAGACTGATCACAACAGTTTGAGACACTTCCTAACCCAAAAGGAGATGAATGATAGGCAACAGAAGGGGGTAAGAAAGGTATAATAATTTGAAGTTGATATTGAATATAAGAAGGGTAAGATGAACATTGTAGCTGATGAACTTTCTAGAAAAACAACACTTGCATTGCTCAAATTTCATGATGATTGGAAAGTACATCTTGGGGTAGAGTACACAAAGAACCAATTTGCTTGTGATTTGTTTGATGGATTAATTCATGATGATGCTTACAATATTCTCAATGATATTATCTATTATAAGGATAGTATATTTTTGGTTCTAGAATCCATACTAAAGAATAATATCCTTGAGGTTGGCCATGATGTGCCTCTAGCAGGTCATCCCGGGTTTGTGAAGACTTATAGGAAAGTGAAGGAAACGTTCACATGGAAAGGGATGAAGAAGGAGGTGATGGAGTATGTTAGGTCATGTGTGTTATGTAAGTAAACTAAATTAGAGCATACTCATCCAGTAGGGATCTTACAACAACTTCCTATTCATGAACATAAATGGGAAAGTGTATCGATCGATTTCATCACTGGGCTTCCAAAAATACAAGGTAAAGATAGTATTTTTGTTGTGGTTGATAGATTGACTAAATATGGACATTTTTTTGCTATCGCAACTAATATTGCATCCTACAAAGTGGCAGAACTTTTCATCAAAGAAGTCTTCAAACTTCATCGCATACCCAAGTCCATCATCAGTGATAGAGATAACAAGTTTACTAGCAATTTTTGGCAAGAATTGTTCAAGTTAGTGGGGACAATTTTGGACATGAGCACCAGATACCATCCACATACTGTTGGCCAAACTTAAAGAGTGAACCAATGGTTGGAAGCGTACTTAAGAAACTATGTCACAGGCCAACAAAAGTCATAGACTACTTGGCTCCATTTGGGAGAGTTTTGTTACAACACTATTTTTCACCTCTTGATTGCTATGTCTCCCTTCAAAGCTCTATATGGATATGATGCACTCACTTTTGCTGATCTAATATTTGGTGACTGTAAAAAATAGAAGGAAAAGGATTGGCTCCAAGAGAGTCAATACATACTCAGAACTCTCAAGGACAACTTGCAGGTAGCACATAACATGCAAAAAGTGCATGCAGACAAGCATAGAGTTGAGCGATCTTTCCAAGTAGGAGATATGGTATAGATATTCATCATTGAACTCTAAGGGGGGTGAGTAGTTTCATCCAAGGTTCTATGGCCCCTGCCAAGTTTTGAGAAAGATATAGGAAGTGGCTTATGATCTAGAGTTTCCTCCGGGTAGTCAGATTCACAATGTTTTCCATGTGTCCTGTTTGAAGAAGGAAATAGGGTAGCAAGTCAAGGTTTCACAAGATTTTCCACCCCTTGATGATGAAGGAAATTTGGTGTTGATCCCTGAGAATATTTTGGAGGTCCAAGAGAAGAATCTAAGGAGCAAAAACCTTAAGGAATTTTTGGTGCAATGGGAAGGACTGCCTAGTGAGGATGCTACTTGGGAAGGAGAACATATCTTACAACATCCCAGTTTGAAATTGCTTGAGGAAAAGAAATCTTGGGTGGGGAGGAATTTCATGTCCCATCAAAAGTGAACATTGGATCAAGTTCCTAAGCTAACCAAACCCTTGGGTTGAGGAGACAACTTCAGTATCATGGGGTTAATTTTGGAATTCCAGGAATCTAATTAATTAGGATTGTGATTTAAATTTTATCCAAAGTTTATTATGCACTTGGAATATTTATTTGTATGCATTTAATAATTTTATGATAAATAAATGAGGATAATGCACCACTAGGGAATATTAGTGGATGAGGTTGACTTGGAGATGACTTGAAGAAGAAGTTAAGGAGAAAGCACCTAAATCTAGAAAATTAGGAAAAATGAAAGAAAGATGGAGCAAATCATAAAAGCAGCAAAAAATCAAGAAAAGCAGCATAAAGCAGAAAGAAACACAAAAGAATAAAGCATGATAAATCAGAAAAGAAGGAAAGTTCAGAAAATTAGGATAAAGAAGAAAATCCAAAACAAACCAGAAAAAGCTAAAGCAAAAAGTGGAAAAGAAAACATAAAGGGAAAAAGGAGGAAAGCAAATCAAAAAGGAAAAGGTAGGACAACTAGCTTTCCTTATCCACTCATGGAGGTCGCATTAGCTAAGGATACTTTCTCCTCAAGTCATCCTCTCTCTATAAATAAACTAGTGCGCACCCCCTTCACATCTTTTGTCAGTTTGATGTTTGGATTGAGAGCAATTGTGCCTCAAAGACATGGGAGATGTGCCCCTAGTCCAAGTTGGGTGATGTGCCCCTGCTTTATGTGAGAGGATGATGGAATTCATCCATTTTCATTGAGTTTTATTGCAGGTCTTCTATCTGATCCAAGGCTAGGTCGAATTTCATAAATATTCATGAGGTTTATGGTTCAAATCTCCGGGCTTATTGTTGATTTCCAGAGCTAGAATTTTGTATTTAAGAGGAGAAGAGTTTTTGTAACATTTTTAGAAGCCTATTGGATCATATATGATTTAGTTACAGTCATTATAAATCTATGATATAATTCATAACATTTAATATTGCATAAATATGATATATTTAGTGTTTTCTCCACCCCCTTTAGAATTGCCTAGAATTTGACTAGTTTTCAGAATGCACGTGATAGATGAATGAGAATAGACCCAAATGAGTTTATTTATGTTCCTGATGTTAATTAATATGTTACATTACCCAATCCATGTCTGATATAAGGAATTAATGATCCTTCCTTGACTGTTTGGGAGCTCCTGAATTTAACTAGCTTTGCAATCCTGGAATGCCAATTTGCTTGTATTTTTGTGAATATTTCTCGGAACTTCCTTAAAATTTATGGAGTGAAATATGAATGTATATTTACTGATATTTCATTTTTATTAGCCTCCCTGATTCAAAAACACTCATCCATAGCTTTCAGTCAAAGTATAGAGCAATACTAGTCTGCATAGGCTGGGGTGCCCAAGAGCATTGCAGTAGATTTAAGCATTGCTGATTTAGACCCATAAATGGTACCAATAGTTTTTTCATAGGTATGAACATCTATCCTATCCTCCCTTCCATCCATATCTTATGATCCTACCCATCCACAGTCAAACTAGCTCTCTAAAACATTGTTTTTAATTGATTCTCTAAGAAAGTAATTTGTAGTATCACTAATCCTAGTTGGTACTTTACAATTTTCAATATATAAATTTATATAATTGGAAACATGATTCAATTTCCTACATTTCATCTATTCTACTCAAAGCAAGATTCATTGTGTAAGTATTTGAATATATCCAGATAAGTTGAGGGATGCTTATTTTTCAGTTTTCTATTGCATCTAACGCGTAAAAAGAGACCCTCATTAGCTTGAAACATCCCTATTGAATATTAATACGGCATCCATGTATTCTATCACAAATGAGTCAATAAAATATCAAAGCACATAAATAATTTAAGTCATGAAAGTTGCAGATGCATTACATATATTGAAAGGCATCACTAACCACTCATAAAAATATTTCCTCGTCTTGAACATTTTATTCCACGTGTCTTTTTATTTAATTATCACTTGATCATAAAATTATTTGAGGTCAATATTGGTAAAGAACTTGGCTTGTTGCAACTAATGCAAGCCATTAATCATTGGAAAAGGATATATATTCTTGATGGTGAATTTTTTTAGGTAGGGCACAATAGTCAATTTGGCATGATGATGATGGGTGAACCACATGGAAATGTAATAGAATTGATGACTACCTTCTCCAACAACTACTACAACTACTTATTCACTTTGTATGCTTATATGATGCTACCTATACAACCAATATTTGGCAATGGCAATTCCATCAAAAATTGAATCTCATGCTCGACCTCTCACTTGGGTGGTAATCCCCTAAGGTCCTTGGAACACCTATTTGTAGGATTTAATCAGTTATTTTCATTGTTGGAACTACTTTCCACTACATCCTTCCAAGGATTCCTTCATCTCCACTTCATTGCCTCAAGACAAACCTCTTTGTTCTCCCAATTATTTTACTTTCTTGATGAACATTGATTAAATAGAATTTGGATTTGTCCCTATGTGCATTTATGAACATTTCCTTCCCATCCTTTGCAATCCTAAATTGGTTTTATCTCCTAAACATGGAATATCTCACGTACAAGTATGGGCTTCCTAATCTAACTCCACACATAGCCAATGGAATTGTGTTTGCTAGCACTTCATCCATGAAGTTCTAGTTGAAGGAAAACTTGAATTTGCATTATTTGTCAACTCCCAATTCTACGTCTTGTCTTACCCAACCTTAGGGGTATGGATGCAAATGGTCATGAGTCTCTAGGATAAGCTTCTCAACCAACTATGCATAGATGAAATTGGACTACAAACTGGTATCAAAAAATTAATCTACCTTGCTCTATTTCATGTGGATCTTGATGTAGAACAACTATGTCATATTCGTCTCTTCCTTGTGATTACAATCAACTAGTGCTACTTCCTTATGAAGAGTAGTGCAACTAATATTCCCTTCCAGATCTGAGGCACTTTACACCTTCTTATTGGAATCTACAATTATCAAATCCTTCTTATTCTTTCTTTTTGGAAATGCTTGGGGCTCTTCTTAGGGTGCAATTTCTAGTAGTCCTCCTCAGTCTATCCCTTTCTCTTGCAAGCCTTTCATTGCTTGATGAAAGGTGTTTCCTATTGTGTTACTACCACAATATTCTTCTTGGACTACTTCTTGTTCTTCCATTTTCTCTTCTACTCTGCTGGCTTTGTTTGCTTGTGTGTTCCAAATTCTTACTTCCAATTTTCCCCTTCAGATAACTGTGCTTGAACACTTGCTTAATCAATTGCATTAGGATTGAAAAACATCAATTTTCATTGAATATGATGAATCAATTCTCCCAAGTACTCGATCAACATATCTAGATGGTTGATGGTGACACCTAACTAAATAATTCTCTTCCTAAAATCTGCGTTGAACTCCTAAACTAACCCTTGCCTCTTCTTAAATAAATGCCACTGAATCTTTTAGTTCTCCTCATATCCAATTGGCTAGAACTAGGCTTTAATTGATCATGTACTTCAATTCCTCCTAATTGGTCACACAAGGTTTGTTTTCTAGTGCTCTTTTCGTTGCATCACTCTCCCACCATGCCAAGCATGGCCTTTAAGCTTTAGCCGAGTAAATGCAATTTTCTATCTCATAATGACTTCGTGGATGTTGAAGCACACCATCTACTTTACACACTAGTTCAATTTTTTGGCATCGACTTCTCATGCATATGGTTTGATACCCACCTTTGCTTCTACACAAAAAAGTTACCTTTATTTTTCTATAACTTCATTCTTCCATCTATATCTCAGTATGAACTCTAACTCTAGTTTCATCTCCTTTTTCTTTGGATCTTTTTGTTAGGAACCCATGTCAACCCTTCTATTTACTTTGTTAGTATATTGTTGTTGGACGCATATGCTTTGTAAGTCGTCCCGTAGTATTTGTTGATCCATAGTTTGTATTATTGTTGTTGGACGCATATGCTTTGTAAGTCATCCCGTAGTAATTGTTGATCCATATTTTGTATTGGCCCATGGTTTGTATTGACACATGGTATTGGCGCCTAGACTTAGTATATAAGTTTGTGTTGAGACCAATAAAGGTACTGTGAAGTTATTTATATTGAGCTTGCTCAAAGGAGGTTGCCCCCTCAAAGTGGCCTGCGATCCATATATAAGTGATTCTGAGTTCTGTTATTTCTACTATCTCATGTGTTTTCATTAATTAATTATTGAAGGTTCTTCACATCTGGTATCAGAGCACTTTCTTGGGATCGTTGGGTGGAATTTCTGCCAAAATTTTTTTTCGCATCTGTAAAAGTTCGGATCTGGGAATAATCCCTATCGGCTTAACTGTGGGAAGTACTTGGGCATAAGCCCTAAAACTCATTGTGAGGAGTACCACAGGAACCCCAAAGTAGCTGGCCCATTGAGAAGACCTTCCAGTGAAAAGGGAAATGACCCCTACCTAATTGACTAGTTCCCACCTGTGAGGTAAACCAAGAGCTGTCGTTTGTGGCAAAGTGGTTATCAGCTTTACCTAGGCCATGGAGTGAGGGGTACTGCCCCAATACGCAAGCCGTCGGACAATATTGGTGGCCAAGTGAAACCCCTGAACTATTAGGAAGCCGAACATACCTGGGGTCCATATTTATTTTTAGCTAAACTGTTGCCGATCACTCCTGCGTTGTTTCAGATCCATTCCAAGCCATTCCAGATCCAGCTGCTTCAGCTCTATTTTGAAAGCCGTTTCAGATCCAGTCATTTTCGATCCATTCGACGTTGTTTCAAATCCATATGTTGCCGATCCCTTCCGCGTAGTTTCAAATCCAATTGTTCTGATCCCTTCTGCACCATTGCAGATCCATTTCTAGAAAACAAAAAAGGTATAAAATTCTGCTTTTTCGTCATATCTCCTTTGTTTTAACTCCGTTTCCCTTGAAACTTTTCGAACACCCCTGCACTCCCATTCTGCATATTTCATTCCTGAGGACCCTATCCCAAATTCTACTTCCCAAAGCCAGAAATCTCACATTTGTCTATTTTTAGGGCTTGCCATAACTTCTTCAATTTTCACCCTCTCGCCTCCAAAATTTTCCACCGTGTTTATTCCCTATTTCTACTTCTTTGTCCTCGTTTGACAAATTTTCTCATTCTTTCACCCCGATTCTGAAATCCCCATTTTTTGTTTCCCTGTCCATCAGAAAGTGTCCAAAACCTAGTCAAACCCCAATTACCCATCCAAGTTTTTCCCAAATCCAAATTTCCCTTTACTAAATAATCTTTTGTTCATGTTTTTGTATCCATTCCAAAAAAAAAAAAACTCCTCATTATGGTTGTCACCCGCGCAGGAGCAAAAACCATGGAGGAATCACTTGCAGCCATCCAAACCAAACTCCAAGATCTGGATGAAAAAATTCTCAGCCTCCATCTTCAACATTCAGCGATGAACAATAACCGACAGCAAGAATCTTCTGCAGCTAATGGGTTCTCTTCTTCCAACAATATTTGTGGTCTGAAGCTTGAATTTCCTCGCTTCAATGGTACTGATCCGACCGGATGGATCTATTGTGAAGAACAATATTTCATTCTGCACAATACTTTTGATGTCCAAAAAGTTCCACTTGCATCCTTTCATTTGGAATAGGAATCCCTTCAATGGTACCGTTGGTACATCAAGGCTCATGACGAGCCAAACTAGACAGATTTTTTCCAACTCCTTTTGCAATGATTTGGTCCCAGTGCTTTTGGTGACTTCACCGGAGCACTCACTAAACTTCGTCAAATTGGCACTATGAGAGAGTATCAGATAGAATTTGAGAAACTAGCCAATCACATAGAAGGATTGTCTGATGAATTCTACAGGAGTTGTTTTATTAGTGGTCTTAAGGATTAAATCCGGTCAGAGGTTAAAATGTTCTGTCCCAACACAATGATGGAAGTCCTAGGGTTGGCTAAGTTGGAAGAAGACAAGATTGCAGCCCAACAGTGCTCCAAACCCACTTTTGTTCCCTTCTGAAATATGGGTTCTCAACGACCTCCCATCCCGCCAGCTCCTTGACCAACTCCTATCAAGCATTTATCTGAAATAGAGATGCAGGCACGCGGAGAAAAAGGGCTTTGTTATAATTATGATGACAAATTCACTTGGGGACATAGATGTGTTCTACAAAAGCTCTATCTCTTGGATATGGATTCTCCACTTGCCTCTAAAATTGGTGAAGAAGCTCCAGATACAATGGATGATCAGGTCGACATTCAGGAGCCGCCTATTGACCCCCCATCTCAGGATGAACAACCAGAGATATCTCTCCATGCTTTATCTGGCGTCACCGCCCCCCAAACAATGCGGGTCAAGGGTTACTTCAAGAATCTTCCTCTTCCAATACTCATTGATTCTGGTAGCACTCATAACTTCATTGACCCTCATATTGCCAAACAAGTTGATTGTTTTGTCCATCCTTTCTTCAACTTTGAAGTCATGGTTTCCAATAGGGGCACCTTACCTTGCAAGGGGAAGTGTCACAATGTGTGTATCTCTCTGGAAGATTATAACCTACGCTCTGACATGTCTACCTTGTCCCTAGGTGGATGTGATGTGATTTTGGGCATTCAATGGTTACGCACACTTGGCCCCATCTTATGGGATTTTGCTGAACTTTGGATGCAGTTTTCAGTCAATGGAAAACAACACAAATTTCAGGGCTTACAACAAGGGTCTCTTCACATCATCAGTTCACATCGCCTGGAAAAGATCCTTAAGAAGAATTCACATGGTGTCATCGCTCAACTCCATTCCATTCAGATGCACCCATCAACAGTCCATTAGAGAGATTTTGAGGTCAAAAAAGGGCCTCCTAAGAGATGTACTACAAAAATATGAGATATATTAAAATATTATGAATTGAGGGTTTTATGGGGTAGGTATATATGACAAGTCACCTCCCACACTATTTTCTATGCACAATATAAATAACCATGGTTGAGTTACTTTTCAAAATTCACTAGAAATCAAATTAATAAAATAAGACTACATTGATGTGACTAAGATTCATTGTAAATTCCCAAAAATGTATTGTCCTTTAACATTTATTTGTCTTGAACTTGCAAATGAAATTAAATAATAAAAAACATTTTTAAGAGCTTTTTTTTTAATTTTATGTTGACTTTTTATATTTAGTACTTTTCTCATGAATTTAATAATGTAATTTAATTGAGAATTTATTTACATGTAAAATGTCAATAATATTATTATAATCCACATTGCATTATTATTATTATTATTATTATTATTTATTAAATCTATTATTATTCTTTATTAGTTTGACATTATGTTATTAAATAGAATGGAGTGAATATATAATTTAAAATTAAAAACATAAAAATGATAATATATTATTTTATAAAAAAATGTGAAAGGACTTTCTTTATGAATTAAGAGTACTTCACTTGAAAATGACAATAATATTATTTTATGTGAAAGTGTGAAAAGACATTCATTATGAGTACTTTACTTGAAAATGACAATAATATTATTTTATGAAAAGACTATCATTATGAGTACTTTACTTTATGACTTAAAAGTACTTACACCACTACCTTGGTTAACTATTTGTTTTCATCCACCATAGAAAATTTGACAAATAAGCATTCTTAACTCATGCAATGCCACCTCACCAAGGGGGATGATGTCATCTACTAGAATGTGATTGGTTGTATTTTATAGTACATTTTCTTTGTTTTGAGGCCCTTTTTCAACCTCAAAATTTCTCTAATGCTCTCCTACTTCCTTGGATAGATATGCAGGTGTATTTGCTGAACCAGTGGGCTTGTCGCCTTCAAAATACCTTTCTTGTAAGAATTTATCCGCATCTACATCTCAGCAGGAAATGATGGCTATTTTGCATGCAGTACAAAAGTGGCAGCCATAGCTATTAGGGAATTATTTATGCATCAAGACTGATCTCCAGAGTCTAGAAAATTTCTTGGAACAATGGGTCTCCTCCCCAGTACACTTGAAATGGGTTATCCAACTCATGGGTTAGCCTATGCGATCACGTACAAGAAGGGTAAGGACAATATGGTGGCAGATGCTCCTTCTCGCGCATTTGATGAACCAGTTTCTCTTACAGCTATTTCTCTATTTGTTCCAAATTGGTTGCAATCTGTTCAACAAAGCTATCTCTTCTATAAACTCTATGCTTCTTCATCAGCATGGCACTCCGGGTTCCTCAAAATGTATGACCGGGAACAGTGTAACTTCTTTTGGCAGGGACTGAAAATGACAATTCAACAGATGGTGGTTGACTGTGATACTTGCTAGCTCAACAAGGGTGAAATGACACTCCTTTCGGGACTGCTCGAATGCTTTCCCATCCCTACACAGATTTGGACAACTATTTATATGATTTCCTAGAAGCGCTCCAGTGGTACAATACCACATCTACAAGGACACCATATGAAGTAGTTTATGGACAGGCACTGCCAGTTATTCTTCCATACACACTCAGCAGCTCCCCAGTTCAGGAAATTGATTCGGTTCTTCGAAACCGCGATCAGATTCTTCTCATTCTGCAGGACAATCTTCAAATGGCAAGAATTCGACTGAAACAACAAGTCGATCAGCACCATTCTGAGCGCACTTTTCATGCAGCTGATATGGTACTTCTTCGTCTACAACCTTCCAAGCAATCCTCCCTGAAACACAAAAGGCGTCAGTGGGCCGGAATGCAACCCGAGGATGCTACAGGGGAACCACTCCTTCAGACTCTGCATCAATTTCCACATCTAAAGCTTTGAGGACAAAGCTTTTTCTAAGGGAGAGGGGATGTCAGGAACCCATGTCAACCCTTCTATTTACTTTGTTAGTATATTGTTGTTGGACGCATATGCTTTGTAAGTCGTTCTGTAGTATTTGTTGATCCATAGTTTGTATTATTGTTGTTGGACGCATATTCTTTGTAAGTCGTCCCATAGTAATTGTTGATCCATATTTTGTATTGGCCCATGGTTTGTATTGACACATGGTATTGGCACCTAGACTTAGTATATAAGTTTGTGTTGAGACCAATAAAGGTACCGTGAAGTTATTTGTATTGAGCTTGCTCAAAGGAGGTTGCCCCCTCGAGGTGGCCTGCGATCCATATAAAAACGATTTTGAGTTCTGTTATTTCTGCTATCTCGTGTGTTTTCATTAATTAATTATTGCAGGTTCTTCACACTTTTAGGATAGCTTTGTGGTCTCCATGCCAAGTATGTATTGAAGGGGGCTTCATTTCCCTTTCCTAGTAGTAGTTGTGTTATCATCTCTGCTATCTTGGTAATGCTTTTCTCTTGCCAAGTAAACTTAACATTAGGCTCTTCTTCTTCATCTTCTTCATGATGACCCCCTATCATTGTTTTCCATTTGCTTATTTATAAGCCTAGCAAAAATTATTGTCCACTTCTTCTATATTCACTATGACCATTTACAATACATGGATCTCCAGTGATATTTGATCTTGAGCTTTAATACCATATAATCCATAAACAATAGGCTTATAACATATCTATTTCAGTAACATAGTTCCTTAAGAAATTGATAATCTTATGCAATTTATGTAAGTGCATTCAAAGTTGAAATTTCAATGATGATGTTAAACTCTTCTAAGTTTTTGTGCTTAGATAACTATACTATACAATGTTTGGATGCAAATAAACTCAACTCAATGACCAACATGTGCTTAGTATGTGACTATTCACCAACTTTAACATAATAATTGCATACATAATTATGATGTCATTAGTTAGTGAAGGATTCACATTTGGATTGCTTGTGCTTATAATCAAACTCCAATGCGACTTGAATAAAATTGAATAGCATTAATTGAGCATATATGGGATGGAAAATATTTAAACCATATTATGAAATGAAAATGATTTAAAACTTACATGAAATGGCTATTAATTAGAATATATATGAGATGGTCATTCATAAACATGAATACGAATACATTTCATTAAATCATGGCTTCAAAAGAGGGTGATGAATGAGATAATCCCCACCATACCAAATGCATTAAACCTTGTACGTCCAAACAAAAGAGATCGACAAAATGTCAAATTATTGGGAGTGAGAGAGATTAAAAATAGTTTATGATTTCATTATCCAATGTCTAAATGGCTTAGACCATCAATCAGCAATGGACCAACCAACCCCAACCCCATTTCTAGCTCCATTCACACGACCCCATGGAAGTGAAGTTAGCGTTCCAAAGGTGCATATTGCCGCAACCTCTCCCAAAAAATGTGTACGGTTTCACATGGAAAATAGGGCCCGTGTGCAGCCTCAAGGAATTGTAGAATGTAGCATATAACCTCACTCCATTCACTTGTTGCGTACGGCCATGGGAAAAACAACAAATTGCTATGAATGTGGCTTTAAGAGTCACAATTAGAAACTCGCTATAATAGTGTAACAATGAATTAATGGTAGTTATAAATGTGAAACTATCGACGAAATCAACTCACTTATAATTAAGAAAACTTAGGTAACAAATAAGTACAATGGAGCTTTCAATAACTTAGACATAGAAATTAACATAATATATTAAAAAATTCAATTATAAAATAATATAAAAGCATAAATGAGAAAACCAACATTCAATTGGTTTTAGTTTAATCAACCAAACATTCCCAACTCTTTAGCTTCCCCGAACCCATTATTGGCTTCTTGACTCTGACTTTCTTTAATAAAGCATTTGAAAAATAGTTTTCATATTTTATTTCCTTAATACTTTTTTTCTTCTAATTTTTTTCAATATTTTTCTTTTTCACTTTTACTTTTTTGTTATAATATAAATTATATAAATGTTTTTTTAACTAAGAAAATCAATAACTTCCAATTTACCTAAATCAAGTCCACGTTCAGAGCCAATGATTAGCATTATAATCCATAAGTTATATAAATATTAATACACATTTAATAAAAACCCTTCTCTTCATCAATTAATTAAATCTCCCACCTCGTCCAATGTCTTGAACTTTGATTTTACCAATCTTAATAAAATATAAAACAATACCCAATCCATTGTCTTTGAACTTTGATTTTACCAATCCCAATAAAATACGAAACAATACCCAATCCTATTGTTTTGGGAATCCATTTTCATCCCATTTTCAAAATACCTAATTTATTTAAATTTAAAAAATATAAAATCAAATTAAAACTTTTATCTGTATAAAGGAACCTGTCCCTTAAACAATAATCCTATTGTTTTGGGAATCCATTTTCAACGCATTTTCAAAATACATAATTTATTTAAATTTAAAAAAAATAAAATCATATTAAATTTTATATATATATAAAGAAACCTATTCGTTAAACAATAATGGAGTTAGAGTTGGAATAGATCACTAAATCTATTTGATTTTTAAACTTGGACTTCCGTAGAATCAAAATTCAAAATTGTGAGATGCCGTCTTGATGACTGTGGCAGGACGAATGCGAAGCTCCGGCGTTACAACTGACGGATGATGACGGATGAGGTTTTTAGACGCAAGAAATGTGATGGGTGTGCATGCGGGCATAGACATGGTATTTAGCAATGATTTCTCGGTAGCTTCGTGGATCTCGATGGTCGTCTATCCCTCTTCACAATTAATTCAAACCTATCCTCTATGATTCAAGTGCTCTCATCAAATGTTGGAATTTCATTTCAGCTTTGCAATTTGGATTACAATTTTTTTTTTTATGTTTTGAACTTTTATTTTCTGCGTCACATGAGTTTGTTGTGAAAGTTACTTCTCAACCATGAAGTTTGTTAAAGAAATTACTTTTTATTAATATAAAATTTAATTTTTAATAAAAGCATTTATTATATTTTTATCATATATTTTGAAAATAATTGTCTATCAAGAATGACACAAACAATTTAAAGTGACACCGATAGTATCTAAGTAATAAATTTAGAAAACCAATCAAACGTGGAACCCTTTCTATAGGTTAAGATGGAATGAACATTCTAAAATTTACAAAGTTGACATAGTGTGTCGTGTCTATAATTGAAATTAAGATCTTTTATTCCAAAGATTAGATAAATATAATATGCCCTTGTTGGATGGAGGTGTTTACTCCTTCCTTGTCCAGAAATGAAATTCCAACACTAGGTGTAACTCACAATCATCAAAGGGGCATAACAAGTACCTTAGTATTATGGAAGATTATGAGCTTTCGCAGTATGTTTCTCATGAAATGCATAATAGGTGGGAGGTGGGTGCCTAAGACCAAGGTATATTGTATAATTTATCACATGGCCAACTATTCCAACCTTGATTATACACTTACAACTATGACCTTAAAATTACAGGTAGCCATTTGATAACATCATCCAAGTATACACATATGTTGATGGGCCAACCTATGTGCTATAGCTGAATAGATCTTTATGATGGTTAAAAAAATAATCAAACATGAAAAACATGTGTAACTGAATTGTTTGCTTGTTGGATGAAATGGTTTATTAAAAATTGTATAAGTATTTGAAGGGAAAAATTCCCTATGACGAGCATTTTCCCATCAAATTCCAAACCTGGGAATCACATCCATTGCTGCATACGTCACTTGTCCTTCTAACATCACTAATTCACTTTGCAATAAATCCTTTATCCTTTATTGATATGGCATATGCACTCATTCTTCCTCCTGTGTTTTGTTTCCCAACTTCATGACATGAGTAAAAGTAATGGGGGTTTTCTAGCTAAGTCCAACAGTTAGAATTTGGTGTTATGTGGAACGATTTGTCTACATGGTTACGTTATGTGGAATGTTTTGTCTACATGGTTACATTATGTGGAACGTTTTGTCTACATGGTTACGTATTTGATATCTAGTTACAAAATTGGCATGTGAAATGTGTTTAAGAGTAAAAATGATTGTATTCGATTTGATTTTCAATTGTTTCGATACACTTTGTTATTAATTTTCATGTGTAGTAATCAGTGTTAGTAACTCCTCCATATTATAATGCATGTGATATGGTGACTGAATCTAGATGGTGGGCCCAAAGCGGCATGGGTTCATTGGGTTGCTGTAGGTGAAATTTGAAGGCGCTCAATAAGCAACCTGCAATAATGCATTTAATGCTACGACTGCAAGGATATGAATTGTTGGATTTGAAAATCGATCAATCTGACAATTTATAATCCCGTAGGAGAAACATTAAATGTGTTGCTGCGGAATGCTTATTTAATGTCAAATTTGAAGTCTTGAAAATTAATTTACTGATGTTGGTATTGATAGTTTTTGGAAATTACACTCGTAATAATATTGATGATTGGATTGACTTTGTAGTTATCGATCTAGATCTAGATCCATATCCACAAAAGGGAAAAGGTTCTAGTTTCATTTCAATCACATTAAAAGAAAGGGAAATTGACTTCGTTTTCCCAAAACCAATTGATTCAATTAACCTTTATTATTATATGCTGCATTGGTTGATTCAGATATTCAAGTTTATCCAGTTGTTAAACAAGTAGTTCTAGACTCCATTATGTATCTAATTGGAGGTAGAACATTTTTTGTTAGTTACGCTTGTGATTTTTCCTACTTTTCTCGAATAGAGGTAGATCCCCTTGATCTACCAACATATCTATGATCGTGAGGGATCACAATGTGATCTACTGATGATGTGGAGAGACCAAATGAGTCATGCCTTCTCCAAATTTTAGGAAATGATGAGTTGAGTGCTCAAGAGGAGCTCTTCAACTCTTAAATCAAGGGTAGGAAGAGCTAGATAAGGAAGGTAAAGCATAGAGGGTTTTGAAGCATCAATCCAAAAGTAAGGCTATGAGTGAGGTACTGTCAAAGACATATCCTCACATATCAAAGAAGGAGAACTCATGCTTGAATCCAAATAAAATGTTTAGCCACCCAACTAACCATTCAAGCCACCATCTCTTCTATTCCAATATCTCTTTCATTTCTCATATCAGGGGAATTGAAATCATTTTCTAAAGAACATATATAAAGAGTGTTGACAATGTATTATATTAATATTTCAGTGGAGATATTCTAGACTTGAAGTTCTCAACCTCAATTTCTCAAGGTAGGTATTTGTATCAACTTTATTTCAACTTCTAGGAACATAGAAGAGGTAATCGCTTCACTTATTGGTTATTGATATGTAGCTTCGATTAATCTTTTACTATTTGTTTTGTTCTTTTTAATATCACTTTGATATTCACAATGGTCTTTTCATGACATACATCTATTTTAACACGTGCTATATTAAACAATTAAAAAATAGTGATCAACATAGGGTTTTATTTGATTACAAATAATACTATTTTTATGATCTATGATTTCCTCCCTTCCTAGACTATATGAACACCTACCATGGGTTGCAAAACATGTTGGTGTCAACTATTCCTAAATGTAAGAGCATGCTGGTCCTTTGTGTGGGTTGAGTGCTCAATTCTAATCATAAATCTAATTCCAATTCTAATGGCCCTAAGGAATAGCAAGAAATTAATTCACCATAATAGCCACAATAACCATAAATACAACACATCATAATGTTGTTGTTATAGTTTCTCATTTACCATGCTATGGTAAGGGTTCCTTCCCCATCTCTTACTGATTCCATGGCATCTGAGCTAGTTAACACCTACTAAGATATCATGATTAGAAATAGATTCAATTTTGAATTTGTCCAGGGGATGTAGGCATGGCAATTGAGATGTCTCTTTGCATAAAATCTTAGGCCGACCATAACTCCTTAAAAAAATATCTTAGGGGTACTTCCCAAAGTACATTTTCATCAATGTAATAAAATACTTTATTGGATGATATAAGTTGAAGTATCATGTTTAATATTATGATTTTTTTTGGGTATATTCGTTTTATTTATTTTTATTTATGATCAAAATTTAAAGAAAATGAAAAAGGATAATGAAAAAAATTTCATATAACAACCCAAAAAAATAGCAATCATAAATTTACATAAAATATAACATGAAAATCATAAAATATACACAATATTCATTACTTTTTCATTTGACAAACAATTGAGACCTTGTCCTCTTCCACCACATTTTCATTTGACAAACAATTGAGACCTTCTACTCTTCCAGTGCATGTGCTTTAATAAAATCATCCCATGAGATAACTCTAAGACATATTTATTCCTAATGAATCCTTTTCAAAGAAAAAGATATCCTCTTAAGAGAAAAACATAAACATTCTACTTAGTTCCTATTTCTCTCTTTATTTTCAATTAAAATTGTCTCATTTTATAGGGAAGTTTTATTCAATTGTATATAAAAATCCAAAAATACAATTTAACTTGAACTTCCTTTTAATTATAAAATCTATTAAACTCATTTATTATAAAAAAAATATTAAAATTTTAATTATATCTAAATTGATTAAAAACTAAAAAAATATTGCTCCGCCCTACATAGATTTTGAATCATGCAAAAATCTACTCATCACCAAATTATTGTGAGACACCAATGAACCATCCCGTGAAATAGCTCTAAAACATATTTTATTCATAATAAATCCCATTCAAAGGAAAACAAATAGACATTCCAATGAGTTCTCATTTCTTTTTCCATTTTTAATGAAAATTTTCTATTTTGCAAGGAACTTCTCTTAATTGTAAATAAAAATCCAAAAATAGAATTTCACTCGAACTTCCTTTAGTTATGAAACTCTATTGATATAATAACTTACTTCTTATAAAAAAAATTATTAAATTCTTGATTATCTAAATTGATTTAGAAATTAGAAACTAACAAAATTTCAAAAAGAGATTGCTCCACCCTACTTAGATGTTGAATCATGTAAAAATCTACTCATCAACCAATTCTAATGAGACACCACTCAATTTTCACAGATGGATTTGGTTACGTGGATAGATGGAGAAAGCTCAACCAGAACTCGACCCGACGGAGAAAGTTCAACCCTAACAGCCCAAATTTACTAGTTGGTACAGTGGTAGCTTTAATAGTGGGTTTAGTCCATGAAATAATTTAATTAGTCATGATATTTTTTTCAAGCTTCCGTGTCAACCTTATCGACCAATTTCATCCAACAGGTTTACCTTTATCTCTATATATATACACAGAGCTCTTTATCTGTGTGTACATCTATACAAAAATAGGAGGAATACAATACAGATTGAATATAAAAGAGATCAGCAGAATGGGTAACATGTTACTGCCAGGACGAATCCTCCGTCATGGTCGTCGGATAAAGATCATCAAAGCCGATGGAACGGTGATGAAGATGCGGAGTCGTGTTTCTGTGAAGAAAATACTCATCAATTATCCAAATCATCGCATATTTGAGGAACCCGCTGGTTCTCCACTTGGGGTCGGCAGTTTTAGCCGCCCTCTTCCTGAAACGGCAGAGCTTGTAGCAGGTCATCTCTATTATCTCATTCCTTTCCCATATCATCAAGTCATCAATTACGATAACAATGGCCGCAAGAGAGAGCCCTTTGCAAGCGCTTCTTCTGATCATAGCATCCCAAGCGCCAGTTCCAGGTTACAGCCTTCTGCAGACAAAGGCACAGATTCAATAAAACAAGAAGCAACAGATGGCGCAATTGGTAAGATTAATATAAGAGGCGGCGGCAGTATTGTTTCTTCTTCCTCCTCCACTCACGGATCGATCGCGCGTGTGAAGCTTCGAGTGAGAAAAGAAGAGGTCAGTTCATTTCTTTCAGCCAATAACCTACTCCTTATGAAAAACGTAGTTGTGCCTTCCTTAATCCAACGTTCCACTCAACAGTCGGCCTTGTCACCATGGAAGCCAAGTCTGGACACCATCACTGAAACGGACAGCCCGCATGGAGATTCATAAACATCTAGGGAAGATCCTGCGCTTTGAGATAATCTGCAGCATAATTTGTATATAATTACTGAGTATTCAATTGTTAGAATGATACACAATTTGTTTGTAATTATCGATCGGATGAATATCGTGCAGATGAAGTTCAATGTTTGTAAGAGTAGTTCTTACGACACTCATCTAAAATAGTGTCGATTGTCGATTGTGATTGGACAAATGGAAACAGCCTCTTTCACGCAGAGCGATGTCAATGTTTTGTAATATTGTGGAACTCCAAACATATACAACAATATAGTGTGTATACTTTAAAATCCAAAAGTCCAAGTTACGTAAACTTTTGTTTCCAACTTTGTGTAGAGGTATTGTACCATATATAGTTTTTAAGTATTTAATTTGTTTTTCGAAATTTGTTTGTAAGTAATTAATTCCATTTGTAATATTGCTATGGTTTAAAAGGGAAATATATATTAGTAGCATAAGAGTGAATACATATTTTGAGGAATAGAATGTTCCTCATGCCATTTAAATTGTATTTGGGTGCAAGATATCTTAAATTGTATTTGGGTGCAAGATATCTAAAGAGGTCTCTACCCTAATAAGTTATCTTGACATCTCCTTGATGATCGCAACCCTAATAATCAGAACAAACATCCAAAAAACAATTTGTAAAACATTTTTCGATGTGCTACTTCAATTGGTATATTTAAATTAAGATTTTAGTATACAGCAAATTCTTCCTCGTGTGCATTAAATCTAGGGTTCAAATCTTCCTTCCTTTATCAGTGCCAGGATTCCGTTTTGAAGGCCAGATTAGTCTTCTGTTACCATATCAGATGAAGGAAAATGGAATTGGTTTCAGATATTTAGGTTATTTCTTGAAACCTAATGGATATTCCCCAGCCGATTGGCGTTGGTTCATTAAGAAAGTTCACCAGAGGCTTAATACTTGGGCTTTCAGACTGTTGTCTCTAGGTGGACGACTCACCCTCCTTTGCTCGGTGCTTCAAAGCATTTCGGTGTTTTGGTTTTCACTATTTTTGGTTCCTCAATTGGTGATTACTGAACTGCGAAGGATTTTCTCTCATTTTCTCTGGGCTGGATCTGGAGGTTCGACCAAGTTTCACCTTGGATTCACTTACTCGGCCTAAGCTCTTAAATGGATGGGGCATTAAGGACTTAAGAGCTTTTAATCTCTCACTGTGTGCTAAATCTCTTTGGCGCACCCTGTTGGGAAAAGGTGGTGAGAGCGAAGTATCTTTGGTAGATTACCTCCGGTTATTTGGTTACGCAACGGTAAAAAAGAACCGCATGGATCTTGCCTTTGGAGGAGCTTACTAAAGTCTTATGATCCGATCATGAATCAAGAAATTGGCTGGGATGTTGGTAGGGGCACCCAAGTTTATGTGGGCTTTGATCCAATTGCGGGTATTGGCGCTGATTATAGACTTTCTACCAAGCTAATATTATCCCTTCACAGGCGCAATATATATGTATTAAAGCAGGCTTGCTCCTATCAAGAGAGGGGTTTTACTCATTGGTATTCGGCGTCAGACATTAGGCTGGATCCTGCTCTGTACGTCGAATGGGAGAAGTATGTCAATTTTCTTTTACAGGAAGGTATTTTAGTTTGGTGTTTTGAAATAAGATAAATGGTATGGTCACAGCTAGCCTTGCACATTGTTGTGTGAAGGAGTCGGATGTCCGGGGAAGCTCCCAAATGGTGCTTAAAAAAGATATGGTCTTTCAACTGTCCACTGAAAATAAGATGTTTCATGTAGTTGGAGTATTTTCACTTGGCAAAATCTGATTAAACGTGGATTTATTGGACCTGGCTGGATGACGTAGATCACCTTTTCGGAAACTGTATGTTCTTCCAGACTCTTTGGAAGGGACTGGAGCGTTAATTCAACTTCCATTTCTCTTGGAACAGCGACTCTTTTGAAGGGAATCTTAAGCTTTGGTTCAACAGCCCCCACTTGATCCGACACTTGTTTGTTATACTGTGTGAGAAGTATGGAAAGCTCAAAATCGGCTTATATTTCAGGACCAGCAAGCCTCTGCTCTTTTTCTTTGTGCACGGATAATTGGCTACTATTATGTTGTTAACCCGACTCTTAGCATGAAGAAACGACTATTGGACTTAAGTTTTCCTTTGGGATATTTTGATGGCGTAGGCTAAGCTGGACTCTGTGGGGATGGGATGATTTTGAAACTCTCGTTTGCAAAGTTTATGGCATTCATTTTCTTTCTATTTTTGGAGATTCAAGGTGTGGTCAATTGGACGAGCTGTAAAGAAAATCTACACTCAGTGGAGCTGAATGGTTGGATAAAGTGTATACCGTCAATATCACTTCATACTCTTAGATTTCTTTCATGCATATCTACAGAGAACACAACATGGTTACGTATCATCTATACAAAAATTTATTGGAGAACATGGATAGATCCTTATTCATGGAAGAATTCAGAGGTGATACTTTGTTCATAAGGCCACTTTTTCTTTTGTTGATTGACAAAACCGACGTCACACTGTAAGTGATTCTGTTATGTTCAGCTGGCTCTTACTTGAGGGAACTATCTCTGTAAGGATGATTCGGTAAAATATAGTAATGATGTCTTTTGAGCTTTTTGACAAAATCAAAGGAGCTGGCAGCTGGCCCTCCTCGACAGAATGTATATTTTGACACAGTTTTTTACTTAATAAAAATTGTCTTTTTACTTATTAATTGTTTTTTTCTATGTGAAAAAAAAGGGTTCACATTTACGAACATATCTTCCATTTGCAAGTCATCAAAGATGCACTTAAAGCCAAAGCTATTGATTTAGGAAATCATGTCCATGTGTAATACAGTAGTATTCGCCATTACCAACACCATCCACACCATAGTATAAGAAAAAGTTATGGACGAAACGACCCCTACTTTGGAACACCATGTATCAACCACGACCACACGCATTTCAAGCGATCCATGTCTATTGTCATTCTTATTGCAATGGAGATGCAGGACTGGAATTTATCGAGGGAGATGCAGATGAAACAGTTTAAAAATCGTCCGAGAACTTTAATTTATCGAGCGAGATGTAAACAAAGAAGAACAAGATAACCAACGAAGTACCCTCACCGGGATAGCGACTATGTGATTCCAGCACTACACAATATCCTCGTGCATTCGGACAACAATATAATGATCGTAGCCCCTTACAACTCACAGGATATGTATATAGGTTTGAAGAAAGCATTATAAATTCTTTTCTGAGCTTGGCCATTTGTTATTTCTGAGCATTTTTTTTGCAGAAATGCAAACTATGCAGTTGGAACTTACCAGGGTGTGGATTTGCTGGATTACCCTGGATTGGTAGCTCAGGAGGACCTAACCTTGTGGAAGATGACGCTTTGACTTTGAATTGTGAACAACAATTACCACACCATTATTACATCTAGTTAGCGATTCAGGGAATCCATTCAAGCAATCAACAAAGTAGTATAATTCAATGGTGGAGACACTAGCAAAGTTAATGCTCACATCATTCATTACACCAACTATAGTTGGTAGTCAGTTTGGTGTGCCCCAGGAAGCAACCTTAACTATTAACAATAATTAGCCAGCACCTCTTGATCATAGCCATGAGGCCTGACATTTGATAGGCCTGCAGTACGTCTTCTCCATCTTGAAACGTATCTGAAATGTGGCCTTCAAATGAACACATTGCCAGCTACATGTAAAGAAAATTTTAAACTATATGTCCACTATTTACGTTACCCATCATAAATTTTAATACCGGTACATATCATTTATTACACATGGCTGGGGTTGCATCAGTTTCTGCTTCTAGTTAATAAATAACTATGAATTTGAATTGGTGGAGCTTTGAGCTCATTATCCCCTCGCTCTATGAGGGGCTTATAGTTTCTAAATCTAACACCAAAGCCCCTCCCAAGCTCGATAGTCCTGCTCACTGTTTAGGTTTTGAGATTAGGGGTATTGAATTTTGAAAATATGTAGCTTAAGAAGAGGAGCTCACTGTTTAGGTTTTGAGATTAGGAGTATTGAATTTTGAAAATACGTAGCTTAAGAAGAGGAGCATGAGCCTAACATTGGAATTTTGGATGGAATTTAATAGGAGATTTTGAAAAAATAATGTTGGAAGGAATATTAAATAATTATTTTATGTTTTTCTGAGTTGATATTAAAATCTATTCCCATTACTAACCAATTTAAATATACAATTTAATACTGAAAAAATAAGTAATAAAAAAATCCAATAAGACTAAAATATTAGAGTAAACTTCTTATATATAATACTTTTAATTAAATATACAAGAATATACCACAAATGTATATCTCACACTTGTTATTTACAACCATAATTACTATTTAAAAAACAAAAATATTGTAAGAAGCTTAGTTATTAATAATTATTTTAATAAGAAAGTAAAAGCGTATTTAATGGAGAAAGGATTAATGGTTAGAAAGTATGAAATTGAATGTTATTTATATTTTATAATATTTAAATAATTAAAATTTGATTTTCTAAAATTGATATTCAAAATTTAATTCTACTACTAGGAACCCACTTAGACCAATTTTGGTCTATCATACCTTAAGAAATAAATGTAAGAAACTACTTGGTTTGCTTTAAAGTTTTGTTTTGTTCTCAAAAAACTTGGAGATAATTGTGATGAGATAGAAGATTGGGCAAGTTTGTATTGTAACAAACATTATGAAACTGAGATTTTATGTGGGGCAAATCTCAACCTCAACACTCATTGCACTCGTGCATTCTACAGCCCAACAAGGGGAGATATGTAACTCCTTTAGTGCTCATCCTCGAGCTAACAAGTGTCCTTTATAAAAAATAAAAAAAATTATAAAAAATAACATGTCGGTTCAAATTAGATTTAAAACATTTAGAACCCCATATATATATATATTAGATAAATTAAAACATTGCATTGCATTTCATATTTGATCTAAGAAGAACATGCTAAAAAGAACATGAATGAAGGTGTAGGCTTCACAGCTGCGAGCCACATAGTGTAAATGTTGAGGAATAGTTTGCATCTTGAGAGATTTGATCCCTTTGGACGTTTGGTAGATCCCTTTTTGAGATGGATCTATGCTGGTAGTATCACAAAGATATAGATCCTTTCATTCCACCTAGTTTTAGGAAAGGTCCAATGCCATGTTCCACTATCTTATTTTAGGTATGTGGATCTTTTTATTTAAACTAGTTAATACAAGGAGATATTTTTGGTCTTCAAAATTAGGGTTAATGACTTCATTGAAATATCTTTAAAAAATCACATGAAGAACCCGTATCCTAAAACTATAGAGAACACAAAAATCCCCAAATTTATCCTTTGCTTTCTTTATATATGTCAAGGCTTCCTCAATCTACTTCCAATTTATTAAATAATAATTACATTTTAATTATTTGCATTAAAATTGTAAAAACACATTTGTAATCACGAGGTCCTTTTTACTATTCATTAAGATCCCTTTTCCTTATCATGGGATAAAAACGATGTTCGAAGTAGTCTTTTTATTTCTTCCCATGTTTCCATCGACACACTGACTCAAAACATTTGGTGGAATAGGTTGATATTTGCTACCCTCATATTTTATGATGTCAAAATAATTCAATCACTAGTATGAACCTTGGTCATCATGCACATCTGTAAAATAAAATAGCCCCCTCTACTCCGATTTCGGAAAGGCTATTGTGCAAAACCATTATCGACTCCTCTGCATCTATTCCAAAAAGGCATTCTATAAGTAACCTGTGAAAGAGAACAACCTCTTTCGAATCTAACACAAGGAATTAGAGACCCCTACCATCTCTTATTAATATTTGAGTTACACAAAGAGCTTCCAAACTTTGCCCTACTTGAATGTTCGTGTGCATTAACACTAGGTATCGTCAAGAACTTTGCTAATTGTCCATGTAGTAAAGTTTCAATGATATATCAACCCCATGGTAAATTTGAGTTGAAATATCTATATTTCACTTAACTTTTTTGTTAACCGATTAAATTGTCTATCTTCCCAAAAATAGTCGTAACCACATAGATTAGGGTACTTCAAGGCAAAATTACTTTTTCATATTACGCATTGTTTCCTAAATCTCAACCCATAACTCAAAGCCATCTTCGAGATACTCTCTACATCATGTTTAAAAGTCACTATCTTACTAAATATATGTTGAGAGATATTTTGGTAAAAAAATATAATTCACTATGAATTATGTGAATTTTCAGTAAAAAAAAATATAATTTATTATGAATTATGTGAATTTTCAGTAAAAAAATATAATTCACTATGAATTATGTGAATTATAATTTGATAAAAATATAATTCACTATAAATTATGTGAAAAAATATAATTTATTATGAATTATGTGAATTTTCAGTAAAAAAATATAATTCACTATGAATTATGTGAATTATAATTTGATAAAAATATAATTCACTATAAATTATGTGAATTTTCATTTTTGTTGTATAATATTTTGTTAAATAAAAAATGTATACCTAAGTTGATATGTTTATTTGGTTGTATTTTTTTTTATAATTTTAATATAATTTAGTTTAAATTATGTGAATTTGCATCATTATTAATATAATTTAGTTTAAATTATGTGAATTTGCATCATTGTTGTATAATAATTTGTTAGAATTATGTGAATTTGCATCATTGTTGAATAATAATTTGTTAGATGATAAAAGTTGCATCTAAGTTGACATGTTTATTATTATGAAATTTTTTATTTGGGTGTGTTTTTTTTTACTTTAATATAATTAAATATGAATCATGTGAATTTTCATAGCTGTTATATAATATTTTGTTAAATGATAAAAGTTATATCTAAATTTACATATGTATTATTATGAATACTTTGTTAAATGATAAAAGTTACATCTAAGTTTACATATATATTACTATGATATTTTTATTTAAGTGTATTTTTTGGTTTTTTTTATTAAAAAAATTTGTATAATCAAAAAATACAGAAATGAAAAATTATAATGTTCACAATATTACAATATAAATATGCAATATAAAATGAAGCATGAAAAATTCAGGACTTTCATTCATTTGGCGAGAAGAGTAAATGTAAAATTTAAGCTTGATAGCCACCACATCATGTCTAAAAAATACTTCAAAATAGTTAATAATTACATAAAATATATTTTGTGACACTCAATAACACATAACGGCTTACCATTGCTCATGTCGAATGTAAAATTATACAATATTCTACCGCTCTTACATAGAAAAGGACCAATTTTGCATAGTCACGATTCACATATTTGTTTGTTTCTTTTTTTACTTTAACGTTTGCACTCACTAAAAAAAACATATGATCAAATCAATAACCTTAGCTGTTTTGAGCGAAGCTAATTGTATCCTTGGAGTGCATTTGCATCAAGTTGAAGTTCAAAATTACCATAATATCGTACATACCAGTAGATTATAATTGGATCTCAAAATATGTGTGGTTAGAAAATTACAAATCTTATAAATTATTGTTGGAAAAATAACAAATCATTATGCCTCATAGTCACTTGCATTGGTCTCAAACCATCACCCATTTATATACAATATATTTCAAAGTTTTCAATTGTAATTATAATATTTTATTAGAGATAAAAAATATGTCTTTCAAAGTTTTTAGGAACAAAATATGTATGACTCTATTTATATATTTTGAGAAAATGTAGGTCTTTGTAATTTTAAAATCAAACTTTACAATTATTTAATAAATAATAATATAGTAATTAATTAGATTGAATTTCTTTAAAATTGTAGATAGTGGTTGTAGTTTTTTTTTTAAAATAGATATTATAATTTTATTTAGAAAGAATAATATTTGGTTTATAAGATGATGAATTTTTTTCTAAATTTAAAATTCAATGTTTATGACTATGAATAATGTTTTTTTTTTTATGTTTACAGTTTTTTTCATTATTTTTAAGGACACATTTAATATCTCCACATGGTTAAACTACAAATAAAGTTTTGGTTTATTTTTTATTTATTTTAATCTCTATATGAATTTCTTTCAAATCTAAGTCGTGTCATATCAAGAAAATTAAGATTAAAAAAATTGATCCAAAACAAAAATTCCTAACATGAATGCATGGAAACTTCACTCAATGTAAAGAGGAAAGCTTTCTTTCTTTTTTATAATTTCATTCAGTTTTTTGCTTTTTCCCTCACAATAGGTTGCCTCCATAAAACAATCTTCTAATGTAAATCAATTTTTCCCTTTTTGTGTAAGCTAAAAGCCATGAAATGATTAAGATCCTTGCTCTCTTAGCCATCCAATTCTCAAAATCATGGCTAAATGAGAGCTGCTACAAAGGTAGGATCTAAACTTGTTATGGTTGTTACATATATAATTTTCAATTCCCCCTCAACCCACAGTCACCACTCAACAATATATACATAAGTTCGATTTCATTAAAGTTGTGCACATCTTTCACTACAATTTTTTATATTTTTCATTGTTTTTACAATTTTTTTTTTTTATTTTTTCATTATTTTATAATTTTTCACATACTTTTTTCTCATTTTGTGGCAAGCTAAATCAATTATGAAGCCTGCATCAAATACTACGATGGAGATCAACCTGAAATACTTCCCGTAGGTAAGACGTGGATTGTAGAAATGTTATAATGAAAATAGGGATGATACTAATGGATAGAATGTGTTGAAAAGATAGAAAAAGGTTTCTAATATAGAAAATTGATTTTAACGTTATTTCTTGATCGCGTCAGGAAATTATTTGTGCAATGATTCCTCCTAAAGAGAAAGGAGTTGTAATCAACTTAAGATCATTAAAAAAAATGTTGTATATTTACAAGATTGAATAGAAAATACAAAGAATAAATAATTTACCAAATGATTGTAAAGACAAAAGTTTATTAAAGCGATGAAGTGTTTTGGTTATTAGAATCAACAATGTGGCTCCTTACTAATAAAGTTTGCAATACATAGAACATAAAGAGCAGAAACACGAAGAGCATATTGATTTGCCTTCTCATTATTAAGCACACATATATATAGTTTCACATAAGACCAAAACCATTGGCTAATACTATGGGCTGGTGAATACCATGGGTCGACTAATGACCTAGTCAACAACTAACTCTTGACTAACTTAGGACCATTGACTCAACTAACTAACCAACTTAGGACCATTGATATTACAACTCTTAACACACCCCCTTAATCTCAAGTGGGATGGTGTGGTTAGCACTATCAATGCCTTAAGTGTTGTGCCTGCTGGTCTATGTCTCAGCTAGGCATACATTTCATTTTAAGCTTTACTTTCTTCCTTGATGTGTACTTGGATTGCTTCTTCTTTGTCTTTTTGAACTTGATACTAAGTAGGTGTCTTCAACATCTTCTTTGTCTTCTGCACAATAAACAGTGTTATTGCTTTCCATTAGTCCTTGAACATTGTCCAAGTCTTCTTCTTCTTCTGTTTTAATATATTGTATGTTGTTGTCCATTTTACCTGCACACTCAAAAATTTTGTGAGAAAAAGGATGAATATATTTCAGCTCTTCTTGGAGAGCAAGAACTTCTTCGTCTTCATCTTTGTGTTCTTCGTCTTCGTGTTCCGCATCTTCCTCTTCTGGTGTTTCAATGGCAGTTACATCATCATTCACATTAACTGTTGCAGCTTGTACACAATGTACATCCTTCACTGCTTCCTCAAAAACTGTGGGCTGACAGGAAAACAAAGCATACTCATACTGCTCATCAATAATGGGAATCTGCTCATATAGCTCCCTCAAACTTCTGGTTTTCTGGTTCTGTGATGAACTGTATGCTAGTTCAACTTCTATGCTGCTATCAACTGTCTCTTTTTCTGAGAGACTATCACTGTTGCTATCAACTATCTCTTTCTCTAAGAGACTATCACTCATGTCACTAGGGACTTCTACATTGACAGGTTTGTTTTCACTATCATCAGCAAACAAAGCTAGATCAACAAGCTTTGATGAGCTTACTTGATCATACACACAGTCTTCTTGGTTGTCTTTCATTTCACTGTGATATTCTTGGTGCTTTGCGTGGCGTGCAAAGTCAACTGGTTCCTCTTCACTGAACTCTGCTTCCGTCTTCTTCTACATTAGGTTCCTCTTCACTGAACTCTGCTTCATCTTCTTCTATTACAGGTTCCTCTTTACTAAAATCTGCTTTCAATATATCACAAGCTTCTTTGGGAGTGTAAACGTCTGAAATGTGATGAAAGATGGAATAATCTATACCATTTTGTATGATACTTAGGGAAACAACTTGCCTCCTTTCTTTTTGATACTCTGTCAAATTCTCAAATGATTCTAGATCACTAGGATCCTCTTCAACTACAAAATTCCATAGACCTTGTGACCTTTTAACAGATCCCTAATTTTTAATGACCATAATGCATAATTGTTTCCATCAAAGGTTTTCCATGAACCTATTGAAATTAACATATTTCTTACCTCTTCGATTTCTTCTGGTAGCTCTTCTAGCATGATCTTCGATCTTCTTGGTTTTCTTCAATATCAGTGGTCCTTTAGACTTCAGATCTTCTCGGCCCTTTTCTACGCATGCTCTTCTTGAATCAATCTCTGCAAGACTCGATCTTCTTCAATCAAGGCTGGAACGTTGTCCAATATTTTGGCTCAGCGTTAGCAATACTTTCTCTTCAAGACTAGATCTGGATAATGCTTGTACTTGCCATGGCTTATGACAACTCTTAAACTGGTCGGTGCAGCTTTCAGAATTCATAATTCTTTGCATGTAGCATTGGACCTGAGATCGACTTCATGTTCAGGCTTGCCATGGATTATGACAACTGTTAAACTAACCGTCACAGGCTTCTAACTGACACAGGGTGCCACCGCGGTGCGCCGAACAAAAAATCTATAAGGAAAGGCACATCGTCGCAATTTTCCTTCTAGCAAGGTGAGACAGTGTTGCAGTTTATCTTCAGACAGGGTGAGACACTGTCGCAGTTTGTCTTCAAGAAAGGTGCGGTGTCCTTAAGCCAGGGTGAGACGTCGCAGTTTTCCTTCAGGCAGGGTGCGACAACCTCTTTTCAGGGTTTTTTTTTTTGAGATAGCCTTCGCAAAAAAAAAAAAAAAAAAATGCCGAAAAAAAAATAATAATTTTTTTATTCATGGCCCGATTGTTCCGTCTCTGTCCCGTGCTACAACTTCCAGCCATGTGTGTGTGCTCTCCAGCTTCTAAAAAGGCTTACCCAAAAAACAAGATCGAAGGATCAGGCCGTCAGCTCTGATACCATGATAAAGTTTGCAATACACAGAACATAAAGAGCAGAAACATGGAGAGCATATTGATTTGCCTTCTCATTATTAAGCACACATATATATAGTTTCACATAAGACCAAAACCACTGGCTAATACTATGGGCCAGTTAATACCATGGGTCGACTAATGACCTAGTCAACAACTAACTCAACTAACTTAGGACCATTAACTCAACTAAATAACCAACTTAGGACCATTGAGATTACAACTCTTAACACTTACACCACAATGAACACGACGACATTTCCTTCGAAAACATGGAAAGATTTAGATGACAAGATCATTATATTGTTGGCGTGTCTGTCCCACCAATTTTAAAATTTCGGTGGATGTTTTTCACTATTATTGGCATTGCACAACATTTTTTATATTTTAAACGGAATTCTTTTCCTCAACTTTTTAAAATGGGTGAACCAACATGTTTTCTGATGTGTACATGGTGACACGTGAAGCTCATGGGAAACGAAAGTATAGCCTGCAGTGATGGTTTTTACTCCACTCTCACATGGTTGGGGTTGGCATGGCCTGAAGCTATAGAGTAATTTCTTACTTTACCAGCATTCATTCTACATCCAGAAATTATATGGTGAAACACATTATATTACCTCACAGTAAGTTTTTTATAGGGTGTATTTAGTGGCTATTTTTATTCCCGGATTGAAAAATGGTTCTACTACTATTATTTTGGATAAAATTATAAAGTTTTAGAAACCCATTGTCTGATTTTTTTTAATTGCATATAAAAACCAATATTTATTAAAAATGTATAATGTTTTTCAAAAAAAACTTAAAATTAAAAAATACATATACAATTGATTTTTTAAATAAACAAAATTATTAAAAAGTTAATATATATATATATATATATATATATATATATATATATATATAATTTTAAAATCTATCAAAATTTTAAAAAAAAATCTTTCTTCCCAAACCCTCCCCCCTCGCCTCCCCCCACAACACCTCCCCTCCCCCCACGACACCCATCAAGCCATGGCTCAATGGGCATGCTTGGTGGGCGTCGCAAGGGGGAGGGGAGGGGAGGGGAGGGGAGGGGGCAATGGAGGGGAATCGACAAGGGAGGGGTCAAGGGGGCAAGGGAGGGGAGGGAGGAGTGGGCAAAGGGGAGAGGAGAATTGACAAGGGGGAGGGAGGGGGAGGTGCAAGGGGGATGTGGGGAAGTGGCGGGGATGGTTTGGGCGCAAACATTTTATTATTATTATTTTGTAATAGTTTTTTATTTTTTTAAATTTTTTTATTTAATAAAAGTTTTTAATAATTTTTTTAATAAAATTGTCATTTTGAATAAGAATTTTTTTTAATTATTATTATGTTTTTTTTTTAACTTGTAACGAGATACAAGGATCCAGTTGGAAAGAAAGTATTTTCAAAGACTCCTATCCCGCCGATATGATTTTTTAACATATATATTTTAATATATTTTTAAATTTTTTAAGTTTTGTTATATATATATTTTTAATTTGTTTTTATAGTTTTTTTTTTGTATAAAATTTTTTAAAAACTAGAAGACGGGGAAGCCAAGGCCACGAAGAGGGGAGGCCCTATTTGTCAAATCCATGGTTTCAAAAATGCTACAATGTTAGCACTACTCTTTGATTTAAAGGTTGATTTTAAGATTTTTCTACTAATGATACTAATTGTTACGTCCATGCTTTCAAACAAGTTATAATTTTAGCCTTTGAAAAAACTAATTTGATAACAATGGCATTAGTTTTTAATTCAAGGGTACCATATGGGCTTTTAAGGAAATGGTTGTATTTTTAACCCTGAAACAAAAAATAGTGTTACTAGTAGCATCACTTTTCAATTTGAAGGTTGATTTTGGTGTTTTTGACACAAAAAAATTGGATTTTTAGGGCTAGAGTTCTAGTTGTAAGTATAGAGTTCTCATCAAGTTGTATAATGTATTGTGCATAAATATTTAGTTTTGAACCACATATTATTGGTGCATAAATATATTCTTTGGCCAATTTTATGTTTACTTTTTGAAACCTTTTATTTATTATTTACGAAAACTCTGGAAAGTGTAACCACCATTATTCGTTGGGTTTACGATGCTTAAATAAAATATGAATTCAATGATGAAGAAACACCACTTCAAGTGAGGTTGAACTATCTTGCAACTGCTACTAACATTGGAAAAATCGGCATATATGTTATTGTTTAGTATTTCTTAATTCTTATTTTCTCATTTCAATTTTGTTGCAAAGGCAAGGATTTCATTGCTCGCATCCCTTGTTAGTTTTACTTCACTAATATATGATAGTTAAAGTTAAATAAATAACTTAAAGATTTAAAAATTATTTATTTAAATCTTAATTATAATGAAAAACATGTGAAGTTTTCACATTGAACCTAGCTAGTAGAAAGAACACATAAAGCATGCTAGAGAGACAAGAGAAGTAGGACAAACTTGAGAGGAAGAATGAATTGTATTTTATTAGAATGAGTAAAATTTCTCATGGTGTACACCATAGTAGTGATTCTATAGAGATATTAGAAACTCAGTAAAATCCATGCTTTGCACCTAGCTAAAAAGTAGTAAACCAGTAAAACTGTAAAATGTAGTAAGGCAGTAAAGTAGTAAAAAAACCATGCTTTATGCTTTATGGAGTGTGTAATATCTCTAAAAGCCCCCTTCAATACCACTAGGGTGTAAATATAGTATACCACGCAAAGTTTTCACAGTGAACCTAGCTAGTAGAAAGATCACATAAATCTTGCCAGAGAGAGAAGAGAAGCATAGGAAGCTTGAGAGAAAAAATGAATTGTATTTTCTTAGAATGAGTAAAATTACTCATGATATACACCATAATAGTGATTCTAGAGAGATATTAGACAATCAGTAAAAGTCATTCTTTGCGCCCAGTTGAAGAGCAGTAAAGCAGTGAAAAACAATAAAGCAATAAAAAGTAGTAAAGCACTAAAAACCATGCTTTATGGAGTGTGTAATATCTCCAACAAAACATATATAGTTTATATAAAAATATTTAGAATATTATGTCAAACAAAACATTTGTATGGTGAAAATTGGAAAAAAAAAGGAAAACAACAATAACAATGAAGTGTTGTGTTATAACAAGTATGTTCCTTATGTGGATGGAGAGATATATCCAATGGTGAAAATATATAACTGAAAAACATCGTATAGATGAGTTGATAACATGAGATAAGTTGAATAATAAAGGTGCATATAGTAGATGACACGTGTAGACTGAATAAAGAATTGATTGTCAAGATGGTATCATAAGTTGTTGGGTTGTTAATTATAGAAATGTGGAATAAACTGAATTTCCTCCTACCATAGAGGAAATAAACATATTATCCATGCTTACTCCTTGTAGTTGGAGAGAAACATTGTAATCCTACATTGATACAGGTGATGTTGTGTCTCTAGGTTATAAAATCATGGAGTGACTAACCCAGTAACCATCCACATTGGTTGTGGTTGGTCAATGATGTCATAGAAATGAAAATGTGCATGCTAAACATGGTTGATGACATTATTAATGGTGTCATTATCACCTAGTTATTGCTTCATTAATAAGGTAATGACTAGGTTTATCAACCAATTTTAATAATGTGGTTGTAGTTGACCATGGTTACCTATAGTCAACCAAATTAATCATAGTCAATTGAATATTAAACCAATGTCATCCAAAATAGGACATGGTCAACCATGGCCACTAAGAGTCAAATGTCACAATGCAGCGTAACACATGATGAACATTACATTTTGACATAAGTCTGCAACGTGACATAACCATAAAGCATGAGGGGTTCACTTAGTGAGCTTGTTACGTAGCACGATAGTTCACAATATATTAAAGAATATCCATAATTTCACTAAATATTGGGAAATGCCTCCTAAAATTGTATTGTTGGACCCCCCTCCCAATATACCTTTCCAATTAAGAAAACCCCTAGTTTCACCAGATATTGTAGGTATCCATTTTTATCAACCAATTTTTTAATACCCCCTTTATATTGTATTATCAATTTGTAACAAAAAATATCACTAATGCATCTTAGTATAAGCAAACATGATGTTAAATAAAATAATAGTATAATGTTAATAATGATCCCACCGGGATTGCAGGGGTGACTCATCAATTTGTAGCATTGGATAGTGGAAGACTGAATGAAATAGTAACGGGGAAGGCAAAATGCGTAACAGGAAACCCAGTCAAGAGATCAATGTAACAAAGAATGTAAAAGACCGATAGTTTTATAATCAGTGCAATGCTTAGAAAAATGAGAATTGTAGATGTTTCACACCACAGCCTACCAATCTACCAATTATATATCATGTAAATACAAGTATAGCCATAAAGAGATCATGCTTTCTATAGGATTAATCAATTAAAATCCATAAAAATGAAAAATTGAAACCCTTTCGTGGATGCACTTCCCTACCTCCCTATTAAAAAAAACATCATTGATGTTTGAACCCAAATGAAAATAGAAAAATTCCTCTTACAAGTTTCCAATAACACCATATGATCATACCATAGCTTGGATTTGGGTCATTCACAACATGCAATGAATTGCCTCCACTTCCTTTACATTTATTCTTACAAGCAAGGGAATTAACAACATTTAGTTATCTTTTAATGGGTTATATCTGTTTTTTTATCTTTACAGGAGAGTGAAAAAGTTCCATTATTAAGTTTCAAGAATACAATCATTATAAAGATATAGAGATGGTGAAACTTATATGATACAATTTGGTAACAATAACACATAGCGTATGTAAATAAGAATTTAGATTTTCACCTATGTTCATGTAAGTTCCAATACAATATTAAGATGGATTCCTTGTATATAAGAATTAAAATTACAATTATGAATGTGCCAAATATAACTCAATCTAAAAACTATTCCTATTTGGAAATGTGAAAATATTAAAGAAGAATACAAAAATTTGAAAGAAATAATTAGTCAAGGGAGATTGATCTAACTTTTCTTGGTTCCAGTGAGCCAAAAAAGATTGATCTCACTTTTCTTGGTTGTCGTAGAGCAAGGTTTGATTGAAACAACCATTGAGCATTGGAGTTCTACCAATCCTCTTTTGTTTTTGTTTTTTATGCAAAATAAAAGTATATAAAGATGTTTAAGAGCAAATGCAAAGGAAAGTATGCATATATTGAAGAGATGGAATATCTTTTTTTCTTTTTTTCTTTTTATTTATTTACATGAATTGGCCCTTATGTGCATAAAAAATAAGCTTTTTGGGGGGGGGAGACATGTTTTTAGAGGATGATTTTTTTATTTTATTTTTTTCGAAATTTGTAACAGCCACATAAATGTAAATCAGGATTCATCCAAAAATGAAAAAATAATTTCAATTGTTGAGTTCGATGCAACTGAGTAGAAAATTTAAACCCACGGAAAATTTGTATAGGTCGATTTATGCCTCTATGTGGTAGATGCATGGAGGAGCACCATAATTCGATATAAATATAAAAAACTATGGAGACAAGAGTTTCCCGAACATTTCCTTCCCAATTGGACTGCAAGTGGTATAAAATAAATAGCAAACTATGAAGGCCCCACAAGGAATTCAATGAGTGACAAAATATGGATGGGAAAATTGCTTGCATCATAAAAATGTGAACCTCAACAACTGTTTGGAGGCACATATCACATTAAATTATTCAAACAACACTAGAAATTTAAAAGGACAAATCACATTTATGGATGGAGGCACAGTTGACTAGGAATTTAAGAGCACATCTCATCAAGGGGAAGATCACATTTATGAATTTTATTATTTTATTACCCGTTTTCATGGCCCTAGGGCCAATGAAAGCTTAGATAAATCCCATTCATGAAGGAAATTATTCTAAAAAAAGAATACTTTATAAGTTCAATGATTGGGAGGTATAAATCCAGCCCATGATTTGGAGGTTATTCCTTAGCAATAGTTAGGACTAATATCAATCCATCCCATGATTTGGAGTTATGAATCTAGATCACAATTTGGAGGTTATTCCTTAGCAAAAAATAGGATTGATATGAATCCAACCCACGATTTAGAGGTATGAATTGAGCCCATGATTTGGAGGTATGAATATATCCCACGATTTGGAGGTTATTCCTCAACCCACCCAAATAAAATAACCCCCAATATTTATATTACTATGTCAAATTAAAAACCCCCCTTTACCCCTTAATACGAGGAAATATATATTTGAGGTTTTTAGGAGTATTCAAACCCCCAATATGAATGGACGTGATATGATATTGCCTCGCTAGTGAACCCCCGTTCCATAAAGAAACATAACAAAATTGACATAAATATTTATTAATGATGCAATGTGACCTAACCATTAAGGAACTTGACAATTTCACATAAGGTGACCAACATGAATATTACAATGCATCACAACCATTCATGAATAACTAAATGAAATAACCTTGGAGGAATGTTGCAAGGTCGCATAAACCTTGATAAACATCATAATGCAACATAACCATTAAGAAACATGACAATTTGACATAAGTCAATGAAGATGAATTTTAAAATATGATGTAACCATTAGGTAATATTGCAATTCAATAAAACCCTTGAGGAATGTCATGATGTGACACAACCATTGGGAAATTTTGCAATCACAATGCAACATAACCATTCAGGAATGTTTGAATTTGACATAAGTCATACAAGATGAACATTGTAATACAACACAACCAAAGTCAAGAATAGTCAACATGGTTAAGCATAGTCAACCATGAGCAACCAAAGTCAATAATATTTAACCATGGTTAACAATAGTTAAACATTATCAATTGTGGTCAACCACAGCCTAGTATAGTGAACCATGACCAACCATAGTCAACCAAGGTCAACCAAATTTAACCATATTAAATCAACATGATCAATCATAGTCAACCATGATCAACCATAGTCAACCATGATCAACCATAGTCAACCTTGGTCCATCATAGTTAACCATGGCCAACAATGAAAAATAAAATGGCCAACCATGGAAAAAATGGTCAACCATAGTCAAAGATGGACAACCATGGTTCAACATGGCTAAACCATAGTCAACCATAGTCAAACATTGTCACACATAATTAACCATAGTCAATCATAGTCAAACCATCAACCAAAGTCAACCATGGTAAAAAATGGTTAGCTAGAGCGAAATAGGGTCAAGAAACTCGACTATAGTCAACCATGGTCAACATATTCAATCATATCAACCGTGGCCAATCATGCTCAATAATGGCCAAGTAAGGTCAATCACATTCAAACATGGTCAACCAGATTCAGACACGGACAATCATGGTCCATCATGGCTAAACCATGGTCCACGAGAACTCCATGACCATTCTTCTACTTAGACAACCCCTAAATATTATGGCCAAATCCTAAAATGTGGGGGGGTCAATTTCGATGTATTAATTGCCAAAGTATTTAATATTTAGACTTAGGACTAAAAGTGTTATGTTAAATAATAAAATATTTTTTATAATAATTAATTTTTGTAATTAAGAGCATGTGCTAGGTGGCCAATAAGGGGCACATGAGATCAAGTGGACCCAGTGAGTTGTCAACCCAAATGGAAACTACAAGAAAATCAAGAAAAATACACAAAGCCACAAAAAAGATAGAAAGCGGCACAAAAGTAGCTAGTTTAGAAAAGCAGAAAGCAATTAGTAAATTCCATAAAGCATAAAGAACATAAAAGCAAGAAAAAGCACAAGAAAAGTAGAGAAAATCTAGGAAAAACAGGATGTTGCAAAAAACAGGAAATGCAATCCAAAGCAGAAAGGAAACAAAGCAAGGATAAAGCAGGCAAAATCTTAGACACTAAAAAAAGTCAAGGAGAGCGCATGAGTAATGAAGGATACCGTATTCAGTGTATCTAGATGGAAACTTAGCTAATAAAAGGAGAGGAGTGCACCACTCTCACACGTTTTTCCAGTATTGAGATTTCTCTTGATAGCTTAGCTTCCCAGAGGCTTGGGAGATGCACCCCTAGCCTTCTTTGGGATATGTGCCCCATAGAAACCTTACTCCAGTCATCATCATAGTTCTAGTGCATAAATTAGAGCATGAGTTGTAGGTATGGTCCATCCATCACAATGAATAACTCGAGCCTCCAGTGTTGATGTAGAGGCTAGTGCAAGTTTGAGATTAAATTCATTGTGAGATCCATACAAAGAAGTGAGATATCAAAGCATTTGTGCCCCTATGAATTTTATCATATGTATTTGAGCCATCCATGAGAATCCAAAATTATCTTCTTCTTTATATGACTATGATATTATGGTTCTATCCCTTCTTTCTTACTTTTATTGAAGATCCTTGATCTTATTTGTAAAAATCATTGAAGATTGTGAATTGTCTGTTAGTTTGGATCAAATATACTTTCAAATGTTGCTATGCCAGTATAATAGAGATTTATGATGTTCAATGATCTGTATTTAAGTTCATGTATCAGTCCTAAGCTAAAAATTGAAGGGCCTCCTGAATTTTTTTATATCTTCATTTTTCAAGGCTTGCTCTATGTGGATAGGAAATTGAATAGTTTTATAGTAATTATCATAAAATGCATTCTATGATCTCTATGGTATTTCTGTAAGGTGCTGCAGGTCCATAATACCCTGATAAAATCATCCAAAATCCTAAGTATTAATTTTGTGACCCTATGGAGGTGTTTGGAATCTTCTGGAAATAGGCTAGTCAGTTAGTCCTAGGTAGCGCACTTGCTAGATTTGCCTCCAAACCCTGTCAATTCGATTCTAAACATATGTATTATTACCATAGAAAGTTGGGGGATAATAATTCTATTCTACCCCAAGTATGATTACCTTTAGTGAGCAACATAAGCCTTTGGTTTCCACAAAATTCCTCAAGGAATGTGCATTGATAGCCTTGTTTTTCCAAGGAAATATTTCCAGGCATGAAGCACCCATAAAAGTGCCATTGTCAAGGTATTGACCTGGTTTCCATCTGATCCATGCCTTAGCAGGTCCTAACCTATATTTGGGGATAATTTAGGAAGATTCTGAAAGTGATTTGAATTTTTATTTTTGAATCCTTGTCAAACTAGCTAGTTTTTATTCCTAGTAATCTACTGTGTGTTTAATCTTGCAATCATTGAGTTAATGTGCCTTTGATCTAATATGGTACATTACAGTGGTATCATTGCATGGTCCTCTAAACCTTCTCTTGATTATTTTTTATGAGTCCCAAGAGAATTCCACCACCCAAATGGAAAGGTCCTGAAGAACCCTGTGTTGAAGAAGAGGTTGAGTCCATTGGAGGAAAGCTTCAAGGAGGAAAGGATATGACTAACATGGATGAAAGATAAGAGTTTAGATAATTTTTTCAGAGCATGTTGAAAGGCGTGCAAGACATATCCCAGAACATCATCAATTTGGGTCAATAAACTCGAGAGTGTCTTGCCAAGTAGTTGGTGAGAATAGATGGAGAAGGGAGCAACAATGGCTCCCAACATGAAGGGAAGAAGATCCTTGGAGAGACTATATTCTCTAAAACTAGGCATCACAATAGGCCACATGAATTCAAGGATTTTCCAAGGCCTACTATGCCCAATTTCCTTGCACCTAGATTAGAGGAACCTAAGATGCAGTTTGAAGTAGTTGAATCCTTGGAGGTTCGACTAGCATAATACATGGCCTTAGGTAAAGAGTGCAAGAGGCATTTGAAATTCAAGGAGTACTGTGACTACCAAGTCAGATCTAATCCAAGAGGAGGTTACAGACCTCCTAACCAGTCCACTCAAAAATTTGATTTGCAGAGAACTATTGATAAGATATCCCTCCCCTACTTTGATGGGTCCTCTAAATGCACTGCTTGCTCTTAGGTGCAGAAGCTAGACACTTAATTTCAATTGAATCCTATGGCTGAAAGGGATTCCATTAATATGACTACCTTGCATTTAGTAGGGGAATTTAATGATTGGTGGGTTCATGGGTTGATAAATTTTGGGCATGATACTATGACCACCTATGAGGAGTTCACAAGAAGGTTGGTGAATAGGTTTGATAGGAGATATCTTAAATTGTCATTCATATATTTTTCCCAATTGAAGCAATCTGGAACTCCTGAGGCTTACATTTTAGAATTTCAAAAGGTGGCAATCATGGTGAATGACATATTGGAAGCTCACTTAGTTCTTTTGTTTATAAAAGGACTAGCAGAGCCACTCAAGGGACTGGTTAAAGCTCATGAACCTATAACAGTGTAGGATGCCATGGACAAGACTAGAGATATGCAAGATGTTATTCCAAGAACCAAATTCCCACCTAAGAGTAGTTTTCCTCCTAAGCCGAAGGATAGGATAAGAGATTATTTCAAAAGGGTCCAAGTAGAAATTTCAAGAAGGACAATTTTTCCAAAGACCGAGATGAGGTGAGGAGAAAGAAGTTATGCTTTTCATGCCAAGAGCCATGGGTTCCGAGCCATAAATGTGATAAGGGGAAAGCACACTATATAGAGGTATTTTCTGAAAGTGAAGAAGAAGAAGATGAAAATGAAGGGAAGCCGATAATTCAAGAAGAAGATTATGAATCAGTAGAAGAATAGTATCCACAACCGAATTTTCAGAAATATTGATGTTCTATTTGGAGTACCAAGGTTTCATGCTCTTCGATTCAAGGGAGTATTCAATGACCAAAAGGATTCCATTTTGGTGGATGGAGGAGAAACACATAATTTTATTGATTTTTCAATGGTGGAAAGAAGAAATATTCCCACTTAATATTTTGATGGATTTACTGTCATGATCCCCGAGAATCATTCCATGGACTGAACAAAATGGATTCCCAAGATGCAAGTGACTATTGGGGGTTATACATAGTGTTGGGGGTTCAATGGTTATTTTTAATCGGTGAACATACAATGAACTACAAATTTATAGAAATGAGATTCAAAAATGCTGATGGGAAACAAGTAGTTCTAAAAGGTATGAACACCTACCCAAATCAAGTGGTGCCTTCCCATAGTATGAGGTATATATTGAGTTATGAGGACATAGAGTGGGCTGTTGAATGTTTTATTTATGCACAAGGATCAGCCATATATATTTCACAACATTCAGACGATATAACGAAATTGATTAAGAAGTATGAGAAAGTCTTTGGAGACATTCCTCTTGGGAGACCGCCAGATAGAGGAGTTGAGCATCTGATAGAGTTGGAGGTAGGAACACTTCCTATCATGAATCGGCCCTATAAGAATCCCAAAAGGATCAAAGATGAAATCGAGAGGGCCATAAAGGATCTTCTTGAGTTAGGATTGATTAGGCCAAGTACCAGTCCCTTTGCTTCCTCAATAGTATTGGTGAAGAAGAAAGATGGAACACTAAGGATGTACATATATTACCAAGATTTGAACAAGAAGACTGTAAAGAACCGGTACCCCCATCTCCAGAATTGATGAGTTGATGGGTGAGATGCATGGGGCCAAGTTCTTCTCCAATATTGAACTTCTTTCTAGGTGCCATCAAATCAGAATTAGGGAAGAAGACATACAGAAGAAAGCCTCCCGCTGTCATTATAGTCATTTTGAATTCTTAGTCATGCCATTTGGCTTGACTAATGCACCTGCAAAATTTAATTCTTGCATGAACAAAGTATTTAGTAAGCATATTCGTAAGTATGTGCTTGTGTTTTTTTATGATATCTTGATTTATAGTAGAACTTGGGAAGAACACTTGTGAAATTTAGAGGATGTACTAACAATTCTTGTAGATCAATCATTGTATGAAAATTTCTCCAAATGTGAATTTGGAATGACTGATTTGTTGTATATTGGCCATTTGATTGGACAAGAGGGGGTGAAGGTCCATATGGAAAATATCCATGCCATTCTTGATTGGCCAAGCCCCAAGACTGTCGCAGAATTGAGGGGGTTCCTTGAGATATGCACTTACTACCGGAAGTTTGTCAAGGGATTCTCTCAGCTGGCAGCTCCCTTGACTGATCTTACCAAGAAAGAACCTTTCTGTTGGTCAGAGGAAGCTGAAATATTTTTCAAAAATATGAAGGAATTCTTGAGCATTTTCCTAGTTCTTTCTCTTCCATACTTCACTCAACCATTTGTTCTTGAGTGTGATGCCTCAGGAGAAGGCATTGGAGCAGTTCTGATGCAGAATAAACACCCAATTGCCTTTGAGAGTAGAAAGTTGCAGCCACTTGAAAGGCACTATTCCATCCATGATAAATAAATGTTGTCCATAATGCATGCATTGGCCAAGTTTTGATAGTATCTGGTGGGTAGAAAGTTTGTGGTCAAAACTGATCACAACAGTTTGAGGCATTTCTTGACTCAAAAGAAGTTGAATGGCATGTAGAAAAAATGGGTGAGTAAATTTCAAGCTTATGACTTTCATATAGAGTACAAAAAGGGAAATATTAATGTAGTTGCAGATGCTCTTTCAAGAAAGCCATCCCTCTCTACAATGGAGGTTCCTATGGGTTGGAAGGAGCAAGTAGCCATAGAGTACTCTAAAAATCCATTTGCATGTGAACTGATAGATGGATTAATTAGAGATTATTTGTATAAAGTGTTCGATGGATTCATCTATTACAAATATAGAATTTACTTGGTACTAGGATGAGAATTGAAGAAGAAGATTTTGGAGGGTTCCCATGATTCACCTCTAGCTGGGCATCCTGTTTACCTAAAAACTTACATGAAATTCAGACATAAGTTCTTTTGGAAAGGCCTCAAAACTGATGTGTTGAAGCATGTGAGGGAGTGCAACACATGCCAGTAGAATAAGTTTGAGCACACACATCCAGTTGGGATACTACAACCACTCCCAATCCCGGAGAAAAAATGGGAGAGCATTTCAATATATTTCATTACTGGTCTGCCCAAGGTACAAGGTAAGGATTGTATATTTGTTGTAGTAGACAAAATTACTAAATTTGCAAACTTCCTTGTTGTTTCTTCAACTATCTCAGGAACCCAAATTGCTAACCTATTCTTTAAAGAAGTTTTCGGATTACATGGCTTTCCAAAAACAATAATCAGTGATATAGACAGTAAGTTCACCAGTTCTTTTTGGAAAGAGTTGTTTAAATTGGTTGGGACAAATTTGGATCTCAATACAAGTTACCACCCTCAAACTGATGGCCAAAATGAGGGGGTCAATAAATGGCTGGAAGGATATCTCATAAATTATGTTACAGGGCATCAAAAGACTTGGATTAGATGGATGCATTTGGGTGAGTTCTTCTATAATACTTCTTATCATATGTCTATTGGCATGTCCCCATTCAAGACCCTATATGGATATGAAGCTGCTAACTGTGTTGATCAGATTTTTGGAGAGAGTAGAGCACCAAAGGAAAACAACTAGATCCAAGAAAGTCAAGATATCTTGAAAGAACTCAAGGATAACTTGCTGACTGCTCAAAACCAACAAAAAATGTATGCAAACACAAGTAGAATAGAGTGTAGCTTCTAGGTGAATGACTTAGTGTATTTGAGGTTGTAACCCTAAAAACAATAATTCTTGAAAATTAAAGGGGATGAGAAGTTAAAACCATGGTTCTATGGTACTTAAATAGTTGTGAGGAAGGTAGGAGAAGATACGTATGACCTGGATCTTCCAAAAGGAATCAAGGTACATAATTTGTTTCATGTCTCATGCCTCAAGAAAGAAGTGGGCCAGTAGGTGACAATTTATGCAAAACTTCCACCATTGGATGATGAAAGATGGTTGATATTAGTACCAAAAAGGATTATGCAAAAAAGAGAAAGAAAGCTAAGAAATAGGACCATCAAGGAGTATCTAGTTTTGTGGAAAGGACTACCAAGTGACGATGCTACATGGGAGAATGAGCAGGTGCTGCAACACCCTGGGTTACAATTTCTCGAGGAGAAGCAATTTTGGGTGGGGAGGACTGTAGTGTACCCTCCATGTGAAATCCATGACTATTCTGCTACTTAGACAACCCATAGATATTCTGTCCAAATCCTAACATGTGGGGGGTCAATTTTGATGTATTAATTGCCAAAGTATTTAATTTTTAGACTTAGGACAAAAAGTGTTATGTTACATAATAATATATTTTTGGTAATAATTTTTTTTGTAATTAAGAGCATGTTCTAAGTGTCCAAGGAGGGGTGCATGAGATCAAGTGGACCCAGTGAATTGTCAACCCAAATGGAAATTAGGAGAAAATCAAGAAAAATCCACCAAGCCACAAAAAAGATAGAAAGAAGCATAAAATAAGCCAATTCAGAAAAGAAGAAAGTAGGCAGGAAAATAAAGAAAGTCCATAAAGCATAAATAATCACAAAAGCAGGCAAAAGCATGCAAAAGCATAGACGCTAAAAAAGGCAGGAAAATCAATCCAAAGCGGAAAGGCAACAAAACAAGGATAAAGCATGCAAAATCTTAGACGCTAAAAAAAGTCAAGAAGGGCACATGAGTAAAGAAGGAGACCACATTCAATGTATCCAGATGGAAAGTTATCTAATAAAAGGAGAGGAGTGCACCACTCTCACATATTTTTCCAGTATTGAGATTTGTCTTGAGAGCTTAGCTTCTTAGAGGCTTGGGAGATGCACCCCTAGACTGATTTGGGATATGTGCCCCATAGAAACCTTATTCTAGTCATCATCATAGTTCCAGTGCATCCATTAGAGCACGAGTTATGGGTCTAGTCCATCCATCATAATGAATAACTCGATCCTGCAGTGTTGATGCAGATGCTAGTGCAAGTTTGAGATGAAATTCATTGTGAGATCCATACAAAAATGTGAGCTATCAAAGAATTTGCGCCCCTGTGAGTTGTATTAGATGTTCTTGATCCATCCATGAGAATAAAAAATTATATTCTTCTGTATATGGCTATGATATTATGGTTTGATCCCTTATCTCTTACTTCTATTGAAGATCCTTGCTCTTATTTGTAAAAATCATTGAAGATTGTGAACTATCTGTAAGTTTGGATCAAATATACTTTCAAATGATACTATATCAGTATAATAGAGATTGTTGATGTTCAATGATATGTATTTAAGTTCATGTATCAGTACCAATATTAAAATTGAAGGGCCTACTGAACTTGTTTGTATCTTCATTTTTCAAAGCTTGCTCTACGTGCATAGGAAATTGCCTAGTTTTACAGTAATTATCATAAAATGAATTATGTGATCTCTATGCTCTTTCTGTAAGTTGTTTCAGGTCCATCATACCCTGATAAATGCATCCAAATCCCTCAGTATTAATTTCGTGACCCTCTGGAGGTGTTTGGAATCTTCTAAAAATAGACTATTCAGTCAATCTTAGGTAGCGCACTTGCTAGATTTTCCTCCAAACACTGTCAGTTCGATTCTAAACCTTTGTTTTATTGTTGTATCCGGTTGGGGGATAATTATTTTAGTATACTCTAGGAATGATTACCTTCAGTGAGCACCTGAAGCCTTGGGTTTCCACAAAAGTCCTCATGGAATGTACATTGATAGCCTTGGTTTTTCCAAGGAAATATTCCTAGGCGTGAAGCACCCATAAAAGTGCAATTTTCAAGGTAATGGCTTGTTTTTCATCTGATCCAAATCCGTAGTAGGTCCTAACCTATATCTGGGGATAATTTAGGAAGATTTTAAAAGTGGTTTGAAAATTTCTTCTTGAATCCTTGTCAAACTAGCTAATTTTGATTCCTAGTAATCTACTATGTGTTTAATCTTGCAATCATTGAGTTAATGTGCCTTTGATCTGATCTGGTACATTACAGAACCATGGTAAAAAATGTTTAACCATAGCGAAACATGGCCAAGCATTCTCAACTATAGTCAACAATGGTTAACCATATTCAATCTTATCAACCATGGTCATTCATACTCGATCATGGTCAAACAAGGTCAACCACATTCAAACATGGTCAAACAAATTAAGAATGGTCAACCATAGTCAAATATGGACAACCATGATCCAACATGGATAAACAATTGTCAACGAATATGAACCATAGTTAAACATGGTTAATCATATTCAAACGTGGTCACACATAGTTAACCATAATAAACCATAATCAAACATGATCACCCATGGTTAAGTAATCAATAGAAATCAAGCATGGTCAATCAAAATCAACCATGGTAAAAAATGGTGAACCATAGTGAAAGATGGTTTAGAATTCTCAATCATAGTCAACCATGGCTAGCCATATTCTACCATATCAACCATGGTCAAACATACTCAATCAGGGTCAAACAAGGTTAACGACATTCAAACATGGTTAATTCTTAATGAACCAAATGTTAAGTATAGTTAAAAAGAATCAACCGTGGCTAACCATAGTTAAACATAGTCAAAGATGGTTATATATAGTCAACCATGATCAACCAATTCAATCATAGTCAAACATATTAAAGCAAATTTGTCCAAAATTGAACATGGTCAACCATGTTCATTGAGATTTAAACATGGTCAACCATGGTTAGTCAAACTAAATCATCACTGATGATGGTTAAGCGAAGTCAATCATAGTCAAACGTAATTAACCATGGTTAACCATGTCCAACAAAATTCAACCATGTTCAAACATAGTTAGCCATAGTAAACCATATTTAAACATGGTTAACTATGCTTAAACATAATCTGTGACATCCCAATAATTTCATAAAAAAATTTTAAAAATTATATCATCTTTAAATGTTAAAAACTGCAATGCGGAAGTAATAAATGCTTATTAAGGCAGTATTTGATAAATAAGTCATAAATGTAGGAAACAACTCGACTACTATGTCCTTTTAACTAAAGATGTTTTGTGTCAGTGACACGTCATAAATTCAAATATATGATTACGACATTAGTTTAATTTTGTTTGCATTAACTGAAATTTCAAAACAATTATAAGACGGAGTTATCCTTGACAAGGTACTGACAGTTTTAATTTCTGGATGATGATGAAAGGGGTCCCTCGAGGTGCCCCGAGGCTTACTTAGCTATTTAAGCTAAATCATTTGTACTTGTCCTTCGTGCATAGATTCATAGGTAAGAGAAAATGTCAATTTAAGAGTATTTGATAACCATCACTAAATGTAGTACTGCTAGTACTCCAAAGCTTCAGGTATGGTTTTCTTTTCATTTTCTGAGTGAATTATCTTGACTAGATTAAAAGCTGTAGAAATCATAAATTCTAAGTATTAATGTTATTATATTTCTACGTCTAAGGGCTTATTAGTTCTTCTGTGTTATTAATTCGTGAGCGATTGCAACTTTGTATGATCCTTTGCAATGTTGACTTGTAAAATATCTAGCGCATTTGAAACATGGTCCCAAGCAAACAATAGTAAGTGCGACAATAGTATTTCCAGGTCTTTTATTACCTAAACAATTACATTAGTAATGTAATATTCACTATTATCCTACCATTGTAATTATAGTGGTTCTGCTGGGCCAATTGTAAACTATAGGGAGTAATCCCTTTTAATCTACGAATTTTTATAATATGAAACCTACTTTTTATAACATGTAATATGTTTGAAGAACTTTACAGTAAGCAAGGCGAAACCTAACCATACCCTAAGTATTATATGCGTCCTATGCTAATTTAACCAATAGAACTACGTTAAGCATAAATTAACTTAACAAGGAACCTACGTTATGCATACAACCATATATATATGATTTATGACTTTGGTAAGGTAGAAATGTGAACATAATACACGTTGTTCCCAGGTTTTTGCAGATTGATATGATGGTGTAATAAGTTCTTGGCGTACGAGTTGATGGCATTGTAAAAGATTGGGCTTGTTGTTAGGTCTTCGGGCTATAGTATTAATGGTGACAATTGGAAATTGTGAACATGGATGAGCCAGCATGTGAAAGTAATTTGTTAACGCTGAGTTGTAACAGCCTCAAGCCTGGAAGTCGAATAAGTTGGAAACAACGATAGATGGGAAATTTAATGCATAATTAATGCTATGATAGTCCACGCTCCAACGTGTCTTCGCCGATGGTAAACCTCCATCATCGATCTACGATGTATTGAGATTGTAAAGAACCCTAACACAACCTACAAGGCAGTGAAACACTTTCTTGGCAATCGTTTCAATGGTAGTGGTTTGGAGGGAGGCCGACAGACCGAGTGGTCCTAGGGTTTGATGTTTTTGGCATTCCTCAGGCTCGAACCTGAGACCTGTGTGATAGACCTGCCATGAAGGTGATAATTTAAGCTTTGGTATTTCGGTGGAGTTTTACAGTAGCTTGGAAATCTGGAGTATCGCATCTCTGTGTAAATTCTTAAATGAGTAGAAGTTTAGGATTCTAGAAATGTGTTTGGATGAATTGAAAGCAGTGATACATTAGCTCTCCGAACTGGGTCCTTCTCCTTCAACTGGGCAGATGGATAGCTTCGTCAATAAACCAGGCAACAGGGTTGTCAGACGACGTCGCTAGGTAATGTTTAGTTAACCCTAGTTTTTCTTTTATACGTCAATCGACTTTCTCAAGAATAATGTTTAACCCTGAATACATTTGCTGGTCAAGTTGGCTCTCGACGAACGGCTTTGTACTTGGAAAAGTTGATGGGGGAGCTACATCTTAAACACTGGTAAGCATTGGTAGCACCCTACCTCGTGGTTCTCCTAGGTTTGATTTTGGCCGACAGTTGCAAGTGTTGACAGAGGTTTTGGAAAATGTTTCTTGGCAATGGCTTTCGTCCAGCCTGTACTTTTGGAAACATTAAGGAATCCTACTGCTAGGGTTTTAGCTAGCGTAGTTGATGTAAAATATTCCCAAAAATTGAGGTGGGCAGTACCTTGTTGGTGAACTCGATAGGGATAACCCTCATCGTTTTTCAATGAAATTTGACAGTGTTAAATGTTTAATGTTTAATGTTTTAAACTTCTGAATCGATGATGAATGAATGAACATCTATCTTATACCAAGAGTATGGTTGATAATTCAATGCCTCAGTGGATAGTTTTAAAGGTACTATGCGATCTAGGTTTTTAATTGGAAACTACCGAAACTTCAATGTATCATTGTATTGTGTCTGCATCTTTTAATTAATAACTGTTTATTTAGGTTGATCGATTTTAATAGTTGTTCGTCTTATGAATTAGAAAAGAACATGGGTCTGAGACGCGGATGGAAAATTATCTGAATTTTTATACTGGAAAGAACGAAGATGATGATGGTTTCTAAATAGTTTAAACTTGGATTTGTAACAATTAGTTTGAGTAAATAAAAAAAGGGTTGTTTAGCCGTGAACCTGTGGTGATTGCAATCGTAAATTTGAGTTTCTACTAAATGTGCGAAAACAATATTATTTTAATGGATTTGTATACTAGGGTTTGCGATAGCTATCTAGAAATTACATCTTGGTTTTAAACTATTGTTTAGTAATTGAGGCTGAGATCAGATGTTCCAAGTTTCTAAGTTTCAACTGGAAATAAAATGATAAAGAAAAACAATACATCTTTTTCAGAAAATGATGACAATTTATAATCGCTAAAGTTCTGTACAGGATGAATTTGATTTTAATGACTAAATACTTCAATAAACAGAAGTATGGAAAAATGTGGATGAATAGTAGACATGGTAGTCATTTTCAAATAATTACTGTGAATAAATGAGAACTTTAGTTAAAGGTAGAAATAAAATGTGTTTCTCTTTCACTTAAAAACTAAATGAATGCTATGCATCTGTTTATACTATACTGCAAATTGCCCTATGTTTAAAAACATATGATTGAAATGACAACATTTAACAAGAACACTATTGCATTCACTTTTCCAATCAATGGCATTCTGCCTATCTCTCATCATTTTTAATTTACTTCTCTATACTAGAGTACAATGCAGATAAGGGGAAAAATATAGAGATGGTTATCGATTCAATCATTTCATAAAGCTCTTTCATTTAGAATCCTATTTAGATCAGAAAATAAAATAATTTCTTTTACATGACTGAGTTTAATAAATCTACTATGCAGAAACATTTAACTGTAAACAAAACTAGGAACAGTAAAACCTGGTTGACTGTAGGAGAAACAAACAACCCAAGGAACCTGTCCCACCCAACCAATTCCTGAAGACAACCAAGCTACTTGCCTTAGGACCCCCGAGCCTGTTCACTGAACCACCAGGAGGAAGAAACTTTAGAAGCTTAGGCCATCAACTTGCAACAACAATAGATTGTCCAGTCTTAAAGACTTAGTAGTCAAAGAGACCTACACCAGCACCTCTGGTTTTCCTTCTCATAATTAATTTGTAGACTCAGAATTGCACTCTCACATAGCCTCCCTATTCGAATCTCTCAGTGATCACCTGATGCACTTGAGGAATATTTCTGCAGAAAATATTGTAAGAGCTACCTGCTCAATTCGAATTGCCTTATGTAGGTTTCCTAGGCCTTTTAGTGATTAATTGGTCATTAATGAGCTGACTGCGCACTTCCCCCACCTGGGGAATAATGCCACAATTTTAAGGGTAGTTGTCCCATAACCAACAGGTAGTGCTAGAGTGCAAATGCTGCCATATGTCCCATGCCTTCTATTAGCTCCCATTTCTCCTAGTGGGTCAGTGAACACTCTTGCAATAGCTTTCTTGAGTGTTTGTCTCCTTTTTTTAATTTATTAAATAATAATAATAAGTCATTACAGTTATCTTTGACCAGTTTTGGTCATAATTACAAAACTTTGTAATTATAATTTAACATAAAGTATTTTGCAAATAAAATAAATATCCTCAAAATTTGGGTAGGCGACATATTCCTCAATGGTCAACCTTGGTCCACCACTGTCAACCATTATCACTCATGGTCAAACATGGTCAACCATGAACAATCATGGTCAACAATAATCAAACATGGAAAATCATGGATAAACTATAATCAACCACGCTAAACCAAATTCAACCATAATCAAACATGATCAAATATACCAATTTAGATTTAAAAATAGTAAAACATGGTTTACCATAGTGAAACATAATTAGCGATTGTGGAAAATGCTTAACCAAAGAAAACCATCGTCATTAACAATCCATCATGGTCAAACATGGTGAAGGTCATAGTTAAACATGGTCAAGCTATAAAGGAATAGTTCATAAGGCACAATACTTGCTAAGGTTTTGCAAATGGGATAGCAATCTAAGTGAGCTTGGTTGTGGGGAAAACTCCACAGCTAAGCATACTTTAGCTAGAGGATTCTTGGGATGGGTGACCTCCTGAGAAGTCTTGGTGACCGGGTGCAATCCATGGAAGTGATGTATTAGCACTCAAATTGTGCTGAATGATATGGCAACTTTTGGCATGGGTGGAAAGACCTCATGAACATCAAGACCCGAGTGGATAATCGGATCTCGGACTACCTCCCCTGAGACTGAGGAGTCGGAGGTCAGCATGGTAGGGAACAGTTCAAGGAATGAAGCAGTCAGGGAGGAGACGGTAGTTTTTTAGAGGTCATAATGTAAACAAACATACTAAACACGCTGGAAATAAGAAGAGTAGGCAATGACGGCTGAAATTGAAAACCCCGAAGATCGACGGTCCTGAGCCCACTGTGCAAACATAGATGCAGGCAATATAACATAATGAGTGGGTGGTAATCGACGGGCAAGTGATGAAATCAATTGACGGCAGAGATTAACGTATAGAAATATCTACGGTGCACATTCCCCACATGGATCCAACAAACGCGAAGCATGTTAAGTTTCAAATCGCCGCGGTCGCGTTATGCATCGTGCAACTATCAACGGCATAGATTCGCCAAGGGAAAATCAAAGGCCCGAGATCACCACGCTGATTTTTCTCACTGGTGATTTAACCGTGTCTCAAATCGTCGCGGTCGGCAGGGACATTCCATCCAATTGTCAGACTTAGAACTATGTGTGACAAAATGGGAAGCCACAAAAGTAAAAAGAAAAGGATTGCGGTCTTAATCCAATCACCGATTCCCACATGAGAAAGGGGCATCTGCTCCAGAGACTAATGATGGCCACATGGGATAAGCCACCTCAGCACCGTCAAGGATCTTTTATGTATGATCTGAAATGCATAGTCGTACGTGCATTACGTCAGTCCTATCCTCAGTCATCATGATAAATCATTTGGAAGGTCTAAGTCAAAAAATCATGATAGCATAATTCGCATGGAGATGTCGCCGCTATTGGTCATTATAAGCCTGGTTCTCAAGGCCTGTAGCTTACGTCGAAGCCGAAAGGGTGGTGAGTTCATCTGTTTGGTTATTTTTGCATGTAGTATCACAGACATGGAGAGAGAGAAAGAGGCCAAGATAATAGTTGCACCAGAACATGTGATGTCCGAGATAATGGAGGATTATACTATCCCACCTCTTGTGTTTTTGGACCAAGCAGAAGAAGGCTCTTCCAGAGAATCGGAAGAGCCCGAGGCACTAAAGGAGTGTTGGAATTTGCTGCAGCAGAAAGGAGGAAAATCCCATGAGGAAGAGGAGCCGGAAATCTCCTCTGATGAAGATATAATCCAGGACTGGATCCTCTCTACCGAAGAGGTGCCCCCTGCTTCCCCACCCAGGGAGACTCGAACGAATGTTCCCTTCGACACTTGCGATTTCCTCGATTGGTATGATCAAGTGAAAACCCAGAAATAGGGTGGTGGCGCTCTTACGTCTTTTGCATCCCACTATCCAGCAAGTTAGTTCTATTGGCTATACAAGTATACCCCTAGTTTCCAAGTTTTGGAGATACTCAGATGGCTTGCAAACACATTTTTGGAAAGACAATATGCAGGGGAAACAGAAAAACATCCAGCATATATGTATCCAGGAATTGAAGAGCTCATGAAAGCAATCCGGCTAGCAGCAGCTACATTTTTGTATTTTGGTACTTTTGTTTAAAATAGTTGGACTATGTAGAGAAGCGGCTGTGTAATTATAAATGGCAGTTAAAATCTGTCCTGTGGATATTTGTTTAAGGATAGAAACAGCAAATGATGTTCATTTTGGCTGTTAGATAGGTGTCAATTGGTTGTAACTAATTTCTGTTGAGAAGGAGTTGAGTCTAGAGCTCAAGGCCACCTATATATATAGTTGTAATCAGAGACACAAGGGTTGGAAATTCTTATGAGAAAGTATTTGTATTTTGATGATCAGTTTATAATACATTTTCTTGGAGCTGTTTAATAGAATTTGCAGAGCTTGATGCCTGCATTTTTTTATAAGGATTCCTGTGTAATCGGTCTGGTAGTCTGTACCTTTCTTTTTTCCATGTGCAAATGTGTTTCTATCTTTTGTTATTCCATTCTGTAATATTTCCTTCATGCTTGGACCAGGTGACAGTTAAGTAGAATTCGTAGAGATTATGCTCTGCTTAGCTTATTCCAAGTGTTTCACCAAATATATTCTGCTAAATTTGATGTAGGATTCATCCTTGTTAGATGCCTTACATTGATGGATTGTTTCTTCTCTCTTTTGTTCCACAAATTAAATCTCTTTGACTATCAGCTGCTTGCTACCTTGCCCTTGTGAATGCGTTCGCTAAATCTTTGTGAATAATGTTTGCAGAACCAATTACATGTGACTCCATCACCCCAAAAGAAATTCATGTGTTTTCAACCAAGTAACTCTTAAATTGTTTTTGTTCCACAAACAGAAATATGATCTTCTGTGCATTGCCATAATTGAATATCTTTAATGTTGAATGTTGGTGTATGTTTTCGCTGATTGACACCTTTGAAGATTTCCAGTATTCAGTGAGTTTATAGAGAGAGCCCTCTCTGTTTATGTTTGATCAGAAGCGTAAACCAAAGATTGGTTAGTGGTTACCCGAGATTACCCTCTTTCAGCATTGGGGGTCAATTTTGGTGTTAACAAATTGGCACCGTTGCCAGGGACGTGAGTTGTTCATCGAGCCCTGGAAGAATGACATACCTGTCCAAAATTTCAAAGAATAAGAGAAATCACTGTGGGCAAACAGAGATCTCCGCATTTTTCAAGAAGGTTGAAGAATTTTTCCCTAGAGATTCCACCTATTAAGACCAGACAATTCAGCAAGACTCCACTGGAGAAAGATCAGTACGCCGAAATATACTACTGAAGAATTTCTAAAGTCATCCTGGCCTCAAGAAATATCCATACGAGAGGTAATCCTTTACCTCAAATCTTGATAGGAATAGATGACCCTGAAAGTCTACTTAGACGAAAAACCGTGAAATATTGGGCTAGCGCCCCCAGCATTGAGACTATTTCTTTTTTAGAAAGTGCATTTTTTTCAAGAATTGAATCTAGAGGTCGATATAAGCAAACCTTTGTTAGGAACTAAATCTGAATCGCACCTGAACCTAGGCGAAGAAACTCTAAATAATCTTGAGTCATATCTTTTAGACCCTGTGTGGCTAGATTTTAAAAGCCTTGCCAAAGCTAAAAGCAGTAAACCCAGTCCCCAGATTCCCCAAGACCACATTGCAATCCCAGTCAGTAATCCTACTCAAAATTTTCCCCCACAAGCTCAAAATCTACCTAGACCCATGGCCACTAGATATGCGCCTTTGGTCCTGCTTGCTGTAATGAATGACCTCCCTCAGAATTACACCCAAAGAATTGTCTCTTATAATGGAGAGGGAGACTGGTCAGCTAAACAACACGTTGATAGATTTGAAGATTTTTTAGATATGGAGGAAGTGGACCACGATGATGCTAAAATGAGATTATTCGCCCAAAGCTTATATGGAGAACCCAAGAAATGGTTTAGGCTGCTACCTAATTCTTCTATAGCATATTTTGCAGCTTTTAAAGTATTGTTTCTAGAAAGATGGGAAACGATGGGGAGTCCTGCTATAGTCTTATAGTATAATCACTTAAAGAAAGGTGGTTTCGAATCAATCCATGAGTTCTCTACCAGATTCATGAAGGCCTATAATTCTATTCCTGATGATCTAAAACCTTTAGTGGGCGCTGCAAAGCTCTACTATGCCGATGCTTTCGATGGAGACTTTTACTACACGTTAAGAGAAAGGAAATCTGCTACACTGCCCGTTATGCTGAAAGATGCCATAGAGGTGGAAGCCAACATGATGGCCTCGGGAAAAATGAAAGGGAAAATGGAAGCAGAGAAAAAGAAGCAAGAAAATCAAGCCCTTGCCTCTTCCTCCTCTAGTGATGCCAAGTTTTACACCATGATGACGACCATGGAAAAACTGATGGAGAGGTTAGCAGTAGAGAACAAACCTCCTGCTAGGGAACCACCTGAAAATCAGATAAGGAACCCAAATTTTAGAAGGCCACCGCCTTCCAAGAAATCTAAGAAACCAAGAAGATCACCAAATGAGGCCTCCTTTCCCTGAGAATTTGGTGGATGACAAAGGAGCTGAAGAGCTTGCTACAGACCAAATCCATCTCTTTGATACTCTGGAGCCTGAAATACATTTGACCCAAAGGGAGCATGATTTTTTCAACATGACGAATACTAGTAAGGTTGCTGAATTTGATTCTGAACAATACCAAATGGGTTACATGAACGATGTGGATGACATTCAAAGGAAGATGAAGTTGAGAAATAGAGAGATACCGATAACTGAAGGAAAATCTGCTCAGATTCAACCTTGTAATACTCCACAGAATATGGATAAGCACAAAGAAAAATAGCTGGAGGTTGTTATACAGAAAGATGCGAAAGATAAGGGACAGCATTCCAAAGAAAGTGGACAACTCGGGGTCATAGAAGTGGGAAAGCCAGCTTCAACATTCAGCTTGAAGGCAGAACTGTCTAATGTAAAGATCTCTATCCCCTTAAACAAGCTACTAAGAAACAATGAATATAGGGAAGAGATAAATAGCTTGGTAAAGGGGCAGGCAGAAAGTTCACAGGACATATTGGAAGTGATAGATGATGCCCCTACTATAATCTTTGGGTCCAAGCTAGAAGAGCCAGATGATGAAGAAGTTCCCCCTTTCTATTTGACTTTAAATATCCATGGTAAGTTACTACATAATGCCCTCATAGATTCTAGTGCTTCACACAACTTGATGCCCAAATCAGTGGTGGACCAGTTGGGATTAGAAGTCACCCAACCCTATCAGGACCTATATTCTTTCGATTCCATAAAAGTACCATGTTTGGGTCTAATAAAGGATGTGGCAGTAACCCTTGCCCAAATTCCAGCAAAGAGCGTCATGATGGACATAGTAGTAGCTGATTTGCTGGTTAAGTTTGGGATGCTGTTATCTAGATCTTGGGTTTAAAAGTTGAAAGGGACCATGCAGATGGATTTGTCATATGTTACTATACCCCTTTTTGGAAGTAATAAAAAGTTGTACAGGGAAAAGAAAATGGCTTATGTGGTTAGCAGTGACGACAAACCTAAAAATCACCCTATAGTTTCCGTAGATACAGACATAGGCTCTTACATCCTTTTAAATGACGTCCCACATACTAATCCTGTGCCCCCATTTTTCCATGAAGTCAAGGAAGACACGACGTTCGCAGCCAGGTATGAAGCTTCGGAAAAGCTAAAAAATCAGGAAGGCCTGTGGAAGATGTATTTTGACGGGTCACTAAGCAAGAATGGGGCAGGTGCAGGGGTTTGGATCGTACCTCCTGACCAAGAACATATAAGCTTACTTTTGAATGCACTAATAACGTGGCTAAATATGAAGCTTTGCTCCTAGGATTAAGAGCTTTGAAGGATTTAGGGGCAAAGAGAATACATGTTTTTGGAGATTCAGAGTTGGTGGTCATTCAGGTAAATGATAGTTATCAGGAAAAACATCCCAGGATGAGAGCATACAGAAATGAAGTCTGGGATATGTTTGGCAACTTTTTTATTGAACATAAGATATGGGTAATCCCAAGAGTTGAAAACCAAATAGCAGACTCCTTAGCCACTACGGAGGGTGGTTTCAGAACCCCCATCTTTTCCCAAGAAAAATATGAGGTCGAAGTGATAAATAGACCTTCTATCCAAGACAATTCTAAGTGTTGGCAAGTTTTTGACGACAATCTGCAAATTAAGAGATTTATAGAATTGTCTCATGAGTTCGCTAATGTCTAGATTGATACAGAAAATAAAAACGTAGAAGGTCTGGTAGACCGTCCACTGTCAGAAGATGAGGAAAAGAGAAACGTGGATTGGAAGGATAGGTTGGGAGGCAAAGACATTGTCCAATTAAAAAGTAACTATATTCCTAAAGAACTAATACCTCTGGAAAAGCTCTTTGATCAAAACGATGTGGCAAAGAATCCAAAATTTGAACTGCCCAAAGACACTGTAGAAGATCAAAATCTGGGTACCCAAAAGGAGCCTCCGATGGTGAAGTTGTCTAAGAAGTTGAACGCCAGGAGGAAGGTGCAGTATGTCGATTTGATGAAAAGTATGCAACTACCTTTGCTTGGAACTACGAAGAGCTAAAAGAGTATGACACCTCAATAATCCAGCATTCTATCCCAATCCGGCCTGGGTAAAATTCTTTTAAACAAAAGTTAAGGAGGATGAATCCAAAGCTGGTACCTGTAATAGAAAAGGAGATTAGAAGACTGTTCAATGCAAAGATCATTGTCACTTTGAGATTATCTCAGTGGGTAGCTAACCTAGTTCATGTGAGAAAAAAGAATGGAGAGATTAGGATCTGTATAGACTTCAGGAATTTGAACAGAGCTTCCTTAAAAGATAATTACCCCTTGCCAAAAATGGAACACATCCTGCAGAAAGTAGTGGGAGCAGAAAGGATTTCTACAATGGATGGCTTCTCTGGGTACAACCAGATCAAAGTTAGCCCAGAAGATCAAGAAAAGACTGCTTTTACCACCTCGTGGGGCACTTTCATGTATGCTAAGATGTCGTTTGGATTGATGAATGTTGGAGTTACCTTTCAGAGAGCGATGGACATTGCCTTCGCTGAAGAGAAGGATAAGTTTGTGGTGGTGTACATGGACGACATAACAGTATATTCAAGGTCTGATGACGAGCATCTAAAGCATCTAGAACAGGTATTTAAGAAATGCATAAAATATGGTATCTCCCTCAACCCAAAAAAATCTCACTTCACTTTAGAAGAAGCTAAAATCCTGGGACATATTATTTCTAAAGAAGGTATTAGGATTGACCCTAAGAGGGTTAGTGCGATCCAGAAAGTTGGAGAACCTGGGAGCAAAAAGGAAGTGTATTCTTTCATTGGGCAAGTAGGTTTTCTGAGAAGGTTTATACCTAGTTTTGTTGAGATTATGATGAATATCACCAATATGTTGAGAAAGGAAAACTAGATAAGGTGGACTGAAGAAACTAGAGATTCTTTCAAGAGTATGAAAAATTCTATCACTGAGGCCCCTATCTTAGCCAGCCCTGATTTTTCTAAGGATTTTTTTATTTTTTCTTATGCTTCTAAGCATACAGTAGCAGGAGTCTTATTGCAGAAGAATGATCAGAACGCAGTGCAGCCAATTGCGTTTTTCAGCAGAGTATTAAGAGATGCAGAATTAAAATACGATATCATGGAGAAACAAGCTTATGCTTTAATCAAGTCATTAAAGGATTTTAGAGTCTATATTCTCCATTCGCACATCATCGCTCATGTCCCAGACAGCGCCATAAAGGGAATCCTCACCCAGGATGATCCAGAAGGGAGAAGAGAAAAATGGATATCTGTGCTGCTGGAATACGACCTGGAGATAAAGCCTACTAAGCTGATAAAGGGGCAAGGATTAGCAAAGTTGATGACCCAAGCTAATTATGACTTTTTGCAATTAAATTTTTTAGACTCTTTATGTCAGCTAGACGTAGGACCATAGATAAAGCTAGAGTTTTCTGCATCCCCCTGGTACTCTGATAGTGTTTATGTGTTGCAAAATCTACAGGTTCCAGCAGGATTAAGTAAGAGCAGGGCCAGAGCTGTAAAGTTAAAGGCCGCAAAATACTGTATCATGAATCAGTTCTTGCACTAGAAGGATCCTGGGGGGGTACTGCTAAATTGCCTGTTGGAGGAAGAAGCCACTCATACCAAGAGAGAATTTCATAAGGGATATTGTGGTGGTCATCATTCTTGGAAAGTCACAGTGAACAAGATCTTGAGGGCTGGTCTCTATTGGCCCACCATGTTCACAGATGTGTATAAAGAGACAATAACCTGTCACCAATGTTAGATCTTTGAGGGGAAAAGGAAAGTTGTATCACTACCCCTTCACCCAGTCATAGTAGAAGCTCCTTTTCAATAATGGGGACTGGATTTCATCGGGGAGATAAACCTTAACTCCTCTGGGTAGCACAGGTGGATATTGACGGCCATGGACTAATTTACTAAGTGGATAGAAGCTAGACCTACCAGGAATGCAACAAAAACTGTTATTATAGACTTTCTGGAGGATAATATCCTATCTAGGTTTGGTTACCCCAAAAGGATCGTGACTGATAATGCGCCTGCATTTTGTTCTAAGAAGATGGTTAGTTTCTGCCACAAATATCATATCAGTCTAAACCACTCTACATCCTATTATCCCCAAGGAAACGGTCTGGCAGAATCCTCCAATAAAAGCTTAGTAAAGATCATAAAGACATTATTGGAAGAAAATAAGAGGGCATGGCACACTAAACTGAAGTATGCCCTGTGGGATGATAGAATAACCACTAAAAGGGCCATTGGAATGTCCCCATTCCAGTTAGTGTATGGAGCCGAAGTAGTTTTTCCAGCCTCGTTGGGGTTACTAGTTATGAGGCTACTGCAAGGTTTAGAAGAAGAACCGAATCATATGCAAAGGAGAGTGAACCAGATAATTGAGTTAAATGAATTAAGAACTAAAGCCTATGATAGAGTGCAAGGACATCAAGAAAAGATAAAGGAGGCATTCGATAAGAAGACCAAGGAAGATAAATTTCAGGTGAATAACCTGGTTCTGAAATGGGACTGCCCGAGAGAAGACAAACATGGAAAATTCGACCACATGTGGATGGGTCCATACATTATTGCCACATCCAGAGGAATAAATTCTTTCATACTAGAAAAGCAAGATGGATCTGCCTGGTTAGGGGGTCCAGTTAATGGAAGATTCTTGAAACATTACTTGTCTTGAGCAATGGCAGGTAACCCATGTACTATATCATGTATGTATATATTTTCCTTATGTTTTTAATTGTTTTGAGATTTTAATGACAGAGCCAAAGGAATATGAAGAACAGAGTAGATACCCTAAGAACCAGAAGGCAGCCATGGTCTCTGTTGTTTGGGTTATATTCAGTCAAGGGTGCAGTAAGGCACGAATTATGATTTCAGCTTTAAGAGAATTTCTCCCCCAGGATTAGAAATGCCCAATGGATTAGGCACTTGGTCTACGGGCATTCTTTACTACCTCGCTGGGAGGATAGCATCCCCGTTGGAGCCAGTTGTTAGCACTCAAATTGTGCTGAATGATATGGCAACTTTTGGCGTGGGTGGAAAGACCTCATGAACATCAAGACCCGAGTGGATAATCGGCTCTCGGACTACCTACCCTGAGACCGAGGAGTCGGAGGTTAGCATGGTAGGGAACAGTTCAAGGAATGAAGCAGTCAGGGAGGAGCCAACGGTTTTTTAGAGGTCATAATGTAAACAACCATACTAAACGCGTTGGAAATAAGCAGAGTAGGTAATGACGGCTGAGATTGAATACCCCGAAGATTGACGATCCCGAGCCCACTGAGCGAACAAAGATGCAGGCAATATAACATAATGAGCGGGTGGTAATCGGCAGGCAAGTGATGAAATTAATCGACGGCAGAGATCGATGTATAGAAAGATCTACAGTGCACATTCCCCGCGTGGATCCAACAAACGTGAAGCATGTTAAGTTTCAAATCGCCGCAGTCGCATTATGCATCGCACAACTATCAACGGCATAGATTCGCCAAGGGAAAATCAAAGGCCCGAGATCACCGCACTGATTTTTCTCGCTGGTGATTTAACCGCATCTCAAATCGCCATGGTTGGTAGGGACGTCCCATCCAATAGTCAGACTTGGAACTATGTGTGATAGAATGGGAAGCCACAGAAGTAAAAAGAAAAGGATTGCGGTCTTAATCCAATCACCGATTCCCACACGAGAAAGGGTCATCTCCTCCAGAGACTAATGATGGCCACATGGGATAAGCCACCTCAGCATTGTCAAGCATCTTTTATGTATGATCTGAAATGCATGGTCGTACGTGCATTACGTCAGTCCTATCCTCAGTCATCATGATAAATCATTTGGAAGGCCTAAGTCAGAAAATCATGATAGCATAATTTGCATGGAGATGCCGTTGCTATTGGTCGTTATAAGCCTGATTCTCAGGGCCTATAGCTTACGTCGAAGCCAAAAGGGTGGTGAGTTCATCTGTTTGGTTATTTTTGCATGTAGTATCATAGACATGGAGAGAGAGCAAGAGGCTGAGATTATAGTTTCACCAGAACATGTGCTGTCCGCGATAATGGAGGATTATACTCTCCCACCTCTTGTGTTTTCCAACGAAGTAAAAGAAGGCTCTACCAGAGAATCGAAAGAGCCCGAGGCACTACAGGAGTGTTGGAATTTGTTGCAGCAGAAAGGAGAAAAATCCCACGAGGAAGAGGAGTCAAAAATCTCCTCTGAGGAATATATAATCCAGGACTGGATCCTCTCTACCGAAGAGGTGCCCCCTGCTTCCCCACCCAGGGAGACTCGAACGAATGTTCCCTCCGACATTAGCGATTTCCTCGATTGGTATGATCAAGTGAAAGCCCAGAAATAGGGTGGTGACGCTCTTACGTCTTTTGCATCCCACTATCCAACAAGTTAGTTCTCTTGGCTATACAAGTACACTCCTGGTTTCCAAGTTTTGAAGATACTCAGATGGCTTACAAACCCATTTTTGGAAAGACAGCTTGCAGGGGAAACAAAAAAACATCCAGCGTATATGTATCTAGGAATTGAAGATCTCATGAAAGCAATCTGGCTGGCAGCAGCTACATTTTTGTATTTTGGTACTTTTGTTTAAAATAGTTGGACTATGTAGAGAAGCGGCTATGTAATTATAAATGGCAGTTAAAATCTGTCCCGTAGATATTTGTTTAAGGATAGCAACAGCAAACGATGTTCGTTTTGGCTGTTAGATAGGTGTCAATTGGTTGTAACTAATTTCTGTTGAGAAGGAGTCGAGTCTAGAGCTCAAGGCCACCTATATATACAGTTGTAATCAGAGACACAAGGGTTGGAAATTCTTATGAGAAAGTATTTGTATTTTGATGATCAGTTTATAATACATTTTCTTGGAGTTGTTTAATAGAATTTGCAGAGCTTGATGCCTGCGTTTTTTGATAAGGATTCCTGTGTAATCGGTCTAGTAGTCTGTACCTTTCTTTTTCCCATGTTCAAATGTGTTTCTATCTTTTGTTATTCCATTCTGTAATATTTCCTTCATGCTTGGATTAGGTGACAGTTAAGTAGAATTCGTAGAGATTATGCTCTGCTTAGCTTATTCCAAGTGTTTCACCAAATATATTCTGCTAAAGTTGATGTAGGATTCATCCTTGTTAGATGCCTTACATTCATGAATTTTTTCTTATCTCTTATGTTCCACAAATTAAAGCTCTTTGACTATCAGCTGCTTGCTACCTTTCCCTTGTGAATGCGTTCGCTAAATCTTTGTGAATAATGTTTGCAGAACTAGTTAAATGTGACTCCATCGCCCCAAATGAAATTCATGTGTTTTCAACCAAGTAACTCTTAAATCGTTTTTGTTCCACAAATAGAAATCTGATCTTCTATGCATTGTCATAATTGAATATCTTTAATGTTGAATGCTGGTGTATGCTTTCGCTGATTGACACCTTTGAAGATTTCCAATATTCTGTGAGTTTATAGAGAGAGCCCTCTCTGTTTATGTTTGATCAGAAGCGTAAACCAAAGATTGGTTAGTGGTTACTCGAGATTACCCTCTTTCAGCCTTGGGGGTCAGTTTTGGTGTTAACATGATGATTGATGCTATGTGATTCATTCTGTTAATCTCAATCCCACTTCTTCACCCCTGTGAGCATCACTTGATGCAATGAGTGTTAAGTGGAGTATCCAAAACCATGATAAATTGGTTAGTTCTGACTATACTCATGGGATATGGGTCATAGCTTAATGGCTTACAGTATGCAGATATTCCCAAAAATTATATATCATGTGTTGGAATGTGAAAACCCCTATATAGTCAAACTTGGTCAACAAAAGTTAACCATGGTCAAACATAAACAACCCTAGTCAAATATCATGGATATTTTAATTTAAAAGTATGGATACTAATATTTTAAACAAAAATCCATCAATACTCACATTCATGCCAGTCATCAACTAGTACAACCACATTATAAAGGTGGTTGATATATATTGATCGATGTCATTAATGAAAAAGGTTTAGAATGGTGTCAATTGACGTACATCAACCACTTTTAATAATGTGGTTGTGCTAGTTAATAAAATGCATATGATTATATAAGCGCTAACAATAAAAAGGGTTTCAACATTTAGTCATAATATTATTTTTTGAGTTATGTAAAGAAAAATCTAATAAAACTAAAATACAGAAGTACACATCTCACAGATACAAAAATATGCATTTTTTAAGTTTTGAAAGTTTAAAAATATATGTATCCATTCAAAATTTTAAATTAACATACATTTGCATTGTAAATAACTTGAAACATGTCTCAAATTTGAAACTTAACATATGATGTAACGATGCACCATTATAGTTTGCAATTTGCACATAGAAATGTGAGATTATGTTTATTGTTGGTGAACGCCTATCCTAAATAAGGAAATACAAAAGTAAAGCCACTTTCTCTTAGAGTTCCCTATGTACACCTACATTAGATCGTAGTTTCATAATATTTACTACATTACAAACCTCCCTTACCTCCTAACCTGTCAAAAATATGGTGACCTAGGAACACTTCTTTCTAAGCTTTTTAAGCACATGAATAAAATTTTACAACAATCCAAATAATTGCTTTCTTTTCTCTTAAGGTCTGATAGACCAAGTTGGCCTTAGTGGACGATAACCATCACCACATACACACATACACACAGTCACATGCCCCCAATGTTGAAGTAATGTGTGTAACTTCAAAGTTGATTTTAAAATGACCTCGAACAATAGCCATAAATTTGTTCAAAATGGTTCTTTTGTTTTTCTTGTGTTCATTTTTACTTTGTATTTTTTGCAAAACTATCTTTGATTGTGCTATTTGAGTTTATATTCATTTATATGAAAAAACATATAAGCTCAAGATTAATTCATATGATCATTATCTTCTGATAGTGAAGTTACAAATAATGTAAGATTTGAATTATAATTGGATATGTTGTTATTCTACTTACACACTTATATTAATGGTTAATAAACAATTAAGGTATTTCAAAATTAAATTACAACATAAACATTAATTATTTAGTTGAAATTCCATTATTAACTTCAGAATTAAACTTTTACTAATAACATTTAAATTTTTAAAAATTAAAAATTAAAAATAAATTAAATATTTAATAAACTTTACCCAATATTAATGTAATTTTGAATTTCATCTAAATTTTTATGCATAAAAGATCGATACAACTAAAACTTGCTTCTCTAAATTCAACCCCCCCAAAAAGACATGTGATGACTCTTCTTGTATGCTGGTTTCTTAACCTATCCACATTGGCCATTCCCATGGTTTGCAATTTGCACATAGAAATGTGAGAATATGTTTATTGTTCGCGAACGCCGATCCTAAATAAGGAAATACAAAAGTAAAGTATTTAAAAATATGATCATGTGGCGTAGATGTTTTTTTAGATGTAAATAACACTAAAGTTCGTTTATAGTAATGTTAAAGAGGGTCTAATAAAAGATTCCTCGTGTCATTCGCAAACCAAATCTAACACTTATGCGTAGCATTCACGTAAGGTTGGTCGCCTGTATACATTAACGTCCATTACTGTCTACATTCTTTATTTCACAAGGATGTTGATGAATTAATTAATTTTAAATAATAATAATGTGTTATAACATTTAGTTTAAAACTTCTTAAAATGGGTCGATCTTTCTCTTTGCCGTTCAATTTTTAGTAGAAAAAATTAATTATTTTAAATAAAACTCAAAATAAAATAAAACTATTTTATTGATAATAACCGAACCATATTAAATATGATGTGTTAGAAAAAAAAAACCCAGTTTATGGCAATGTGAAAGAGGGGTCTAATAAAATATTCCTCGACCCATTCAACGCCAAAGTCTCATAAGGATGCACGTGATGTTGGTAAAGATTCAATTATCCATGTTAACGCACGTGAGATTGATCATGGCTATACATTGACAAAGTCAAAAGATTTGGAGTAAATAACATTTGGACTTTGTTTTTCCTAATTTTTTATAAGAATTTTTAATGTTTAAGAAACAAAAATGTTCAACGTCAAGTTTTCAAAATTTGGTAATATTTCGTTCTTTTTGTTATAACTCTCAAGTTTCACCTTGTCAACGGGAAGTCACCGGCCCGCCTTCGGCAGATGGGGGATTGGGCTTTAAAAAAATTGGAGCATTTTGATTTGGCTTTAAAATCCAAGAGCTTGTGGAGAGCTTTGTTTGAGGTTCTCTTGGAGTACACTCATTCATGGTAAATATTTGAAATCAGTTCCAGTGATTAATTGGTTCAGATGTGGTCCTCACAGCTCTAGGGGCGTCTTGAACATTTGGAATGGTTTGCTGGGATCCTTTTCACTTATCGTGGACTGGTTGGCCTGGGTTCCTGGAAACGACCGAGATATCCGGTTGGGTGTTTATCCCATTGTGGGCGGGCCATCGGTTTACAGATTATCAAATGACCTTATTGGGGTACTGAGGTCCAAAGGTTACTTTGTTCTTTCTCATGCCATGCCTCAATCCCTCAGGCCCTTTGGGGGTCGTTCAACTTGGATCTCAGCGCAACAGCTCAGTCTTTCTAGTGTTTTGGCAGTGGAATGGGAATATTTTGTTCAGGGTTTGACGAATTTAAACATCACACTACTGGATAATGTTGATCGGTTGGTTTGGTCATGGAATTTAATTGATAGGGTGGTTACTGCAAAATCGGCATACGACTCTTCAGTCTCTAGTGGATCCCTGACTGCAAAGTGGTGGTTCACAAAATTATGGAATTTTCATATGCCACTGAAAATAAAATGCTTCACTTGGCTGGCATTGAGCAACTGTATCCTCACTTGGGATAACTTGTGTTGGTGGGGGTTTTGTGGTCCAGGTTGGTGTTTGTTCTGTCAGGTGCAGGGGGAATTTGTTGATCATATCTTCTTACGGTGTCCTTTGGTCAAGGTCATGTGGTCGGTGATCAACAACATCTGTGGGAAACAACTCCATTGGGGCTCAGATTCTCTGGAGGATGGCTTATTGTTATGGGGGAGTCATCACAAGGAATGGGAAGCTATTCCTTGTTTCGTTTTATGGGAGGTTTGGCGGGCTAGAAAATCCGGCATTTTCGAAGGTGTGCGCACCGATGTGCCGATCTTGGGTGGAAAAGCATTCGCGGCTTTTATGGAATATAAGGGTGTGGTTTCATTCAGGCTCCGACATAGGAGCGTTCACCGGTATCAGGCTGAACCTTTAAACTTACTCTACCCTTATGGTTTTTTTTATGGGGCCTCGCAGAAGGATGGCTCTATTAGTGGAACTGGTGCAGTTCTCTTCCTGAGTGTTTCTAGGAGGTTTAAGTTGTGGATGAACTCTGGCGTGGGTTTCAATTCCCACAGTGAACTGGTGGCACTTTGGTTTCTCCTTCGGTTTGCTTCATCCAGAAGGATCCCTTGTCTTCAGGTTTGGGGAGACTCACGTGTCAGGATTGATTGGGCTTGTGGTTTGTTTTCTATCAATGTGTTGTTGCTCACTCACTAGCTTCGTGAGACTCGTTCTTTGATCGAGAGTTTCCAATGTATCAACTTTCACCATGTGCCTCGGGTTTCTAATCAGTTGGCGGACGACTTATCCAAGCGTGCTTTATCATATCCTTTGGACATCCTTTTCTGGGAATACTGGGAGGATGATCACTTGATTGTTGCAGGGTCCTTTGATCATCTTCTTCTTTAGTTTTTTTACTTATTATATATTGGCATTATCCTCTACAGGTTCCTAGAGTTGTTTGGTTTGGCCAACTGCTAGTTGGTTTTTTTTGGCTAGATCTTTTTCCTTTGGTTTGTGCTCTTTTGAGGACAACTCCTCCATCTTATGCTCGACTGCCCGTTATCAGCCGGTGATGTGATCTGTTCATTTTTCTCTGTCAATGCTCTTTCATTTTCAGATTTGTGGACTGTTCTTCTATCCACATGTTCGTCTGTGGGTTTCCGTTAGTTCTATCCTGTGCTATGGTTTGTGTTATTTTGCTGGGACACGATGGGCGTGTCGGGTTGTTTTTCATTGCTTTGATCCATGTTATGGGATTCTTGGTTTTTTTTTCGTCAGATTTTACCTAGATGGCTGGGTTGTAGCCTCGGTTTATGGACGATGCTTTATGTCACTGATACTATTTTTATTATTAATAGTAAGCTATTTTATCTTTTTTCGGTTGAAAAAAAAAACCATTGATTTAGAGGGAATGATTGAATTAAAATTGATGGACATTGTAATAAAATAATTAAAAACGCAAGCGCGTCTTGGCCACTAAGGAGACGTGATTAAATAAATAGTCAATAGATGTCTCTAAATAGACAAACAAAAGTTAGTTAATAAAAATAAAAATAAATTGCTAGTTGGTCAATGGTCACTGAGCATAATGGGGTGGTCAATAATGAGGTCACTGAGCATAAGGGGGTTGCCACTAATGAACATAGATTCATTAAGCCTTTCTGAAGAGCTCAACACGTCCATGTCCACCGTTCAAGTTCCTTTGCAACTTATTTTGCTGGTTGGTATTTTGGGATCCCATGTTCCCTTCTCCTTATCAATGGTCCAAGGCTTACTACTTCCTCCTCAATGGTCTGAGGCTTACTACTTCTATGGGGAGTAAGTAACTTCCTCGAGATTATTTGGATTAAACCCATGTTTAAATCCAGTAGTTGCCACTCTAATCCTAGGCTTATTATTATTATCAAATTGCCATAAAAAAATTCAAGGGTTAATTTAGGAGCAGCATAACAGACAGAAAACAAAAAAATTAGGGCTTGGATGAGACCTATCCAATATAATGAACAAAAATCATTAAGATGTGTTGACACGGTTATATCGACAGGGGTTCACTTCGCATTGGTGTCAACAAAGATCGACCAGACACCCTTAAGAATCAGCCCATAATGGTTTTACCCTTTCCAGCAACACTCGTAGAGCAAGTGAGGTCTCACCTGAGATGTCTAAGGGGGGCTGTAGAAACCAAGTTTCCGCAGTTGTGAGAAGACATGCACTATTTCACTCTCAATTACAACACAAGCCATAGATTTGCATTCACATTATAACATCATATTATCATCCTATTGATCCTTAACTACATTACTATCTCGTAATAACGAATTAGACAAATTAACAAAGCATGTTTGAGGAATCTACAATACATAACATAGTCACGCAGGCATATATTGCGATCTCAAAAAAACATCAGATATTGTGATAGACAGAAGACAGATATGCATATTAATCATTCCCAACATTACAGAACTGAAACCAGATAAATACTCCCACAGATCGATCCAAAATACAGAAACACAGATAGATGCGAAGGTATCATCTCATAATGCGCAACTCAAGAAAATGCACTGAGGATTACAATCGCAAAAAGGATTCTTCTCTTCATATTCCTGAAAGACTGATGATCCCTAAAAGATTACAATCTTACTTCTACTTATAAGCGCACTTGGTTGTTACAAATAGTCATAATGACCCATCGCTAACTAATTTAACCAATTACTTCCGCATATCCTTGCTTCACGACCGATCCTTCATTCTTTCCTTTGACCCTTTCGCCACTTGGGGTTCCACACTTGTGCACTTAGAACCCATATCAACAGGCCCCCAACACAAAATTGTGGCTCTCCCTTGAGCCACTTTAGCTGGAAACTGTTGGTGCATCAATTTGCTCTTGAACTCATCATAAGTTTTTGTGACTTGATCAATAGCTTCCTTTGACAACGCCTTGAGAGCCGCACAATCTGCTACTTCCTAGTCTGTTGGATGTTCGCCATTCATCTGCTGCAATTTCTGCAACTCTTCTTTGATCTTGTGCATTTCATCCATTGCTTTAACTTCCAATTGTTCGTCTTTCGTCTATATCTCATCTAATTGCACTGTTCTCCTTTGCTGTCTTATGCAGGATTTGCTGACTCGATATTGTAGCTCTTTCAAATCGATTTCCTTTTACAGCCGCACAAATAGGGTCATTGCTTGAAGCGATCCCCTTAATGCTTCCAGTTGCACTTCTGCTTCTCCGAGTTGCACGTTTAACTGATGCAACTGTTCATCCTGTACCAAGCTTCCCCAAAATTGTGTGACATCTGCTGTGATTTTTGTCATAGCTTATTCAATCGCGTTCTTCCTTTCCTCAATTTGTTATGGTGGTGTGCTTGGAACTGTCCTAGCTTGTAGGTCTTTTGTAATGTCCCCATTCAAATAATTGCATAGTAAGACAATCCCATCAATCCTACTAGTTTCCTAGGTTGGATGGGCACATGTGGAAGTGTAATAAGGAAGCTAATAAATGATGTTTATACATTAGAAGGGTTCAAGTATTTAATAAATAGGTTGAATAAAGAAATTCAAGAGAAATTATAGGTGGCAAGTGGTTTTGAAGACATATGGAGGATGTAGGACCCACACTAGCTTGATTTTTCAAGGACACATGGAATCCCTCTCTTGCCAATTCAAATTCATGAGAAGGTGAACACTCTTGGGTGAGTTGGTAAGTCATACACATGGCATTGAGCATCTTAGGTTGAATTGGGATGGATTGGTAACCTCCATGGAAGAGGAAGAGTCAAATTCGAAGCTTGTGGACACTTGGGCTAGATTACCTAGCCCCTATGACAACAATGATGGAGCATCTATGACATCTATGAAAAATTGCAGTTCTGACCTCTGACATCTGACCATTATGACATGTTAGCCCCAAAAATAGGCTCCAAGAGGGCGCTGATGGGAGTTGGTGTTAACACCCAAAAAGTGCTCACTACCTCATCTACCCCATTGCATGACTCATTTGTCCATATTTCCTACCATATTTGCCTCCAAAACCTTAAAAAACCATTAAAAAGCCTCCAAAAGGCCAAAAAACCTCTTTTTCCCCCAAAATAATTCAAAATTCCTCCAAAATAGCAAAAACCCTCTAAAAAGGAAATACAAAATACAAAAAAAAGGAAAAAGAGAGAAAAAGGAAGCAAAAACCCTATACAGCTGACCTAAACCATGTGGTGCCCAAAACCATGGGCCAGCACTCCACCACTAAAAAACCTATAAATAGGTGATGGAGGCCCCTCATTTCATATCCACAGTCAACCACACCCTTACTCTGCCCAAATCACTTCTGAAACCCTAGCTCACCCTTGATCTACTTTCACATTTGAGTGCCCCTTTGGCCCATTTCCAAAACCCTTTGGAGAAAGAGAAAGGAACAAATCTGGAGCTTGGAAGCAACCCTCTTGGACTGCTACAAAGGCTTCATCAACCTTCACATTGGAGGTATAATCAACACAAAAAACATTTTATTATCTTGTATTTTCTGTTTATGCACATGCTTAGAGTAGTTACTATTTCACTGTACTGTATTTCATTTATTGTTTTTCTGAACTGCTACCAAGGAGTCCCTTCTCCTTAGTAGGTGCTCATTTGCACAAGCTAAGGTGAAAACCCTAGCTACAGTTGGAGAAGCCAAAGAGACCCCAACTCGAATTGGTGGAAGGTGGAAGGCTAGGAAAGGTAGGACACATGGAAAATATTGAGCCCTTGCCCTAATTCAAATTGGAGTGAGTCTATGGGTGGATTGGGAACCTTAGAAGGCTAAGTATTTTTATAAAATACAAGGATAAACCAAGAGAAGAGATTTTGATCATTTGAGAAAAATTGCATTTGTTAAGAGAGAGCTAGTGGATGACTAGTTTCTTGCCTTAGCCAATTTCGAGGGTGAAAGATTCCCATCCAAGTTGGTGTTTGGAGAGGCCACTCGGGTCTTTCATGGAGCTTTAATGGAGTTTTTATTTGTAAGTATCAGCTACAGGGAAGCTCATGTTTTTGTTTAGTGCAGCACTTTCTCTCAACCATTTCCAATTTTGAAGGCATATTCTTGCTCCTTGAGGGAGGGCATTTTTGGTGAGCTATTTTACTCCTTGGGATAGATTCTCATGATGTATTTCTGATTATAATAAGCTTAATACACTCTATGCTTCATATTCATAAAGTTTCAGGTCGAAATACGAAGTGGTTGTATGTAAAAATGATTATTAATGAGCAAACAATGACCATTTCCCCACTCTATTGATGTATGCCTTTGTAATGTTGAAGATTTCAAATAAAATACTATTTCTCTGATACATTTATGATGAATGGACTTCCATGGATGAGTGTTACAAGTTTCATGTTCAGAAATTAAGCATTTGAAGTCATTTTACTCAGTTTATTTACATTTGGAGAAGATTTGGTGCCATTTCCCCAAGGGTCGAATTAGTGGTTTTTGCATCTTTTTGTGGCGAGGTTAGAACAGAATTAATAACTGCTTAATGGTGCATATTTGACCTTAATAAAATCCTTGAGACATCCCCTACCTCTGTTCATAAATTCGAGTGGGTTTGGAGGCATTTGGAAAGTCAATTTCAGTCATGACCCTGGGGGGATTTGAACCTCAAATTGCTAGTAAAATTACATACTTTGTACAAAATTTTAAAGGAGTTTGCAGAGGTATTTTGGTGGCCATATATCATCCCTAAAAATCATAACCAATTCATATTATCATTCATATACCTTCTTAGAATATTTGGGAGCATTTGGGGAAAATTGGAGACCTAGACATCAAAACTAGTCAAGTGTCGAAATTGGGGAAAAAGTGAAAAATTGGTCATTTTAATAAAAATTTTAAAAAGGGACATTACAAATGGTATCAGAGCATGGTCTTGGCACCTCATGGTCTTAACAAGAAGTCAAAAAAATATACCACCACCCTTAGAACTAGAATTTGAAGGTGTTGTTCTTGAGGAAGAAACACTAGGAGAAGAAGAGTTTTTTGTTAAAACCATGGGTAGAGAGGAGGATGAAAACTTAAGATATAAGGAGGGATTTGTTGCAGCCTTAAAACCATACTTTGAAGAACTTTCCAAGGGTATGAAATACAGAAGTAAATCAATGATGAATGGATTCGAGTTGATGGTTAGCCAACTTGGAAGCGGAGGGATAGTAGTAGGAGGCAACAACAGTTCTCATGGTGAGGAAAAGAAGCCTATGGGAGAGCATATTTTCTCAAGCACCGGACCCCATAATAGAAGAAATGAATTTCAGAGCACAAGGTCTACTGCACCTAAATTTCTTATCCCCAAAGAAGAGCCTGACATTCAAGTGGATTTTACTACAATAGCAAACGAATGGAATGATTTGAGTGAAGATTGTAAGAGAGGTCTACCATTTAGTACATACCTTGATGTTGTACAGAAACTAAAAAAGAAGGGTGACAATAGGGCTCTATTCCAAAACAAAGAATTAAATTGTGCTATTGGTAAAATTTCATTTCCTACTTTTGATGGTTCCTCTCAAAATTTTGCTAACACTTGGGTGCAAAAATTAGATGTGTATTTTCAGCTGAATCCTATGGTAGAAGTGGATGCACTAAAAATGGCCATTTTGCAATTGGAAGGAGATTCTAATGAATGGTGGTTTCATGTCCTGATAAATTTGGGTCATGATCAGGTAAAAACATATGAAGAATTTGTTGACAGGGTACTTAAGAGATTTGAACACAAAATCCCGGAATTGCCTTTCAAGGAACTAGCTCAATTAAAGTAAACTGGGACCCCTACTGAATATATGTTGGACTTTCAAAAATTATCGGTCAAGGTGGTTGATGTATCTATGGGAAGGTTGGTATTGTTGTTCACTGAAGGTTTGGCTGAACCCTTAAAAGGTTTGGTCAAATCCCACAAGCCAACTACATTAAAAGATGCAATGAGATTGACTAGGGATCTCCAAAATGTGCTTCCTAGAATGAGATTTCCTCCCAAGCCCAACTTCAAATTTGAAAAGAAACCTTGGCAAAGGGATGCATATGATAAGAAACCTTGGCAAAAATATTCATTCGAAAAGAATAAAAAAGAAGGACAAAATAGGGATGAATTTCAAAAAAATAAATTGTGCTTCACATGTTTTCAACCATGGACACCGGGGCGCAAATGTACTAAAGGAAAGGCTCAATACATAGAAGTATTTTCTGAATGGCAGTACTTTCAATAGTACCTCGCTATCATACTATCTGATGCAAGGGTGTAGTACTAGGACAAAGAACTTCAGTTTTGGTAGATGGAAGGACTTACCAAATGAAGATGCCACATGGGAGGAGGAGAATATTTTGCAGGATCCAAATCTGAAATTGCTTGAGGACAAGCAATCTTGGGTGCGGAGGACTGTAAGGTCCCCATTCAAATAATTGCATAGTAAGACAATCCCATCAATCCTACTAGTTTCCTAGGTTCGATGGGCACATGTGGACATGTAATAAGGAAGCTAATAAATTATGTTTAGACATTAGAAGGGTTCAAATATTTAATCAATAGGTTGAATAAATAAATTCAAGAGAAATTCTAGGTGGCAAGTGGTTTTGAAGACATATGGAGGATGTGGGACCCACACTATCTTGATTTTTTAAGGACACATGGCATCTCTCTATTGCCAATTTGAATTCATGAGAAGGTGAACACTCTTGGGTGAGTTGGTAAGTCATACACATGGCATTGAGCATCTTAGGCCGAATTGGGATGGATTGGTAACCTCCATGGAAGAGGAAGAGTCAAATTGGAAGCTTGTGGACACTTGGGCTAGATTCCCTAGCCCTTGTGACAACAATGATGGAGCATCTATGACATCTATGAAAAATTGTAGATCTGACCTCTGACATCTGACCATTATGACATGTCACCCCCATAAATAGGCTCCAAGAGGGCTCTCATGGGATTTGGAGAAGCCAAAGAGACCCCAACTCGAATTGGTGGAAGGTGGAAGGCTAGGAAAGCTAGGACACATGGCAAATATTGAGCCCTTGCCCTAATTCAAATTGAAGTGAGTCTATGGGTGGATTGGGAACCTTATAAGGCTAAGGATTTTTATAAAATACAGGGATAAACCAAGATAAGAGCTTTTGATCATTTGAGAAAAATTGCATTTGTGAAGAGAGAGCTAGTGGATGACTAGTTTCTTGCCTTAGCCAATTTCGAGGGTGAAAGATTCCCATCCAAGTTGGTGTTTGGAGAGGCCACTCAAGTATTTCATGGAGCTCTAATGGAGTTTGTATTTGCAGATATCAGCTACAGGGCAGCTCGTGGTTTTGTTTAGTGCAGCACTTTCTCTCAACCATTTCCAGTTTTGAAGGCATATTCTTGCTCCTTGAGGGAGGGCGTTTTTGGTGAGCTATTGTAATCCTTGGGAGAGCTTCTCATGATGTATTTATGATTGTAATAATATTAATATAATTTATTATTCATATTAAAAAAATTTCAGGTCGAAATACCAAGTGTTTGTATGTAAAAATGATTATTAATGAGCAAACAATGACCATTTCCCCAATCTATTGATGTATGCCTTTGTAATGTTGAAGATTTCGAATAAAAGATTATTTCTCTGATACATTTATGATGAATGGAATTCCATGGATGAGTGTTACAAGTTTCATGTTCAGAAATTAATCATTTGAAGTCATTTTACTCGGTTTATTTACATTTGGAGAAGATTTGGTGCCATTTCCCCAAGGGTCGAATTAAGGGTTTTTGTAGCTGTTTGTGGGGAGGTTAGAACAGAATTAATAACTAATTAATGGTGCATATGGGACCTTAATAAAATCACTGAGACATCCCCTACATCTTTTCATAAATTCAAGTGGGTTTGGAGGCATTTGGAAAGCCAATTTCAATCATTACCCTGGGGGGATTTGAACCTCAAATTGCTAGTAAAATTACATACTTTGTCCAAAATTTTAAAGGAGTTTGCAAAGGTCTTTTGGTGGCCATATATCATCCCAGAAAATCATAACTAAGTCCTATTATCAGTCATATACCTTATCAGAATATTTGGAAGCATTTGGGGCAAATTGGAGACCTAAACATCGAAACTAGTCAAGGGTCGAAATTGGGGAAAAAGTGAAAAATTGGGCATTTTAATAAAATTTTAAAAAAGGGACATTACATATTCATTTTCTTTTTGCAGGTCTACAATGACTGCGCCTAACCTTAGTGCTTTTTCCTCTACTATTGTCAACTTCTGGTGCTTCTGCGCATGCGATGGAGATGGCATGCTCCAATCTCTTTCTGTCTTCAATGGCCTTCGTTGTGTCCTTCATACTCATTTATTTTTCCTCTTGGAGGTGCTGAATCTCTTCCTTGGTGCTCTGCACTTGTCGTTTAAACTCAACCATTTGGTCGTGCACTGTGGCTTCTTGTTCGAGGATTTCCTCACTAGTTGCATGATGATCTCTATGCAACATCAACATCGAGAACATGTTAAAATCGATGCTAATCATGTCGTGCCCTTGCAGTGTGGAATCCAGGTATTCATCACCGATAGTGATGGCATTAGGTAATATCTGCACTATTTTCAGCCTCGCGTCGATTTCCACAGCAACTCTATGGATTTAAGCACTTGGTCGCACCTCTCCTTATGGAAGCCTGGTCTTGGTCACTGCATTCATCAATGTCTATAATAGCCGCAATACCTTATGGAAAAACTCAGTTGCATGCTGAGTGAATTTCCCCTAGTTGTCTTCCACCATTGTCGTTATTTTCTCCATGAGTTTGTTAATTTTCTCACCGGGAAGGCCAACACTTGTGCTCCCTTCGCCCCGCTCCATCTTGTGCTTCGTTCTTGTTTCCTCTCGTTGTGCTCCTAATTATGAATCTATAGGGTTTTTGATGATGCCCCATCGTGACTTAATGTATGTGACTGTTCTTCCGCAGGGTCGCCTTCTCCTGCATCCTCTTCTTCACTTTCTAAGTCCTTCACCTCGTCTGGTGCCTTTGGTCCAGTTGTCGATTGTCCATTCTTCAGATTCGACAGTTGATCTTCTGCTGCTGAGACTTTCCATTCCTCTGGCCACCCCTCAATGATGGCATCTAGTTCTGCATCACTGATCTTGTATTGTGTTGGTAGCCACTTCCTCTGCGGGTCTGCACGTTCCTGGAAGTATATTATTTGAGACTCTACCATTAATCTAGAATGGTGTAGACATGGTGGAGGTTCTCATCCCATGCCCTGGTTGAAGATCAAGATGTCATCAATGTATATGATAACACAATGTCCCAAATGTGGCCCAAATATAATGTTGATGATCCTCATAAACATTGATGGAGTGTTGGTCAAACTAAATGGCATAACCATCCATTAAAAAATATGAAATTTAGTTTTAAAATAAGTCTTTCAAGTGTTACTAGTTTTCATATAGACTTGATAATAGATTACTTAGTGGTCCAAATTAATAAAATAGTGATCCCCTGCCAAATGATCCAACAAATCCTCAATCCTTGGAAGAGGATGTTATTCTTGATTGTGATTTTGTTAAGATCCCTATAATATGTCACCAAACACTATTCATTCTTCTACTTGGAAATAATGAAGGTAGGAGAGCCGAATGGGGAATAGCTTAGTTGAATGCCACTAAACAATATTCATTCTTCTACTTGGGAATAATGAAGGTTGGATAGCTGCATGGGGAATAGCTTAGTTTAATGCAGCTAGATTCTAGAAGTTGATTCAATTGTTTCTCCAATTCTTCATTTTCATTGTGCGATAACCTATAAGTAGGTGCATTAGGAAATGGCCACCTTTGAATCAGATCAATGGGATGTTTAATTAATCCTGTGCTATAGGGGAAAATGTTGAGGCTCCTTAACCACATCTTGATAATCATCTAACAAAGTCTAAAGGGGTGTGAAAACTTGCTATGCTACAATATAGAGTTTGATCGTGTGCATCACACATTTATGGTGAGATTGGTCATGTTGTACCTTATTGACTACATGTTGACCAATAAGAAGTTGTGGGATTGCGTCAGCAACAACTATAAACTTGAAGCCATTGTCACCCTTGAAGAAAGTATATTGATTAATACCTACATCATAGATGGAATTGCGATCTAACTGATAAGGATTCACTGATATGAGAGAAAACAAATCCAATGAGTTAACATTGCATTCCATTGTATCGTGAAAATGAGACATATCAAATATGACCAAGCAAAAATGATGATTAACCAAGGAATGATTGCCAATATTGATGACCCACCTCAAATGGTATGGGTGAGGATGGGAAGTGGTGGGGAGATTTAATTCTGATGTCAATCTCCTTTGATAATTAATGATATTGTACATGTATCATCTTGTTGGCATGGGTTCGGAGCGCACAAGTGCAGAACCCTGAGCGGCAAAAGGGTCAAAGGCAAGAACGAAGGACCAGTAGTGAAGCTGAGTTATGCAGAAGTAATTGGTTAAATTAGTTAGCGATGGGTCATTAGGATCATTTGTAAGGGCCAAGTGCGCCTATAAGTAGAAGTAAGATTGTAAGCTTTTAGGGATCATCAGTCTTTCGGGCATCTGAAGAGAAGAATCCTTTTTGTGATTGTAATACTGAGGGAATTTTATTGAGTTGTGCATTATGAGATGATACCTTCGCATTTGTCTGTGTTTCTGTCTTTTGGATCGATCTATGGGAGTGTTTATCTGGTTTCGGTTCTATAATGTTGGGAATGATTAATATGCATATCTGTCTTTTTTTCTATCGCAATATCTGATGTTTTCTTGAGATCGCAATAGATGCCTTTGCGACTATGTTATGTACCACAGATTCCTCAAACATGCTTTGTTAATTTGTCTAATTCGTTAATTATGAGATGGTAATGCAATTAAGTATTAATAGGATGATAATATAATGTTATAATGCGAATGCAAATCTCTGGCCTGTGTTGCGATTGAGAGTGAAATAGTGCATGTATTCTCACAACAGAAGAAACTTGGTTCCTGCAACCCCCCTTAGACATCTCGAGTGAGACCTCACTCGCTTTGCGGGTGTTGTTGGAAAGGGTAAAACCTTTCTGGGCCGATGCTTAAGGGTGTTTGGTCAATCTTTGTTTATAGTAGTGCAAAGTGAACCCTTGTTGACAAAACCGTGTCAACAAATGGTTCTGTTGTCGGGACCATAGTGCGAAAGAAGAGAGGACATGTTGTGGCATCCGAAAAAGCTGGAGATCGAGGAATGGTTCGTTAAGAAGGCGCAAGAATTTGCTGAGGAATAAAATAGGAAACCTGGATGGTCGACGATTGACTAGATACAAAAGTATATCTACTCCGACATTCATGAAATATTCTTCTGCGAATTCCCTATACTGCTACACGAGTCGTTGGCACAACTGACTTTCCAAAAGAGGAATTTCCAAGGCGGTGAGCCTGAACATTGGACGCCAGAACTCATCCAGCAATTGAAGCGAGTGGACAACAAAGCATCTAGAGATGTGGAGGTCTGCGTAGATAGTATTCTAAAGGGATACATCACTGAATTCACTGTCGACACAATTAAGTCATATAGCAACGCAGAAATGAAGTTTTTCAAAGGACCCAGAGGAAGGTTTATACTTTCGCTAAAACTGTGGATTAAAATGCTCATTTGTGAAAAAGGTATACTGAAGATGAATTCCAACGAGTAAAGCTTGGGTGTGCGGAGGTTATGGGTACCGCGCGGATGCGAGTCTGATAGAATGATGTAGGGTAGATGGATATGAGCTACGATGGAATTTTGAGGGAGGAAGTGAAAGATTGTGGCACCCTACGAAGTGGGATGAGGATCTGGCCGAAGAAGAACAGGAGGACTGGGATAGAGAGAGAGTCTCCTAGGGAGACCGGAACAGAGAACTGAAAAATGGGACCACAAGGGACTAAGCGACCTTATTGTGCCGTAGAGAGAAACCAGGCTACCCCTGAAGCTGAAGAAGGATAGACCCAAAGCTAAAATGTACCCACAACCCCATGCACTATGCCAAATTTCGGAGGAATAAATATAGGCTCTTCGCAGGGATATCCAGCGTGTCAGAACAATGGTAGGAGCAGTGGGTGTACAAATACCAGTAGGAGACCAAGGATGGCAGGGGACAATGTGAGTATGCCAATCTTTCAAGGTAACGAGATAGAGGATCCCGAGCAATACTGGTTTTATGCAAAGAAGTATGGATAGTAAAGTAGGTCCAAGATGACGATATCAAGAAGGGACAACTAGCGACGACTTTTAGGGGCCGTGCGCTGGATTGGTTTATGAAATTCGTACAATTACATACATGGAGTCCTTAGAAAACTTTGGTGCAAATCAGGGTAGGATTGATTGATGAGTTTAGGAAACCAAAATCAGAGTCGCAATAAATCACAGAACTGAAGGAAATAAAGCAATTTCCTACTGAATCAGTGTGGGAATTCGATCAGAGATATAAAACTCTTATGGTGAAAGTAAGTTTTGGAATGAGTGACATGCAGCACAAGGAGTGGTTCATCACGATATTAGTACCGCACATTCGCATACCACTAATGCAACAGAAGATTGCATCTTGGGCGGAGGAACTGGAAATTGCGATGAAGCTTGAGGCTTCACCAATTGGCGAAGCAGGGATAGGTATGAACCAGATCCAAGTGTAGCTAGCGAACCTGACGATCCAACTACAAGACATCAATAAGGGGAAAGAAGTTCGCGAGAAAATATGGTGCAGTTGATGCAAATCAGAAGGGCGTCATAAGGATCAGTGCCTAGAATTCCGTGAATAATTACAGTCTGGCGCACCAAATCCACTCAGTCAGGGAGGAATACCATGTTGTCGAATTTGTCAGACAAGGGGACATCGATTAGAAGAATGCGTATACTTACGAAAAATTGTGTCAAATCTGTCTAACCTTTTCTGCAATTTCTATCGATCGATTAGTCATGAAGAGAAGGATTGTAGATCATATGACTTACTCAAAGAAAGAACTGTGGATACATTTTTTATGAAGGGGGAGGAGAAACCCCCTTTACAATAGAAACAATGGTATAATCAGCAGCAGTCGCACTACAATCAACCACTACCACTGTATAACTAGCCGCAACTTCACTACAGTCAACCACAGTCGTTGTACAACCAACCACCGCCGCAGTACAACCAATCGAAGTATCAGCTACCGCAATACAACCAACATCCATACGGTCAGCCGCGAGGAGGTTTCAGAGGAGGATTCTTCGGAGGTCGAGGTGGAGGCGTTGGTCGTGGAGGAAATTTTAGACAAGGTTGAGGGCCAGTTATATGCTATAATTGTGTCCAGGTCATACATTATCAAAGGGATTGTCCGAACCTGACTCCGCAGCGTACCTACTGGAGTGTAGCAGACCACAGTGTTGAGGAGTGTCCCGAGTTGATTGTGAAATGGAAAACTAACAATCTACCACAACCAAAACTGAATCCAAATGTGAATTAGAATCAAAATCCACCTCTGAATGTACAAAAGATCTCAACGGAGATAAGAAGTCGACCTGTGAACGTCATAGTAGTGACCAGGGGGGAACTGCGGCAGGAGAAGACAGGCCACTGCCTAGTATTCGGTCTATAGTAAGGAAACAAGTTTGATTTGATGCAGAAGCAGAAAGGGAGACCTTTTTAGAAGCACAAGATACAATGAGAAGGACTTAGCTGCCACCTATTAGCCAGAAAGAACCCATTTATGAGATGCCACAAATATTTGATACGACGAATTCACAAAGGCCACCAGGGAGGATCAACACTTTGAGGACTTTCCTAGAAAGTTGTCTGGCACTGGAAAAATATTAGGATGCACTAGTAGAGATAACCATCCTATTACCCTAACAGGATCGAACAGTAAATCGATTGCACAAAAAGAAAACAGGAAGAGAAATGAGGATGACTGTGCAGATTGGTGCATTCGACGTCGACTCTATCATTCTGGACTTGGGATCAGATGTAAATATCTTGACTAAAAAGACATGGGAGACAATGGGGAAACCACAACCGTCATGGTCCCATGTACAACTTCGACTGGAAAATCAAAGCAAGGTCACACCCATTGGTCAATTATGTCATCTCCCAGTCAAAATAGAGGGATTGAAGACGTACGCAGACTTTGATGTCATAGAGATAGTTGATAAAACAAGCCCCTATCCTGTGTTGTTAGGAATAGTCCGGGAAATGGAATATCAAGTTGTGGTCAACTTTAAGAAAAGGACAATGTCTTTTGAAAATCGCGACATGAGGGTAGTTGCCCCACTTGATCCATAAGAAGGATAGAGGTATGTTGAACCAATGGGGGACGAATTTACATAAGGATGGGACAATGTCTACAACATATCTGAGGATTACATCAATCCCACCGCCGATGGGGAATTGGGGTGGCGAAGTGTTAGTTCGGAATTGTCAGACTCCAATGAAGCACTTGAAAATTGGCATAACCGATTACACGAAGTATCATTCAGAAGGTGTGCACGAATCACCCAGTCATTGAGATGGGTAGCGACGGAAGTATGCGAACTACCAACATACGAAGGACTGCCTAATCTAATTATATTCATCACCGAATTTGAAGAAAAAGTATCAGAACCACATAGACTACTGGCATTGGAAGAAGCACTAAAGGCTACACCAGCACGATGATGGGAAGTGCACAAGTCATCGATAACAAGTTGTTCACGATGTCGACAACTGATGGATGTCATATTCAGGGAAACTAAAGGGTACTATGGGATAAAATACAATGGAAGGAGTGATCAGAGGGATCACCTGGAAGAGTGTAAAAGCGGGGAATGAGACCAAAACATGAATGGTTCCATGCTTTCATCCATACATTGGATGAGGTACCGTGAAGATGGTATATCGCAGCAGAATTGCGACGTAGAACAACTACGTGGGAAGAGATAATAATTAGTTTTAGCCAAAATTTCAGCTTCTTCTCGCATGAGAACCCTTTCATCCATAGTGCACTACAGGAGATTTGTGAGAAGGTACTTGAAGCAGTTCCGACGAAAAAACCAATGGGATTACAGTGGATCGTAACACCAAAAATATTAATGGAGTGCTACAAAGTGATGGGAGGAACCGATGAAGAGGATGATACACAAGCTACTTATGTTCTAGAGTAGGAGGGAAGCCGGGATTTCGAAGCACCAGAAATTTCATTTGAAAAATTCTAACAGCGACTGAGAATCAAGAAGGTTAATATCGGGTTGGAGGCAAATCCCAAGTTCGCAAGTATTGGAGATTACTGGGACAATTCGACAATTGCAAAAGTTATTGATCTACTACATGAGTTTCAATATTTGTTCCCAAAAAAAATTTCAGAAATGAAAGGAATTTCCGGGGACCTGGGCGAAATGAAGATTCCACTAAACCCTTATGTGAAGCCAGTAAAGTAGCAACCCTATAGATTGAATCCCAGGTATAAGGAGCGGGTGAAAGCTGAGATAGAACGAATGTTGGATGCAGGAATCATAGAGTCTGTAGAAGAATCCGAATGGATCAGCTCGATGGTTGTCCAATATAAGAATACTGAAGAAATTAGGATTTGTGTCGATCTAAGAAAGATCAACAATGCATGTCGTCATGATCCATTCCCCACACCATTCACTAATGTTCATAGTTTAGCATTTTTACAAAAAATCTCTTGGAGTTTCGACCTGAAAGTATTCTGAGCAGTAAATACAGAGTATATATATCATATTACAAAGATATGGGGCCTCAAGAACTACCCCAAAGAGTTCATCACCTCATCAAGTGCGCCTCTCCTCAAGGAGCAAGAATATGCCAAGAAAAGGAAGAATGGTTGTAGAAGCAAGCTGAAAGAAATGTGACCATGAGGTTCCCTGTAGCTTCAACCTATAACAAAAGAATCCATTGTAGCTCCAAATTAAAGGTCTGAATGGCCTCTCCAGTTTCCAATTATGATGGGAATCCTTCACCCTCGAAATTGGTGCTAAGGCAAGTATAGTAGTACTCTACTAGCTCTCCTCTCCAAATGCAAAATCTCAAATGATCAAAATCTACCGTCCTTCTTGGTTATTTCCTTTTATAAACTTATAAGGTCCTCCATGGGTCGAATTCCTTCCAAGATATTCCTTCCAACTCAAGTTGGGAAGAGATTCCAATGTGTGCCACTTGTCCCTCCAATTCTAGCCTCCTCCTCCACCAAATTCGAATAGGTGTCTCTTTGGCTTCCCTAACTCCATTGAGCGCCCTATTGGAGGCTATTTTTAGCCCTGACATGTCATATATGTCATATGTCAGCATTCAGGTCTTATTTATGTCATAGGTGTCATAGCATCTTCATCATTGTTGTCATAGATCTAGGGAATCTAACCCAAGTGTCCCACTAGCTCCAAATTGCCTCTTCCTCTTCCATGAGAGTTATTCTTCCACTCCAATTCGACCTTACATGACTCATGCCATGAATAATACCTCTTAAAATCCACCAAGTATGTTACCCTTCATCTTGAATTCGAATTGGGGAGAGAATAATTCTAAGTGTAGTGGGGAATCTTGCCACATGGGGGTCCCACAACCTCTTATGTACCCTCATGATCCAATGCCACCTTATTTTCTTTTAATTATTACTTATTTGACCCATTTAATGTAAATTTGTAAGTCTAAGGTCACTTTGGGCCTTGTATATCCCTTATCCCAACTTTTAATGCTTCCACCCCTAACCTAGGGAACTTGTAATTTTCCTCCATGACAGTTCATTTGGATGGGTATATTACAAACTTTGAATTGGGAATTTCTCTTAATGTGACCCACCTTGTCCCTCTGGATCTAATTTCACATTATTACTAACTTGGACATCATTCTTGGAAATTATTTGACCCCTAGCATCAATTTGACAAACTATCATAAGTATGGCCAAGGGGCTTAGGCCATTGTGACCCAATGCAAAATTTTGGGACATGACAAATGCAGGACCTGATCACCTGTCCCGAATTGATTCAGGTGAATAACCAAGAAGAATTGACGAGGGCTTACTGGATGCGCAATTATTTAGAATTGGAATGGTTGACGACCATTACAAGCAAATAATTCAGTTCTTGGCTACAGGATGTGCACCAGAAGAATTCACTACCAGTCAGAAAAAATAGCTAGTTGTTAGGGTTGCCGACTTTCAGCTAATCACAGGTCAACTCTATAAAATGGGGCTAGATGAAATCCTTCGCTGATGCGTCCTTCCACATGAACAAGAAAGAATATTAGCGGAAGCTCACGATGCGATCACAAGAGGACACTATGGAGGACATGCCACTGCTAGAAAAATACTTAGGGCTGGACTATGGTGGCCAACAGTGGATGGATATGTTGCAGATTATGCAAAGAGTTGCGATGTATACCAAAGAATAGGGAAGCCATCGCGAAGGGATGAAATGCCACTAGTACCTCAACTAACGTTACAATCCTTTGACAAATGGGCAGTCGACTTCGTGGGACCCATTAACCCACCAGGAAAAAGAACAGGGTGAAGATACATAATTACTGTGACTGGTTATTTGACGTGATGGCTGAAGCTGCACGAGTGAAGGATTGCACGACTGTGACAACAGCCAGATTTCTCTTTGATAACGTGGTGACCAGGTTTTGGTGCCCAAAGATACTGATGAGCGATAAAGGAACTCACTTCCTCAACCAAACTATCAGGGCCATGAGGAAAGAGTTTCAAATTCAGCATCGAAAGAGTACCCCATATCATCCATAAGCGAATGGTGCAGTGGAGGCACTAAACAAGGTATTGGAACATGTGCTCACCAAGGTGTGTAACACAAACCATAACGACTGGGATTTGAAGATTCCAGCGATACTATGGGCCTACAGAACAACTTGTAAATGATTGACAGGCCAGACTTTATTCAAGTTAGTCTATGGACAAGAAGTGGTGATGCCAATGGAGTATATCATCCCGAGTCTGCGCATCACAGCAACAACAAGAATGAGTGATGACAGAGCCATCGAAGAATGGTTGGCGCAACTGGTACATCTTGATGAGGATAGGTTTATCGCAGGATTCCATGAGCAGGTAGAAAATGATCGACAGAAGGCTTGGGATGATTGCGATGTTAAGGCGAAGCACTTCCAGCACGGAGATATCATCCTGCTATATGATGGTAAGTTTGCGAAGCACCCAGGTAAGCTACAGATGCATTGGTTGGGTCCCTATATTATAAATTTTATTACTGACGGAGGTGTAGTGCAGTTAAAAAATATAGACAGGACACTATTGATAAATTTAGTGAATGGAAGCTGGATGAAGCCTTATCGCAATAGCAAGGAGCATAGCGATTGAAACAGAGATCACATAAAAAATAAAAAATAAAAATTTGATTGAAGGTTGGGAATTTGTCGACAACATTGGGTCTGTCAAAGAAACAATAGAGAAGTAAGGATTTAGTGACAAGGTTTGGCGCCTATCGACAACTGGCATGATGCAAATGGGTCAAATCTAGTCATACATGCAGCAGTTAAGCCGCGGAAGATGGCGACGTAAGTGGGTAATGGTACTTTTAATGACCAATGCATACGGAGGATTCTGTCAATCAACACAGGATTTGGCAATAATTATCCAAAATTGGCAAGATGGACAGGACGTGGGAAACCAAAACTATAAATATAGAGCAAGGGTGAAGTTCGACTCACTGTGCATTGAGCGAATTAGTCAAGAAGTTGCAGAACAGAGTCGAGCAGAGAGTGGGTATAGATGATTGCAATGGCGCATTTCATTTCTAGAACAAGTACCCAAGAACGACCACAACCAACGCCGATTAGTCATGAGAAACCAGAGATTGCATCAGGACGGTCATTCAGAAAGAAGAGAAGTGTCAGTCAACCTGTAGATATCGGCTGGAAGCCGAAGAGAGAGACCCGCAGTTCATCACGAGTTGCAATAGGAGAAGCAGACACATTGGGAACTGTCGAGATAGAAAGGACATCGTGAGGAGGGCACTTTGGACCAACAATAGCGGACATACCGTTGTATGTTCCATCACACAAGGAAGGGACACTAGCAATCTGGTTGGGAAAGAATGAAAAAAACACAATCAAGATGTCAGCGATACCAAAAGGATTTCCTAGCACCGAGAATATTGTAGAGCAACTACAAAAGCTGCACTACAGCAACCACGACATCATGGCATACCCAGAATGCAAAAAAGACACTCATATCCAGATCGCTCATGGAGAAGGAGGCAAAACCACGAGAGAAACAACAAAGTGGGCATTGGCAGTGGAGGGATTAGGACTGTTGGGCATCATCCACATGTCGCCGTTTGGGAGATCGACGCAAGTAAATCTGTGTGTAAAGAAGTTACTAGATTTTTTTCATGGCAGGTATTTATGGTTGCATATAAAAATCCCAGTCACAGTTGACTTGATTTCAAGTATCACTGGACTACCCAAGCTCGGGGTAGATCCTTCCCAATACTTCCAGAGGAAGGATAACGACAAAAAGCTTGTTGTGAAGCTGAAAACGAAGTATGGAGTGGAGAAAATTACAAGAGGGTACATAATTGACACTATTAATTACAAAGCAATTAGGGTTGCAACAAAGATATTGGCAATCAAGTTAGTGCGGAAGAACAAACCAAACCAATGCACATCTGGCGTCATTGCATAAGAGGAATAGTGCGCAGCAGGAGTGCAAATGAATTGGTCACTCTTCTTGCTAAATGAATTAATGGAGGATGTCGTCGCAGAACAGGAAAAAGGGAATCCATTCCTCAACTGATGTAGATAGTGGCATGGATGACCTCATCAAGAAGGCTGCAACTTTCACAAAGACAATACCAAGCCTTCAAGGAAACAACTTGCGAATCCTCCCCAAGGAGGACATAGTCATCTTGTGATCAAAAATCAACTGCATCACGTTGATTTTCCTCAACATAGTACAGGAGTGGGGTGAATATTGTTCGTCATCTGTCATTCGTTATTAATAATAATAATATATTTTTAAGGTCACCGCCAAGCGAGACACCAATTTGGTGTATGAGACCTCGTTGTTTGTGGGACAAGGGACCTCCTCTACACAACGATTTAACTACTAAAGTATACAGAGGTGTACATACCCTACCCCCTCCGGATTTGAACTTGTAACCTCCTAGGAAGGAACACATGTTCTTAATTGTCATTATTCTACCCTTGTTTGAATTTCCTTACAGCGTGTGCTATGCGACGTGCTTTCATTTTACGTCTTTCATTTTACGTGTTGCATGGTGTCCTCATTGAATCGTGCTTGTTTTTATACTGTAGTGCGTATGCCCACTGTGCATTTTTTATTCTCTTGTTACATGTTGTATCCTACCCCTTGCCTCTTATATTACCTGCCTGCGTGTTGGTGCAATGCTCGCTTTTGTCTGTGCTCCCCTGCCAGGTGCGTGGGCTCTATTATTGCTGAGTTTGTGTGTGTGTTCTACCTGCAACTTGGGTTCCTGCTAGACGCGACCTGTGTAACGGTCGTTTCTTCCTCTATATGCGATGGCCCCGTAACGTGTTGTGCTAGATTGTTTTATTCCTTGTAACATGCGTTTCCAGGATAATTGTTTCTATTGTTTTTGAATGGCTACTGCCCGCGTTTCCATGTAACTCTATGATCCCTTACAGTGTGAGTTGCCTGCGGCCCCAAATTTTGAGCTGATAGATTGTTTGGATTTTCCCGAAAAATCAGCCTCTTACCTACCATTGCATCCCCAAAACACACCAATGGTCAAGCTGATGTATACATCGCCCCTCTTGTTTTTAAAAAACTTTGCCACTTGTCAAGAGTGTTAAAATGTCACTGAAAGGTTCCCTTTTCATTTTTTAAATGTATCGAAAACTTGATAAAAGGAGCCACCTTTAGCTTATTGTTTGGCATTCAGTGTAGTACCCACTTGCTTGTTTCTTTACGTCATGGAAAAAACCTGATTGGAAGGACAAGGACCTTTTCTTTTTGAAAATAAAAAGGGGCTTCGTATCAAATAGATTCCAAGGAGAGAGTGAACAATAATTATAGGGATTTTTATTAAATAGGAGGAATCACGGGAAAAAAATGTTTTGCATTTAATGGAAAAGGAGGAAAGGTAAGGTTAATAGAAGAGGCGAGGGGACCTTAGAAGAACCTTAGAAGAAGGGGTTGATATTTTTGCGTTGAAGAGGCGTATTCTACAGTCCAGTAGGGGAATGTGTAACTCTTTTTGTGCTCATTCTAGAGTTGATATGTGTCATTTAAAAAAAAAAATATATATTATAAAAAATAACATGTCGACTAAAATTAGATTTAAAACATTTATAACAACATATATATAAAACTACACAAATTAGATAAATTGAAATGCTTCCTCAACATGTACACTCTAAAAAGGGGTTTGCACCTCGAGAGATTTGATCCCTCTCGACGCTTCATAGATCTAGTTTTAAGATGGATCTATGCTGGTTTAATTTTCAAATGCGAAATCTTTACGACTTTTTGGCTAGGAGAGATAATTTTAACATTATGAACATGGGTGTGATGATGACGACTTTATTGGATTGAACCAACGAATTAATTTATAGGCACAATATTGCCGAAATTTAACTAACAAGTCGAAAAAGGTATTTTGATGACAAAACTTCAACTGAGTCCCATGGGGATCAAATGATGATGGATTTTGCAAAATGAAATATGTGTGGAATGAACTTTTTTCCCTGGATGTAACAAAATCAACTCTATGACATGACGATACATATAGGAAGACACACCAAATTTCCAAAACATGACATAGTTTTAACATGATGACACATATGATGAACCTTCACACAAAAGGCATGAGGACCAAATAACAATGGAAACTATGAAACTGGCTATGGACAAGAAGAGGACATCATACTAAACCCCATGGTTGAAATGAAAAGGGATGACGACATCGTTAAGGGTGTTCTTCTCTGAGATTATGTTATTACACTTCGTAATCATGTTGATGTTGAGCATTAACACTTTCTAGACCCTAAAATGGTGGATCTACAATCTAAAAATAGCTAATACAACCTAGAACTAACTTGAACCAAATTGCAATAATTACTTATTACGGTTCCAACAACAACCAATTACCATCTCATTTCTTCATTATTTCTAACACTCCCCCTTAATGGAGAAATGAATTGTTTATCATGCCAAGCCTTCATCAAAGTCATGTCCTCACTTCAAAATTTACTTTCATATGGATGGGCTTCAGTGTGCGGCTTCATTTTACTTTTTATCCTTCTTCCTGTCATCGTGTACTTATACCTTCGATATTCTTTATAAAACTAACAATTTCTTGCATACAAATGTTTATTTTTGGAGGGACGTCTCCATCCACCAAGATACCTATGACAACATATTTGGAAAACTTAATTGATACGTCATTATCATGATTTCTATCACTTACAAATGACTTGACCTTTGACTTTTGACTTCACTTTGTCTTACAACTTCAATGTTGACTTTTGACTCCGATTTGCACTCACTTTGACCCATTTTTGACATAAATACTGTCAACACCTTTCTTGACATAGATTTGGCTCAATTATATGATTTTTGGACACATATGACTCAAATGGAATTTACAAACTTTGAGAATCATTTCACTAGAAAATAACCATTTTAATTATTGGCTCTTTGATCCATGAATCTGTCCTCACAACCACTCAGAATTTGCATCCTGCTCCTCACTATCTTCATTAGACGCCCCAATTTTAGTGTTAGTTTCACTGGAAGGCATAGGACTAGTTGTAGCATATCTCTTCTCATCAATCTGCCTTTGATATTCTTTCAACATGCATCTCCATGGACTAGAAAATCAATTTGTATAGATCTCTCTTCTCTGGAGGGTTTCTATATTTTCTGCAATATTTGCATCCCAAGTGTTAGAAACAGGTTAATTACTCCACTGCTGTGTGGATGGCCGCCGAAATATCAAAAAGGCAACACCGCTCAGATTTTTGAAAAGTCGGAAATTAAAAACCAAATCAGATTTTTAACCATTCAACTCCTTGAAGAGTGCTTCACCACCAAACCGACTGAAACATTAAGGTTGAAGTGACATCTGTTGCAGCATATCAAATTCTGAAGGGCCAACACAATTTTCATTATGTCAGCCTGTAATAGAGCATTTATTTCTGTAGTGATAATTTTGTTACGAAGGGTCATTTAACATTTAAAGATCAATTAGGGTGAAACACTATTTATACTCATCATTGTAATCGTGATTCAGATAGACAGAGTTGAATACGGAGTGAATGAAGTTTATGTTAAACCCATAATTTTTCCTGTGTATTTCTATTATGCTTTGTTTTATGAGTTTGTAAAGTCAAAATTATTTTGAAGTTAGTTTGTTGTAGCAGCTTAAGAGATTAATGTTATTTTGAGAGTTAATTATATTTAATTGTTATTAGACAAGTTTATGAACACAGGGGTCATCATAATGTAGTTGTAACAGTCAGCTGCAACAGTCCTGCAGATGAGAGTTAGTTGAAACAGTCAGCTACAACACAGCTGCGATAGTCCTGTAGGTGAAATTTTTGTGTTTGGAAACTCGTGTGTGTTGCTGGAAGTAAGAGCAACACCCCCTACCTTCCCACAATGGTATCAGAGCCTGGTTAAGTCTTCTTTCTTGCTTTTTCTGTTTAGAGTGATTTGGAATTCAATTTGAGATGGCTACTAACAGCAATGTAGTGCAACCACAAATTCTTATGTTGACTGAAAGGAATTATGACACATGGTTTATTAAGATGAGAACTATCCTACGTGCTCAGGATATTTGGGAGTTTGTTACAATTGGATATCCAGAGTCAACTGATCAACCTATTGAATTGGCTCTGTCAAATGCTAAGCGTGTTCTATTGAAGGAGAATAGGAAGAAGGACAACAAAGATCTTGGCCTTATTCAACAAGGCCTAAGTGAATCCATATTTCCGAAGATATCAAGTGCTGAATCTTCGAAGAAAGCTTGGGACACTCTTGAAACTTTCTATCAAGGTGTGACCAAGGTAAAGAATGTTAAGTTGCATAACTTGAGAAGGGACTTTGAGAATTTGATGATGAATGACAGTGAGACTGTTGATAATTTTATGACTCAAGTTATGAATATTGTAAACCAGCTGAGACAGTATGGTGAAGACCTCTAAGACTAGCATGTGATTGAGAAAATGTTGAGATGTTTGCCAAAGAAGTTTGAAGAGGTGGTTGTTCCCATTGAAGAGTATAAAGATCTCAGTCAAATGCATATTGATGAGTTGACTGGTTCTTTGATTGCTCATGAATCAAGAATGAACAGGTATGATGACACTCCATTAGAAAATACTTTTAAATCTCAGTGACATGTTACTAGAGGAAGAGGTAGAGGAAGGTCTAGTAGCAAAGGAAGAGGAGGTCGAACTGCTGATCATAGTGACAACAGAAATGATTTAGAATTTGAAGAGAAGCTACAGTAGAATACTCCAGGTGTAAGGGGGAGTAGCAACAAAACATGGCAGCCAAGAAATCAAAGGTATGATAGATCTAAAGTTCAATGTTTCAATTGCAAGAAATTTCAACATTTTGCTAACAAGTGTTGGAAGAAGCAAGCAGATTCTAGTAAGCTATCTACACACATTACATAGGAGGCTGAAAATGAATAGAAACCTATGTTTTTGACTTGTAATGTCACCCAGGAAAGTTCAAAAGATATGTGGTTCTTGGATAGTTCATACAGCAATCACATGACTGGAAATAAGGAGTTATTTCTAAATCTAGATACAAGCATTCAGTCTGAAGTGAAGTTGGGTAATGATAGTAAGGTAAAAGTTAATGGTAAAGGTGTGATTGTTGTATATGCCAAGAATGGTAAAAGAAGAACAATTCATGATGTTTATTATTTTCCTGGTTTAACGTGTAATTTATTGAGTGTGGGACAGTTGTTGGAGAAGAAGTATAGAGTGTTCTTTAAGAACAAGGTATGTACTATTTATGACAAATATCCAAGTAACCAGTTGATAGCCAGAGTAGAAATGACAAAGAAAATAATGTTTCCGCTGATTATGAGGAATAATTTGACCAACTCTTTGAATGCTTATAAAAATAAGAGTTTAGATCAATCATGGTTATCGCATTTGAGGTATGGCCATTTACATTTTGGTGGCTTAGATTTTCTACAGAAGAAGCAGATGGTAAAAGGGTTTCCCAGTATTCAGCAACCAACAAGCTCATGTGAGAGCTGCATATTGGGAAAGCATCATATAGAGAGAAATTCATCTTTGGAGTCTCATACAGAGGAAAAGCACCGTTGGAGCTAGTACACACAGATTTGTGTGGACCAATGAAAACACCTTCTTTGACTGGTAATGTTTATTTTATGACTTTCATTGATGATTTCAGTCGAAAAAATTGGGTGTATTTGCTGAAACATAAATCTCAAGATTTTGATGTGTTTAAAAGTTTTAAAGCTATTGTTGAAAAGGAGAGTGACAGATGTATTAAAGTCTTGAGATCAGATAGAGGAGGTTAGTATATGTTGAATGAGTTTGTGGAATTTTGTAAATATCATGGAATTAAAAGACAGTTTACTGCTCGCTACACTCCACGACAAAACGGAGTAGCAGAAAGAAAGAATTGAACCATTATGAACATGGCTCAAAGTGTGATAAAGGAGAAGCATCTTTTAGATGAATATTGGGGAGATGCTGTTACTTGCGCAGTGTACATTCTGAACATAAGCCTAACTAAGAGCGTGAAGGATCGAGTTCCTCAGCAAGCATGGAATGGTAAGTGTAGCAGGATATCTCATTTAAGAATTTTTGGTTGTGTAGCTTATGCACATGTACCTGAAGAGATGAGGCGAAATTTAGATGACAGAAGTCAGAAATGTATTTTTGTTGGATATAGTGAAGAATCTAAAGCATATAGACTCTATAATCCAATCACCGAGAAGTATGTCATCAGTAGAGATGTAGTGTTTAAGGAAGAAGAATCATGGGATGGCAGCATAGATAAGTTGGTTGCAGAGGACGTTGTTACATCTCACGCAGAAGATGAAGAAGATGAGCAGGGCATACATGGAGGACAATTAACTCCACAAACATCTACACCGGCAGTAAGAACACCTGCTAGAATGCCCAGAACTCAAGAATGTGGTGAACCATCAAGTGTTGATGGACGAAAAGGAACAGGATCAGAAGCAAGTAATGAATCAAATCCTACATTAGCTTCATTAAAAAATAGAGTTAGAGGTCAGAAGACTAGAATTTTAAGAGAACTATATGAGGAAAATGAAGAAGTAGATCAAGTTTCAAATTTTGCATTGATAACATGTGATCCAGTAAGTTTTGATAAAGCAGTTAAAAAGGATATTTGGATAAAAGCAATGGATGAAGAAATTGATGCCATATAAAGAAATAATACTTGGGATCTTGTAGATCTTCCTGATAATAAAAATTGTATTGGTGTCAAATGGATTTATAAGACTAAGTTAAATGTTGATGGTGAAGTTGAAAAATACAAAGCAAGACTTGTAGCTCAGGGGTTTAGTCAACAACTTGGTATTGATTATAATGAGACTTTTGCACCTGTAGCCAGACTTGATACGGTAAGAATGGTATTAACTATTGCTTCTCATAATAAGTGGTATGTATATCAAATGGATGTCATGTCTGCATTTTTTAATGGATCTTTAGAAGAAGAGGTTTATGTAAGACAACCTCTTGGATATGAAATTGATGGACAAGATGACAAAGTTTATAGATTAAAGAAAGCATTGTATGGATTGAAGGAAGCACCTAGAGTATGGTACAACAGGATTGATGAATATTTGAATAGTGAAGGATTCAATAGAAATCCAAGTGAGCCAACCTTGTATACAAAAGTAAACCAAGAAGGTCAAATACTTATTGTTTGCTTATATGTTGATGATTTGATCTTCACTAGAGATCTTTCAGTAGATGAGTTTAAGAAAGCCATGAAAACAAAATTTGAGATGACTGATTTAGGAATGATGAAATATTTTCTTGGTATTGAAGTAACTCAGTTTGAGGATGGTATTTTTATAAATCAAACTAAGTATGCAAATGATGTACTGAAAAGATTCAGAATGATGAATTGTAAGCGAGCTGTAACACCAATTGAAACTGGTGCAAAACTCAACAACGAGGATGATGGGTCAAAAGTTGATCCAACGTTGTATAAGAGACTAGTAGGAAGTCTCATGTACCTAACTGCAACAAGACCTAATATAGTGTTTGCAGTAAGTATGATTTCAAGATTTATGGAGTCCCCAAAGAATACCCATTGGCAAGTTGGAAAGAGGATTCTGAGATATATTGCTGGAACAACAAATTTTGGTATCCAGTATACATCAAAATCAAATTTTAAGTTCAATGGATATACTGACAGTGATTTTGCAGGTTTTACATATGATAGAAAGAGTACATCTAGCTATGTATTCAGTTTTGGATTGGGATTCATAGCATGGGATTCAAAGAAGAAACCCATAGTGACACTATCCTCTGCTGAGGTAGAGTATGTTGTAGCAACAATACCTGCATGTCAAACTGTGTGGATGAGAATAACTCTTTTTGAGTTGCAACATGAACAAGATGAACCAACTCAGATTTTCCATGACAACAAATCAGCCATTACACTATCAAGAAATCACGTCTTTCATAAAATAAGTAAGCATATTGATACAAGGTATCATTTCATTCGAGAATTGATAAATAAGAATGAAATCATTATGGAATTTTGCAGATCAGAAAATCAATTTGTAGACCTATTTACAAAACCTCTGGGGAAAGAGTTGTTTGAGTTTCATAGGAAAAACATTGGGGTTTGTAAGCTGTAACATAAATCTTTTGATACAAAATTTTGTTTTTTGAATGTAGTAATTAAGGGGGAGAATGTTAGAAATAGGTTAATTACTACACCGTTGCGTGGATGGCCGCTGAAATATCAGAAAGGAAACACTGCTTAGATTTTTGAAAAGTCAAAAATTAAAAACCAAATCAGATTTTTTGACCGTTCAATTCCTTGAAGAGTGCCTCACCGCCAAACCGACTGAAACATTAAAGTTGAAGTGACATCTATTGCAACATATCAAATTCTGAAGGACCAACACAGTTTTCATTCTGTCAGCCTATAACAGCCTGTAACAGAGCATTTATTTCTGAAGTGATAATTTTGTTACGAAGGGTCATTTAGCATTTAAAGATCAATTAGGTTGAAACGCTATTTATACTCATCATTGTAATCATGATTCATATAGACAGAGTTGAATATGGAGTGAATGAAGTTTATGTTAAACCCATAATTTTTCATGTGTATTTATGTTATGCTCTATTTTATGAGTTTGTAAACTCATAATTATTTTGAAGTTAGTTTGTTGTACCAGCTTAAGAGATTAATGTTATTTTGAAAGTTAATTATATTTAATTGTTATTAGACAAGTTTATGAACGCAGAGGTCATCATAAAATAGTTTTAACAGTCAGCTGCAACAGTCCTGTAGATGATTGTTAGTTGAAACAGTCAGCTGCAACATAGCTACAACAGTCTTGTAGGTGAAATTTTTGTGTTTGGAAACTTGTGTGTGTTGTTGGAAGTAAGAGCAACACCCCCTTTCCTTCTCACAACAAGATCATTGGAACCTCCTTCTTCTTCTTCTTTACTCGAGATTAAGGATTCCTATCTTCTGATGCTTCTTCCCACAAAAAAAAGAGATCACTTCCTTTCTTTCAGCCAATAACGTCAACATGGTGATGTGAAATTTATTGGTTCCTCCCTTAATCCCACGCTATTTTTCACCATGGAATCTAGGGTGGGATACCATCATTTTGTTGGAAGGTGCATTTAATTCCTCCCATCATTCATATCGGATCTTATTAATTTTATAAGTCGTTTACCTATCTGAATGTACTATTTAGTAGGTGGAAACTTAATGTGCTAGTTGTTGCAATGTAAGGAGAAGCTTGCTAAAGAAGCCTCTAGAGAAGGAATTATTTTTCATGTTGTAGAAACATCTAGAGATGGCACACTTTTCCTATCTCAGGAGTTGGAAAAATAATTTCCCATTTTTATGTATTCTCTGAAATTGTTTTTTGTTTAAGAAGCAAAGAAGGAATGGAGTGAAACATGTTTTATGTTTGAGTAGTTCCTTCCCGTCTAAAGATATTCTTGTGTCAGTTTTGTTTCGGATTTCCTCTTTGAGTAAATAGTTCCTAGCTTCTATCCCATCCATTTTTTCGCCCCCTTCAATTGGTATCATAGAATTTTTCTCTCCTACCCATGAGACATTGTAAGCTTGGCTTGTTAGAGTAAAAAAATATGTGATAGCCTAGAATTTTGGTTGTAGAATCCGTTGAGCTCGTGATCAGTTTGTATCCTAAAGTTAAGATCTTTTGTGTAGCTGGAGAGTGTAACCCAGTAGACAAAACCCCATGTTGGGTAGCTGAAAGTGATCATGTGGGATCAAGTCCGTAAATGAAGCTCACATGAAGTTGTTGAATAAAATATAGGGTTGAGTAGGTGAAGTTGTTAGAAAAACAGGATCGCAGAGCAATAACAATAAACAAAAATGCAAATATAATCACACACACATTACAAGAGAGACACAGATATATCGTGGTTCACCCAACTTGGGCTATGTCCACACTGAAGTTGCCAGTCCTTATTATTATTCCGTCTAGCAAAGTGAAGGGATACAACTTGCAGCACAATCGCTGCACTTCCACTTCATTATCTCACAGTCTCTCTTCTTTGATCTCATAGATCTTTACAATGCATAAAACCTAATATATCAACCCTAGCCGTATTACAATGTTTTTCTTTTATAATGGAAATACAATGGAAAAATACCATGGGTTACCCAAAACCATGGGCCTAAAAACTGTTAGTGAAAACAACCCCAAAAAAATTTATCGGGGGCTCCGCCTTCGCACCCCCGTAAATCTGGGGCATTGCCCCCGAACCCCCTTTTTCAGGGCGATTCCCCAAACCTTAAGGTTGGGGCATGAGTGTACAGTCCTCTGGGGTGCACGGCTGAGACAATATCATCTATGAGATTGGAGGATTTGGCTCTACAACCAACAATCTTCCACTTGGAGACTGGTCACAACAACTCCACCATTGTTGCACTTGTTGGACTTGGACTTGGAAACTTTCTCATCTTCACCTTCATGTTAGAAGGACAACTGAAACCGAGTAGGAACTCAATTTCTCTCTGGTCACTACTTTTGTGAACATGTCTGCAGGATTCTGGCTAGTATGTATCTTTTCCAGCTTCAACAGTTCATCTTCTAGAACAGAGCGTATGAAATGGTACTTGAGCTGTATATGTTTAGTCTTGGAATAGAATGCTGAGTTCTTTGCAAGATGAATGGCACTCTGATTCTCACTATACAACCTGCCATCCTTTTGCTTCTTACCCACTTCCTCCATAAACCTCTACAACCAAATCATCTCTTTACTAGCCTCTATAACAGCAACATACTCTGCTTCCATTGTTGAAAGTGAAACAACCTTCTGCAGTCTCGAAATCCAACTTACTATTGTTCCACCTATAGTAAACACATACCCTATGGTGCTCCTCCTACTATCCTTATCACCTGCCATATCTACATCAACATATCCATGTAGGACAGTGTTTGAACCTCCAAAACATAATGCCTAGGTGGTAGTACCTCTCAAATACCTGAGAATCCACTGTACTGACTTCCAATGTTCTTTACCTGGATTGTTCATATATCTGCTCACAACTCCCACTGCTTGTGCAATATCTGGTCTTGTGCACACCATGGCATACATCAAGCTGCCAACTGCTGATTGATAGGGCATCTTGGACATGTAATCTATCTCTTCCTATGTCTTGGGACACATTTCCTTACTTAGATTGAAATGACTGGCCAAAGGTGTACTTACTGGTTTTTCATTCTGCATTATGAACTTCTCCAACACCTTTTGTATGTACTCACTCTGAGAAAATGTCAATTTGTGATTTTTCCTGTATCTCATTATTCTCATACCAAGGATTTGCTTTGCAACACCCAAATACTTCATCGCAAATGAATTAGCTAGCTTCCTTTTGAGTACATTTATATCTTGCATGTTAGATCTTGCAACAAGCATGTCATCCACATACAATAATAAGATAATATATATTTCATTGTCTAGCTTCTTGAAATAAACACAGTGGTCAGAATGACATCTACTATAACTTTGTTCTGTCATAAACCTGTCAAATTTTAAATACTATTTCCTTGGAGCTTGCTTCAAGCCATACAAGCTCTTCTTCAACCTTCATATCAAATCCTCCTTCCCTTTGACCTCGTACCCTTGTGGCTGTTGCATATATATCTCTTCCTTTAAATCCCCATGGAGAAAGGCTATTTTTACATCTAACTGTTCAAGATGAAAATCTTCTACCACCACTAGACTTAATATAGTCGTAATTGAAGTCATATTAACAACAGGAGAAAATATTTCATCAAAATCTATACCTTTCTTCTGTGCAAACCTCTTTACAACAAGTCTGGCCTTGTACCACTTCTTACCTCCTTCTTCTTTCTTCAACATGTAAATCCATTTGTTCTGCAATGCTCTTTTACCAGCAGGAAAATGAACCAAATCCCAAGTCTTGTTTTCTGCCAATGAGTCCATTTCCTCATTCATGCCTTGCTCCCACTTCTTTCTAGTTTCCACCTGCATTGCTTCTTCATAACATTTTGGTTCACCAGCATCAGTCATCAACAAATAATACATTGAAGGAGGGTATCGTTCAGGGAGTCTACTTAACCTGGTATACCTTCTTGCAGTTGCAGGAGTTTCTGATACTTGTTGTTGTTCTTGATTTTCTTGCACCTTTGGAACTTCATTTTCTTGAATTTCATTAAACACTGTGTACTCCGTGTTTTCCTTTTCCTGTTTCTTTCCTTGCAACTGATCTTTATACATAACCTTTTCATTGAATATGACATTTCTACTTCTAATGATTTTGTGATTTTCATAATCCCATAAGCGATAACCAAAATCATCAACCCCATATCCAATAAAGGTACATTTCTTAGATTTAGCTTCAAGCTTTGTTCTATTTTCTTTATCAATATGGACAAATGCTTCACAACCAAAAATTCTCAGAAATGAGTGGTTTACCTTTTTATCTGTCCATGCCTCCTCTGGAATACCACCATCCAAAGCATTTGAAGGTCCTCTGTTTATTAAATAAATAGCAGTATTTACATCCGTCCAAAACTGTAAGGGAAACCCTGCATGCAATCTCATACACCTTGCACGCTCCAGGATCGTTCTTTTCATCCTTTCAGACACACCATTTTCTTGTGGTGTTCCTGGGACTGTCTTCTCTCTATGAATCCCATGGTATGAATAGTAACTATCAAACTTCTTGCTGCAGTACTCACCTCCATTATCAGATCTGAGACACTTCAACCTTTTCCCTGTATCATTCTCAACCAAAGCTTTCCACTTCTTAAAAGTAACAAACACATCAGATTTCTGTCTAATGCAATAAACCCAAGTTTTCCTAGCTGCATCATCAATAAATGTAACATAATAATGAGAGCCACCAAGAGATTGTAACTAAGCCGTTCCCCATACATCTGTATGCACTAGCTCTAACTTTTCATTCTTCTTCTGTTTCCCAACCCTGAGAAATCCGACTCTCTTCTGTTTTACATAAACACAGTTCTCATAGAATTCAAAACTTACCTGCTTCAAATATGGTAGCAACTTCCTTGAGTGGAGAATCTGCATCCCCTTCTCACTCATGTGGCCAAGCCTATGATGCCACAATGTTGTATATGTTCCTATGGAAGCTAAAGAGATATAATGGTCAGTATTATGAGGACATAAATACAATGTACCTACCCTGTCTCCTTTTGCTATCACCATTGATCCTTTAGTGATCTTCCACCACTTTTCTCCAAATGTAGATAGGCAACTGCTATCTCCCAACTGCCCTGTTGAGATCAGATTTCTTTTCATAGAAGGAATATGCCTAACATCTTTTAACAACCAATCAGCTCCATTCTTAACTTTTATCCATACCTTACCCATTCCAACAATTTTACATGGCTCATCATCACCCAGTGAAACATGTCCAAAATCGCCTGGAACATAATCATGAAAGTATTTCCTATGGGGTGTAGCATGATATGAAGCCCCTAAATCTACTACCCAATAATCATTAGTATTATCTAATGCAAGAATCAAAGCATCTTATAACACATCACCTGCTACATTTGCTTCCTGGGTAGTTTCCTTCTGTGCATCTCCTTTCTTCTTTAGAGATTTGTAGTCTTTCTTTAGATGTCCTTTCTTTCCACAGTTCCATCACTCTATCTTTCCCAGTCTTGACTTGGATCTTCCCTTTCTAGAGTTGTTGTGATTACCTTGGTTCTTTCCTCTCTCCTTTTGTCTTCCCCTGGTTTCCATGGTCAACACATTTCCTGATGTCTCACCTGTGCCTTTTCTTCACATTTCCTCGCTAAGAATAACACCAATAACATCATCAAATTTCAAGGTGTTTGAACCAGAGACAAAGTTACTTACAGCCATGACTAAGCTATTCCAGCTTTCTGGCAATGAACACAAGATTAGAAGAGCCCTAACCTCATCATCAAATTTCACACTTACAGAACTTAGTTGATTTGTAACCGTATTAAACTCATTTAAATGATCAGTAACAGATCCACCTTCAGATATCTTCATATTAAATAAACACTTCATTAGAAATACCTTGTTGGTGGCCGAGGGTTTTTCATACAGCTTACCCAGTGCACTCATCAAACCCTCCGTTGTCGTTTCTTTTGAGATATTGAAAGCCACCGATGAAGCCAGGCTCAGTCGTATTGTTCCTAGAGCCTTTCTGTCAAGAACCTCCCATTCTTTGTCCCTCATGGCCATCGGCTGCTTTGCTCTTCCTCCCAACGGCATGAATAGATCCTTCTGGTACAGATAGTTCTCCATTTGCATCTTCCATAACTGAAATTTTTGGCCATTAAACTTCTCGACCTTAAACTTTCCTTCTTCTGCCATTGCTCCCACTCAAACCACAAACCATAGCTTCCTGCGGGTTTATCTGCCAAATAAACCTTTGGCTCTGATACCAATTGTTAGAAAAACAGGATCACAAAGTAATAACAATAAACAAAAATGCAAATATAATCACACACACATTACAAGAGAGACACAGATATATCATGGTTCACCCAACTTGAGCTACGTCCACACTGAAGTTGTCAGTCCTTATTATTATTCCGTCTAGCAAAGTGAAGGGATATAACCTACAGCACAGCCGCTGCACTTCCTCTTCAATGTCTCACGATCTCTCTTCTTTGATCTCAGAGATCTTTACAATGCATAAAACCTAATACATCAACCCTAGCCATATTACAATGTCTTTATTTTATAATGGAAATACAATGGGAAAATACCACGGGTTACCCAAAACCATGGGCTCGAAAACTGTTCGTGAAAATAGCCCTAAAATTTTTTCTTGGGGGTGTTGTCCACGAACCCTAAGGTTGGGGCATGAGTGTACAGTCCTCTGGGGTGCATGGATGAGACAATATCATCTATGAGACTAGAGGATCTGGGTCCACAACCAACAGAAGTCGGCCTCGTAAATATATGAGCTGAAAAACTATTGATAAATCGTTGAAAATAAAATTTTGGACTCCATGTGTGAGCTTGGAGCCAAGTGAAGAAGAAAGCATGGCGGTTTAAGGCCATAAGTTGAACAAAAAGGATTAATAGCTTGAGGTGAAAGGGTAGAACATTTCAAGTTTGACTCATAGGATAAAGTTTAGAAGTTGGTTGGGTTCTCTCATGTTTTGTTAAAGGATTAAAACAAAGGAACTAATGGATTGAAGGTTATTCAAGAATATATAAAGACACATTAACCTTTAAGAGAATCTAATCTTATCTGGAAGTGAATATGAAGCGGGTATGAAGAAATTGAGAATATATTGAGGATGAAGCCCACAGTGATGAAGAAAAATATCAAAAGAATTGGTGAATACAATGTACATAATCCAAAAAATAAAAAAGAAGATAATATCTCCTTGTAAGCCTAGTTGAGACTAAGACCAACTGGCATCAGTATCAATTTATTTTTTAAATATGTTTTTGGTAATCCCATAAGTCATTGCCGGTGTATGTTAGTCAAGTGTTTCAACTGTTAGTGTTGTAAATATTTTAAATGGTGTAGCATACTATGGTTATAATTAAGGGGGGGTGTTGGCAAGTGCATTTAATTCCTCCCATCATTCATATTGGATCATGTTAATTTCATAAGTCATTTACCTATCTGAATGTACTAGTTGGTAGGTGGAAACTTAATGTACCAATTGTAACAATGTAAGGAGAATCTTGCTGAAGAAGCCTCCAGAGAAGGTGTTATCTTGCATGTTGTAGAATAGTATAGAGATGGCACGATTTTCCTATCTCGGGAGTTGGAAAAGAAACTGCCCATTTTTATGTATTCTTTGAAATCGTTTTTTGTTTCAGAAAAAAATAAAGAATGCAGTGAAACATGTTTTATGTTTGAGGAGTTCTTTTTTGTATGAAAATATTCTTGTTTCAATTTTGTTTGATATTTCCTCTTTGAAGTAAATGGTTCTTGGGTTGTAGCCCATCCATGTTTCTTCTCCCTTCACGTTGAACCCCACAACCCACTTGGTGATTTATAAACATGTTTGAGAGGATCATGCAAGTTGAGATTGTTTACAAGATATATAACCTGATTAATAGTATTATATTGCTAGAAGGCCTACATACTTTGTTTGTATATATCTATGAGATGAATATTGTGCAAATGAAGTTCTCTCAAATCCATCAGCAAATGAGACTTCTATTTCTTACCCTAATGCTTGTAATAATATTCACATATGACATTCATCTAAAGCAGTGTCGATTGTGATAGACAATTGGAAATAGTCGCTCCTTGACACCTGTTGATGCCAAATTTTTGGTTTAATTATAAAAAACACATTAAAAAATTATTTTGGTTTAATTATAAAAAACACATTAAAAAAATTCATAAAGCATTTAGAAATTTAGAAATATCATGGTTAAATGTGGAAGCTTATACTTAATAATTGAATATATCAAGTAAATGTATATAAATATATCAAATGTAATGAATATACAAATATCGTTACAATGAGAAATGGCTTTGGCCTTTACAGGTTATTAAGGAGATTCATCTTTTGTATGAGGTTACGTCTTTATATAGGCACCTTTTCATAATAAATATTAATATTAAATATAATTAAATAATATAATATTTCTGGTTTTATCTTCATAATATTATCGTTGTCTTTATGGAAGCTTTGTCCTCAAAACTAAAAAATTGTCTTTGCATTGCTCTTTAATATCTACTTTGATAGGACTTCACAAATATTTCATAATTGTTAATGCTTTTGTCTTTTCCTTCTTTTTTAATATGCCACGTTTATCTTCACTTAACCCCCCTCTCTCTATATATAACTTTGGTTATCACTTGAAAATTTTGGAAAAGTCCTAATTAAGACCTTCGCTCCCTTTTAACTTATCCTAATTAATATCTTCCTTCCCCGATCATTTATTAAAAGGTTAAATAACTCTTCCTTGGATGAGAATATTATTATATTGTTAAGTTGTAATATTCCCTTAGTCCACACTTTAATAATTTTCCTTGCAAGCCGATACGATGATTCACTAAAGCCCATTCTGACTCATGTCTCTTCATTAATTTGGATGTGGCGACTTCCCCGAACAATTAAGAATATGATTTGCAAACTTGTTTCTTGCATATGCGCATGAAATGTTGAAGTTCCAAAGATGGTCAGAGAAACATCATAGCCCTTGTGAAGAGTTGGTGCAATTTATTGGTATGAGTTCCTACAACAATTATGTAGTAAGATTGCCTTGGACTGGGCCTCAAGATGATTCAAAACTTGTCTAATTCATATTGAGCTACACATATGTGCATCATCTCCACCTCACAATATGCAAGGCCAAATGTCACGGGCTAGATAGATTCCTTCCTTTCCCAATTCATAAGGGTATCAATCTTCGAAATCACATGCTCCACTAGATTCAAAATCCCTATGGATGAAGAGTTGTATGGAGTTGATGAATATAACAAGGATGAACCCACAACCACTTTAGCTATAGTCAATGTGACCGTATGAACCACTCTTGATGACGAAGCCATAGCTAGCTAAGCAGTTCTAGGAATTTAATGCCATCGAGAATATTTTGTTTTTCTACAAAAATTTAACCTTGTGCATTTGAGCAGTGGATCTGTAATGTTGTTATAGCAGTGAAACTTGAGAAGGGGAAATACTCTTCAAATTCTTGATTTCACACTTTTGTGTTAACCTTGTCAGCACAATATATTTTTGTTCTTCCCAACAATCGATTTTTGATACTCGTATAAATGTTGAATATTTTGAGCGTTCTTGTTAAAGGTTGGACATTATATTCTTAAACATCATGTTGATTGTCACAAACTATGACGAACGAAGGAATAGATACGTGAACCACGGGATCATATACTTGTAAATACCCCGATAAATATTTGGGAGCTTCTAGCTATTACGTGCTTCACATATTTCTTGCAAGCGTAAGCTAGGGAAAAAATTAATGGGAGTAGTTTTCATCGTAGTACTTTCTTCCTCTTCTTGAGATTGATTGTGGAGAGACTTCAGAGGATTTGGTTGTGTGCATCTACTCAGGTGATAAGTAAAGTGCTAGGAATTTCCAGTCATGGTAGTGTGCCTCTACTCAGCAGAAAGGGAAGGCATAAGGGGAGAGGAAAGTAGAGAAGTGGAACTTAGGCCCTAGAACTTTGATCAATAAAATGGATAGTGATGGGTGGAGTGAGGATGAGGATTGTTGTGTATCCCATGGTCTTCGATGTGTTAAGGATAGCCAATGACACTTGCAAATTAAGGTCCATAATCTATGGCATGATATGCATGCATTTTACAGGAATTTGGAGCAATGGAAGGATTCTAAGGTACAGGTTCGTTTGGTGGAAAGAGGTGATACTAACTATCAACTTGCAGTTATGGGAGTGGAAGTGGAACTTCAGCAGGAAAGGAATGATGTTCTGGAGGAACACTTAACAAAATTGGAAGCAACCCTGGTCACTCTACAACAGAATTTGAATGACAAGGAAACAACTAAAGGCTCCTCCTTCTTCCTTGTGGATTTGCAAAACAAAATCCAAGTCCTTTGGGGCAACCCATGATGTCAAATAATGTGTTTTCAGTGTCCTTTTTTGTTACAATGGTTTGTTAGATTCTATAGCTTTCAATATAGGAGTTCTAAATATAGTTAGGGTCTAAAAAATTTACATTATTGGGGAATCTTGGGGCAATTTTGTATTGTATAATTGAGGGTTTAATCCATCCTCTTTTAATATAAAAATTCCTATTTGATCCAACATATATATATATATATATATATATATATATATATAATTCAAAATATTCAAATACAACAGTTTAATCCATCCTCTTTTAATATAAAAATTCCTATTTGATCCAATATATCTATATATATATATATATATATATATATATATATATAATTCAAAATATTCAAATACAACAGTTTTATCACTGAACACAATCATCTAATTGGATATAAAAACTTTAAAAACCCTTTGGAAATGATCAAATTAAAAAAATCCCAAAAATCCATGATAAAACCAAAGCAGGTTGGTTTACATTCCCACGTCTTCGGTGGGTTATGATTCCTCTTGAAAAAGGGAGCAATGTAGAGTTTTCTTTAAATACTCTCACTATGTACCTTTGTTTTCAGTAATTAACCTTAATCAAAGTACATATGTTCTATGAAGTATAAATGATGTATAGGTTGGGATATAAGCAATCAAATCTAAAACACTTTAAATCCAAACTGTGTGCATTTCAATCTATAGCATTTATTTTACTTGAGCTTCTAAGTACATATTGTTTGTCAAATAAAATCATTAAAAAATGCTTTCTTGAACATTTGTATCATGATGAGAACATACATTTTGGTTATGCTAGGGAACCTCCTCTTAGTCCTAGTTGGTTATGCTAGGGAACCTCGTCTTAGTCCTAGTTGGTTCTCCATTTTGTTTAAGAATATATTTAGTCACACAACTACCAAAATTTAAATGTTGTTGGTGGAGGCTTGTCCACATTAACAGTGTTCAAAATGGATGACGAGCACACAAATAATAATTGAGCATGTCACAACATCTTAAAGGGATCCTAGTACATCCCGAAAGTGCCATTAAAAAATTGGTCGTCATAAAAAAAGCTAATTTTTATTTTTGACGTTAAAAACAAGTGCACAACTTATATTAAAATTTCATAAAAAAGGGTTATGTTACAAATTGAATATCAAAGATTAATCCGTGTAGTTGGCAATTGGAAACTAAGTGTCGAGTCGCTTCCAATTTCTTGGCTTTAGGTACATACTCCAATGTCTTCCATTAATTATTCCACGGAACTCATCCGCGAGGCTTGGGTCTTATACAGTTTATATACGTTGACCTCATATAGATAGATACCACATGATGTATAAGCTAGTGTGGAAATGATGATGTAGAAGGCTTGAAAGCCACATTTGGGTTGTGAAAGCCATTGCTAGCTCTCTTTAAGTGTATTTGAAGCAATGTCCTCTACATTCAACTCATGTTGCTCCATTCTCCATAATATCAATTGAGCCTCTACATTCAGCCTTAAAATGCATTTTTATTTCTTTCCTAAAGATAAATTTGATTAAGAATATAATATTATATTTAACACATTTTCTTTTATGAAGTGTGAAGTTAATTAATTATTCTCAATTGAAATTGAAAGGTAGTTTTTTTCAAAACTTTTTATCATAGAAGATTGCATGAATATATATCCTTATAACTGAAATTAAGACCAGCAATTCAAATTGATCATTGGCCGGGCATATCGAACGAAACAACGGGCTGCGGGCGTTAAGAACATTTTGGAAATTGTGATTAACTCACGATTTTGATTGGCAAGGGAAACATTTCGGAAATGGAAATTAATTCACAATTTTTGTTGTGTCATTATGTTGATGAGTGTACTTATCATTTTATAGAAAACTTCATTAAATCTGAATCGTGACTTAAGCTATGAAGCCAAGAAACGAAGACCAGAATAATCTCTACCAACTAAATTCATAATCTAATAAAAATTTTGCCCATATTCTGTTCAAACTGGTCACAAATTACTTGCGTGTATAATGTGTGACATATTAGAAGAAGAAAACGTGGAGTATAGTGTATGTCTTGCATTATTATCCAATGATGGGATGACAGAAATCCCAGTCAAAAAGTACTTTTTTTTGTGGTGGGAAAGGCGGCTCTAGTAAAAGATTCCTTTATGTCATTCGTGACAAACTCTGAATTGTGATGCGCCGCAGGGGAGCTGGATCAAGTTAAGGGTATGGATTGACAAAGTCGACGAAGATTAACCATCCAAATGGGCAGTCAAATACGGTCCACGAGTTTTATTTGAAAAGAGATGTCTAACAATCTTATATAATTCCTATGCGTAGGACCCTTTGATTCAAATTAATTTTGATATAAATTATTATTATTATTTTTTTTCTTTCCATTGGAGAAAGTTTATCTTGTAATTTTTGTTTTCTTGGTTTGGAATTTAATATTAAAGTTGTTGTTAAATTCTACATTACAAGATTAACTAATATTTAAAATTTTGATTTAGTTTAATTTTTTTTATTATATAAAATTGATTTATTTTTTTTTTCCTCGAAAAAAAAGCGTAATTTCATTTCATCCTTAAGAATACGAAATTACATATAAAGTCAACACTCAGATTGAGTGGATGAAGTCTTTGAGAACCAGTAGAGCCAATGTCTGAGAAAAAGAGTGATGTTCTCACCACGTAAGCATTAACATCCATTACATCTTGTATGAAAATAGCCGGTAAGAGCGATATAAATATCAGTGAAGTTTACAACCTGTGTGGGTCGATTAGATACAAAATCATGCAAGTAAATATATACATACAGTTGTGGATAGCTGTGTAAACAGTAAGTAAAATGATCTCCTAGCAAAACATAGTGGGCAAAATCAAAGTTCAGTCGATGAAAGGCCTGTGGTATAGGTCCCTGCTGACCCCTTCCAAGTATTCAGTAACTTTCCAAAAACCGGGAGCTAGTATCAGTCCTTCCTTCGAGGCTTTGTCCACCTCTGAATTGTTTTCCCGGTAAACATGCCTGCAAATAAAAGTATCAAAGGTGTAAGAGACATTATGAATATGTTCCAAAACCCCAGCAATTTTCCGATTGTTGCACTGATACAGTCCATTGACCCAGTTAATCACATTCAATGAGTCCCCAAATACAGTAATAGTTCTGACAGCTTGTTCCATAGCAAAAGAGAGTAAGAGCTTAAGGCTGAGAATCTCAGCCCAGTTGTTGGTTCCTCTCCCAATTCCAAAAGACATCACAAAATAATGTGAGGGGGATAAATAAAGGAGCGCCCCTCCCCCACAATTATTGTTCTGGCAGGCCCCGTCGAAAAAACCCCAAGGCTGTGAAGGATTGTGGTTCAAGGGTTGGATGTTCCTATTGGAGATGGTCTGTTTGCATCGATGGAGAGCTAAGTGGATGCCACAGCTGTTGATGGCCACTAAAGCTGGTAAACCAACTTTATCCGAGAACAGGCAGTTGTTTCGGGATAACCAAGTGCCCCAGAAAACAATAGAGGGAAGGCCTTTGAAGGCAGCAAATATTGAGTTTTCAGTCCAACTTCTCCAGGCCTCTACCAGAGAGTGCCCTTCCCACCGAAAATTAACTTTAAGAATCCGAGACACCACCTGCCAAACCTCCTTAATGAATCTACAGTGGAGAAAAAGATGTAATACTGTTTCCTCATCATGTGAACACAGGTAGCACCTACCAGGACCCTGTAGATTTCTTTTTTGCAGGAAGTCCCAGGTGGGAACTCTGTTAGCTAAGATGCACCACAAGAAGAGGCGAGCTTTGAGAGGACTCTGCAATCTCCAGATAGTTTTCCACCACCACACCGGTTCCCTGTCCCAAAAATTTGCACTGATCCACTGATATCCATATTTCGGTGTATAAGTACTCGAGGGATCCCCATCCCAGACCAAGGTGTCATCTTCATCGTTGAGAAAGATCTGATCCCTGCTGAGCGCTTGCAAATAAGTTCTAAGTTCATTCTCCAGGACCAAGTCTAGTCCAAATGATTCAGCTCGCCTCCAAACAGGCCTTCCCATCCAGAAGTTTTCCCCATCCACCAAGTGATGGAGGAGAGTAATATGCCGCTGCCGCAATTCCAAGAGCAGTCCATCTGACAGGATATGCTGTGCTTCGCAGCCAACCCAAGGATCTCGGCCAACCCTCAACCTTCGACCATTACCAACATCCCAAACAAGGTTCTGTTCGATAACATGAAAGGAGGAAACAAGCGCTTTCCAAATGACAGACCCCCCTTTATGTGTCTTGAGTGGGGACCTAATCCAATCCTCCACAGTGTCCAGTGCAATATATTTAAGAGTCATAATGCGAGCCCAGAAACCTCCAGATGTGATTAGCCTCCAACCACATTTAGCAGCCAAAGCCTGAGAGAAGAAGAAAATGTTCTTGAGCCCCCAACCTCCCAGAGCTTTGGGGGTAGCAATTCGTTCCCATTTCACCCAAGGCGTAACATGTGCGTCCTCCTTACCATTCCATAAGAAGCGAAAGCATATTTTCCGAGCTGCTTCCAGGATCCCCTTTGGTATCCATGCAAGGGACATCCAATAAACTGGAATGGCTTCCAGAACCGACTTCACCAAGATCAATCGGCCAGCACGTGAGAGCCACCTGAAGCTCCAACAGTTGAGTCTTTTTTCCAGTTTTTCCAAGAGCCAAACCCAGTCATGTTTCAGATAGTTATTAGGCTTTAGGTGAAAACCCAGGTATCGTAACCCCTCTGAAAGGTTAAGGAGCTGGAAAGGGAAAAGATCAGTGAGGGTGTGAAGTTCCTCCTCTTCCAGAAGAGAGGCCGTAATAGTAGATTTGTCAAAGTTGATCTCCATTCCGGTTGCAATGGAGAAGAGGTCCAGGATTTCCTTGTATTTAACAGCCTCCCCTCTAGAGCCAAAGCAGAAGATCAGAATGTCATCCACAAAGAGCAGATGTGTGAGCGCGGTCCCCGGAGCTACAAGGATCCCTTCGATATCTCCCGTGCGCTTAGCTTTCTTAATGGCCCTGCTCAAGCTTTCAGCCACCAATAAAAATAACAGAGGGGATAGAGGGCATCCCTGGCGTAATCCACGCCCAGAATGGAAAAAGGGAGTCGCTGCACCATTCATAAGTATCGAAAAAGAGACAGTGGTAATACAACTCATGATCCAACGAATGAAACCGATCTCAAAACCCAAATGTGTAAGCATAAGACGGATATACAGCCAACTGACCTTGTCGAATGCTTTAGAAAGATCAATTTTGAGAACATCACCTTTCTGCTTGCTGGTTTTGATGCTATGGAGCCCTTCCTGTGCTAATCCAATGGCTTCATGAATCTGACGACCTTCAAGAAACCCGAACTGCTCCTCAGAGATGTGTGTGGATAATATAGGTTTGAGTCGACGAGTGATCACCTTAGTGACAATCTTATACACACAGTTGCAAAGAGAGATGGGATGAAAATCATTGAGCTTGGAAGGGGTGTCCCCTTTGGGAATAAGCGCAATGAAGGTAGAGTTAATGCTGGCGGGGATTTTGCCTTCCCTCCTGGAAGCCTCGACCAGCTGTAAGAGATCTTCACCGATAATATCAAGGAGAGCTATAAAGAACTCAATCGTCCAACCATCCGGCCCTGGACTTTTGTCCTTCTAAAAGCTGCTAAGTACCTCCTTCAATTCATCCATAGTGATGTTGTCCATCAGCCTCCTATTATCCGCCTCTTCAACAAAGTGAGGGAAGAGTTGTGCAACTCTGAGAACCTCTTCAATGTTCACTCTGTTATTGGCTTTGAAAAGTTCCTGAAAGTGATTAACCCCAATCCCAGCCAAACCTTCAAAGGTGTCCTGGGAATTACCATCCCAGTCTTCTAGGCTTCAGATAGTATTGACAGATCTTCTACCCTTAGCATAAGCATGGAAAAACTTTGAGTTTTCGTCTCCACTCTCCAGCCAGATGGCCCTGCTTTTAAGCCTCCAAGCCTCTTCGTTGTGTAATAAGATCCTGTTCCTTTTGTCCGTCAGCGAAGCAAGATGCTCCTTAGTAGCCTGTGTGTCGAACCCACCTCCAGATTCCCCCGAAATGTTGGAGATAGTGTCATGTCCCAAATTTGGAATTGGGTCACAATGGCCTAATCACATTATCCATATTCATTAGAGTTTGTAAAATTGATGTTAAGGGTCAAATAATTGCCAAGGAGGAAAATTACTAGTTTCCTAGGTTTGGGGTGGAAGCTTTGGGATTTGGAATAAGGGGGATAATAAATGATGTTTAGACATTAGAAGGGTTCAAGTATTTAATAAATAGAGTGAATAAATAAATTCAAGAGAAATCCTAAGTGACAAATGGTTTTGGAGACATATGGAGGATGTGGGACCCACACTAGCTTGATTTTTCATAATACATGGTATCTCTCTTTTGCAAATTCGAATTAATGGGAGTGTGAACACTCTTGGGTGAGTTGGTAAGTTATAACACATGTCATTGAGCATCTTAGGTCGAATTTGGAAGGATTGGTAACCTCCATGGAAGATAAAGAGTCAAAGTGGAAGTTTGTGGACACTTGGGCTAGATTCCCTAGCCCCTATGACACCAATGATGGAGCATCTATGACAACTATGACAAATTGCAGACCTGACCTCTGACATCTGACCACTATGACATGTCAGCCCCAAAAATAGGCTCAAAGAAGGCGAATTTGGGAGTTGGAGAAGCCAAAGAGACTCAAAATCGAATTTGGGAGAAGATGGAAGGTTGGAACTAGGAGACAAGTGGCAAATGTGGAATATTTCCTAAATGAAAATCTATTGAATCTATTGAGAGGATTTCGACCCTTAGAAGGCTAATGTTGGTTATAAAATGTAGAAATGAAGTATGAGAATGGCTTTTGATCATTTGTAGAATTTGCAATTGCATTTGTGTAGAGGGAGAGCTAGTGGATGACTAGTTTCTTGCCTTAGCCAATTTCGAGGGTGAAAGATTCCCATCCAAGTTGGTAATTGGAAAGGCCATTCAGACCTTTCATTTGGAGCTTTAATGGAGTCTTTATTTGCAGGTGTAAGCTACAGGGCAGCTCATGGTTTCTTCTATTGCAGCACATTCTCTCAACCGTTTCCAATTTTGATGGCATATTCTTGATCCTTGAGGGAGGGCGTTTTTGGTGAGCTATTGTACTCTTTGGGGGAGCTTTTCATGCCCCATTTCTTTTGTAATATGAAGTAAATACTCTGTTATTCATCTCCAGAAAGTTTCAGGTCGAAATTCCAAGTAGAAATGTATAAATCTCATTTTTAATGGAAGAACAATGCCATTTCCCCACTACCTTGTTGTGAATCAATGTATTGATGATGATTTCGAATGAATGGATGATTATCTGAAGCATTTGTGATTACTGGACTGCCATGGATGTATTTTACAAGTTTCATGTACTGTACTTGAGCATTTGAAGTATTTTTACTCAGTTTAATTGCATTGGGAGAAGAAATAGTGCCATTTCCCCAAGGGTCGAATTGGTGATTTTTGCAGTTGAATGGGAGAGGGTTGGAACAGATATAATAATCAATTAATGGTGCACATGAGACCTTAATAAAATCCTTAATATATTTGCTACCTCTGTTCAGAAATTTGAGTGGCTTTGGAGGCATTTGGGAAGCAATTTTCAGTACTTACCCCAGGGGGATTTGAACCCCAAATTACTAGTAAAATTGCATACTTGGTCCATAATCTTAAGAGAGTTTGCAGAGGTATTTTGGTGGCCATATATCATCCCTGAACATCATATTCAAGTCCTAATATCATTAATACACCTTCCTTGAATATTTGAAGGCATTTGGAGTCAATTCGAGACCTAGAGACCAATACTAGTCAAAGGAAAATTACTAGTAAAATTACCTACATTGATCAGAATTGAAAGAGGATTTGAAGAAGTATTTTAAAAGTCCAAAGGCATCCCTGAAACACATATTTATGTTCTAATATCATTCATATACCTTCTCAGGAAATTTGGGATCATTTGGGGCAAATTTGGGACCTAGAGATCAAAACTAGTCCAAGGTCGAACCAAGGAAAAAAGTGAAAAATTGCAATTTTAATAAAATTCCTAACAAGGGACATTACAGTGGTATCAGAGCATGGTCCTTGCACCTGTGTATTAGGTACATACATTCAAGAATAATTGGCATCCATGTCTTACTATTATGATGAATCCTATGAGTACAATTCTTATGAGGAATATGCAGATGCTTATGAGCAATATGAAGCAGAATGTGAATGGTATGAGGAAGAGGTGCCATCATGCAACACTTCTTACAATTTCAAGAGAAATGAAGATTATTCTTATGAATTTAAATCTGATGAATATGAGTGTGTCACACCAACCAAGGATAATTCTATGAGTGAGTTCCAAAGATGGAGAGCAAAATATAAAACCTTGCCCCAACAATATCAAAAATATCAAGAATATCTTGCTTTTAGCAAAAATACACAAAATGCCATGTCTTTTGAGTACTATGCTGAACATGTTTTTGAAAATAGGCCCAAAAATGAAGATGTGGAGTTAGTGAAGAAAGGTTTATGCCCTTCTTGTAAAAACCCTTGGAGCGAGTATCATATATGTGTGCATGAAATGATGTCCTCCTTGAGGAGAGCTTTTGAGATTTATTCAAGAAGAGATTCCAAATATATTGATCCTAAGGAAAACAAGGGGCAAAATGCATCAGCTTGCTTTAATGAGCAAAAGGAAGAGACATCACAAGAGCATGAAGAAGATTCTATTGAAAATATGGAAGATCATTTCGAGACACCTTCTAGCTTAGACATGAACCAAAGAGCATCTACTGATGGATGCTTAAACTATGAAGGAGTACCTACTGATGGGTGCTCACACCTCTATGTTGGTGACATAGAGATCACTTTTGAAAGTGTTTCTACAAGTACAAGTTTCATTAAGCATGATAATGAAGACCTTGTAGCGGTTGAAGAAGAACCAAGATCAACTTCCCCATCACCACTTGAGCTTCATGAAGTTGGTCCAAGCAAAATTGAAGAAGATGAGGAGGTTCATTTGCAAGAGCCTCATTTTCTTGAAGGGTCCTTAAAGATGAATGAAAATAATATCCAAGAGTCCCTCAGCATTCTCCATGACACTCAAGCATTGGTGTCAAATTCTTGTTGGAGAGCTACTTCATTGGAGGAAACATCCTTCCTTGAAGACGTGGAGAAAATTCAAAGAGCAATGTGCCACATCAAAGGTAATTTCATGTCTTTGCTTTTTGATAGAAACCATTTGTTTGAGCTTAATGAATTGTTACATGATGCATACTTGAAGAATAATGAGGATATTCATAAGCTCACAATTCAAAATGAACAACTTTTTGAAAAGTTGCAAGATACTTGTTTTTCCTCCTATGTTTCAGATTGTCAAATGGTAGATTGTTTGGAGGATTCTCATGACATGGTGGATCATGAGAAATGTGAAAATTTGAATGTTCTTGATGTGTTTGAAGATGAACTTGAAGAGATCCAAACACTTGATGTGGTGGAAGAGGAATTTGAATGGCCTCTTGATGAAGGTTATGCAATTTTTAAAGAAGAGCATGATTCCTCTACATTGGAACCAAACTATGACAAAGAGTTCACACTTTTGAAGGAGCTGCATGATACTACCCACATGGATCCTTCCCATGATGAAACTCCTGAACTTTTTGATCATTTGGGTGAGTTAGTACATTCTCCTACATCCTACAATTCCATGTTTTGCAGTATTAGTCTCAATGAAGTATGGGTGAAAGGGTTCTTTTTGATGGTGCCACGTGAGGAGTATGGAACTCCTAGATTTAACTTTTATGATGACATAGTTGGAGCACATTCTTATTCACATTTGCAGCAGCATAATTTGTCACTTTATGATGATTCACATCTACATGGATGCACCTATGATATGGATTTGAGTCACTTGAATACTCATGGTTTTTCTTGCTCAACACTGGGTTCATTTGATGTTAGAGGAACTTCATCCAACACTTGGATGAATAGATTTATGATGGGAGAACATTTTTGTTGGAAGCCACATACTTTGTTACATCTTTATGATTCTCACATTCATGGATGTATGGGTGAGACTTCTTTGAGTCATTTGAAGTCTCCTTGTTTTTTTTGCTCATTATTTGGTTCAGATTCTAGTGGAGATTCTTCATTCACTTCTTGGATGAAAGAATACATGGCTGAATATTTTGATGCATATCACATCCTTTTGGAGTAGCATTATAGGACATGGGATCCTCACCTATGTCATTGGAGCAGATTTGATTGGTCACTTGAAGCTTGTATTCACTTGAAAAATGGTGGTCTACTTGCTTGGAGGTATAAGCTCTTTCATGACTCTTTGATGAAGCATATCCTTGATGTACATTTTCATTATGTTGTTATGTACTTTGATGATATATATTTGGTACTCATGATGTTTGGAAGAATGCATACAAGAAAATGGGATCCAGGAATCCTCTTATCTAATGGTGTAGGTTGGAGAGCACTCTTAATTGTTGGGGTGCAATACAAGCAATGGGACCCTGGAATAATTTTTGTCTCATTGGTTTCATTTTTTTGGGGGAAGCAAGAAGTATGGGAGATGGATTCCCCACTTAATAAAGTGATTTTAATAAGAGTAGTGCAGCAGCAAGCATGGTGGTTCCTCTCTAAAATATTCATGGAAACTCAAAGACTCAAGGTTTGGCAATTCAATGGCAACTTCAAAGAATTATACAGAAAGCAGGTTCTTCAACACCCATGTTTGAAATTGCTTGAGGACAAGCAATATTGGGAAGGGAGGATTTGTCATGTCCCAAATTTGGAATTGGGTCACAATGGCCTAATCACATTATCCATATTCATTAGAGTTTGTAAAATTGATGTTAAGGGTCAAATAATTGCCAAGGAGGAAAATTACTAGTTTCCTAGGTTTGGGGTGGAAGCTTTGGGATTTGGAATAAGGGGGATAATAAATGATGTTTAGACATTAGAAGGGTTCAAGTATTTAATAAATAGAGTGAATAAATAAATTCAAGAGAAATCCCAAGTGACAAATGGTTTTGGAGACATATGGAGGATGTGGGACCCACACTAGCTTGATTTTTCATAATACATGGTATCTCTCTTTTGCAAATTCGAATTAATGGGAATGTGAACACTCTTGGGTGAGTTGGTAAGTTATAACACATGTCATTGAGCATCTTAGGTCGAATTTGGAAGGATTGGTAACCTCCATGGAAGATAAAGAGTCAAAGTGGAAGTTTGTGGACACTTGGGCTAGATTCCCTAGCCCCTATGACACCAATGATGGAGCATCTATGACAACTATGACAAATTGCAGACCTGACCTCTGACATCTGACCACTATGACATGTCAGCCCCAAAAATAGGCTCAAAGAAGGCGAATTTGGGAGTTGGAGAAGCCAAAGAGACTCAAAATCGAATTTGGGAGAAGATGGAAGGTTGGAACTAGGAGACAAGTGGCAAATGTGGAATATTTCCTAAATAAAAATCTATTGAATCTATTGAGAGGATTTCGACCCTTAGAAGGCTAATGTTGGTTATAAAATGTAGAAATGAAGTATGAGAATGGCTTTTGATCATTTGTAGAATTTGCAATTGCATTTGTGTAGAGGGAGAGCTAGTGGATGACTAGTTTCTTGCCTTAGCCAATTTCGAGGGTGAAAGATTCCCATCCAAGTTGGTAATTGGAAAGGCCATTCAGACCTTTCATTTGGAGCTTTAATGGAGTCTTTATTTGCAGGTGTAAGCTACAGGGCAGCTCATGGTTTCTTCTATTGCAGCACATTCTCTCAACCGTTTCCAATTTTGATGGCATATTCTTGATCCTTGAGGGAGGGCGTTTTTGGTGAGCTATTGTACTCTTTGGGGGAGCTTTTCATGCCCCATTTCTTTTGTAATATGAAGTAAGTACTCTGTTATTCATCTCCAGAAAGTTTCAGGTCGAAATTCCAAGTAGAAATGTATAAATCTCATTTTTAATGGAAGAACAATGCCATTTCCCCACTACCTTGTTGTGAATCAATGTATTGATGATGATTTCGAATGAATGGATGATTATCTGAAGCATTTGTGATTACTGGACTGCCATGGATGTATTTTACAAGTTTCATGTACTGTACTTGAGCATTTGAAGTATTTTTACTCAGTTTAATTGCATTGGGAGAAGAAATAGTGCCATTTCCCCAAGGGTCGAATTGGTGATTTTTGCAGTTGAATGGGAGAGGGTTGGAACATATATAATAATCAATTAATGGTGCACATGAGACCTTAATAACATCCTTAATATATTTGCTACCTCTGTTCAGAAATTTGAGTGGCTTTGGAGGCATTTGGGAAGCAATTTTCAGTACTTACCCCAGGGGGATTTGAACCCCAAATTACTAGTAAAATTGCATACTTGGTCCAGAATCTTAAGAGAGTTTGCAGAGGTATTTTGGTGGACATATATCATCCCTGAACATCATATTCAAGTCCTAATATCATTAATACACCTTCCTTGAAGATTTGAAGGCATTTGGAGTCAATTCGAGACCTAGAGACCAATACTAGTCAAAGGAAAATTACTAGTAAAATTACCTACATTGATCAGAATTGAAAGAGGATTTGAAGAAGTATTTTAAAAGTCCAAAGGCATCCCTGAAACACATATTTATGTTCTAATATCATTCATATACCTTCTCAGGAGATTTGGGATCATTTGGGGCAAATTTGGGACCTAGAGATCAAAACTAGTCAAAGGTCTAACGAGGGAAAAAAGTGAAAAATTACCATTTTAATAAAATTCCTAATAAGGGACATTACAGATAGCCTCTTCAATGTCAATAAGCTCCTTGTCCTCCCGTTTCCTCTTGGCTGCAGCCCAAGATTTGATAGGTTCCTTGAGTAGTTTGATGTTCTCCGCAAAGTGAAAGGCTGCAGTAAGATTGGATCCCAGGTGGTAAGGTAACCAGTGCTGCTGGATCAAATCAAAGAAGGTTGGATCCTCCAGCCACACCTTGTTGAATTTAATGGGAGCGGGCGGCTTGTTAGGCCCAGCCTTCAGTTCCAGAAAAATCGGATCATGATCTGAGCATCCCCCTGCCCCAATCCATTGCCTCACATAGAAAAAAGTCTCCACAATATGTTCAGATATAAGAAAGCGGTCTAGCCTTTTAGCCACTCTTTCCTGACCAGCTCTCATGTTCCGCCGGGATGGCTTCAGAGATACCGGCTCCACATCAATCCAGTTGCCATCAGAAAGCTTACGAATAAAAAAGTTAGTAAGAGGATCCACTTGAGCATGTGGCCCCCAAATCTCAGCATGCCCAAGAGAAAAATTTAGATCCCCTCCCAGAATTGTAGAGTTTCCTTTGAGCAGATCTTTATCCAGCAGAGCATTCCAAAATGGTTCACGATCACAATAAGGACCATAAATGTTAACAATAGTAAAGTGTTCAGCAAAATCCAAGGACTTACAGGTCATGCCTAACACAGAGGGCATTCCCCAAAGGGTGGAAACAGACACCTTAGCTTCATTCCAGCTAATCGCCAAGCCACCAGAGCGTCCCCAGGCATCCAAGCCCTCAAATCCCCAACCAGGGAACCAAACGTTTAGTCGATTAACAGCATCAATCCCAGTGCACATAGTTTCTTGTAGTAACAGAATATCAGGATGTTCCAGTTGCAGCATCCTACGCAGTACTGGTCTTTTGGAGGGACCAGCAAGACCTCGACAGTTGAAGGACATGATCTTCATCAAGGCCCATCCCGGTGGGCATTCACCGCTCTAAGTGCCCTTTCAATAGACAGTTGTTTGCCAGTTTTGAGGTCCGAGCAAGCTCGGGTCTTAGCATGGGAAAGGAAGGATTTCCTTCCTCTGGGGTTGCGAGGCTTAGGATTCACCTTCCCCAGCCCCCCCCGCAGGAAGTCTGGTCAGGGATCTCAGCCAGTAACCTGACTTTGAGGAGCCAGTGGGGGAAGAGGGTTCGGGAGAGGAAGTTTCTAGCTTAGAGATGACAGCATGGCTAGTATCCGGAGAGCAAACAAGTAGTGGATGATCCACATCTGGGTGTGGATCCACAGGGGTAAGTGGGGTCGTGAAAGAAGACAGCAACTGGGGGGAAATGTGCAAATTCTTAAAACCATCCACCCAATCCTGACCAGGAAAAGTAAAGTTTTTAAAAATAAGACAGAAGGAAGGGTTGCAAAAAGTAACAGAAGGAGCACCTGCAGCCAAGTCTGATGACCGAAGAAATGATAACAGTGAACCCTCCTGAGCCGGGTCCCGAGACTGTGTAATGTGCGGCTCTTCAGCAACGTCAGTGATACCTGCAACAGGGACCGAGCCATCCTCATCTTCATTTTCAACCTCCTCTCCGCCCGTGGGAACTTCACCATCCGGCCAACTCACCAGTGGCGTTTCCAAAGATGGAGATGCATGACCCTGCTGACCCTCGGAATCCTCAGCCGATTCCAAGCCATCCTCCTTGGCCACCACCCTGCGCTTCAGAGTATTACCAAACCGCATCCTAACAGGGACAGAGCAATCGACGGCCGGGTGCCCGTATTCATGACATCGCCTACACCTGAAAGGCACATTTTCATAGTCCAGTGTCTGGGCAAAGGTATAGGGCCCCCATTTCAGGTCCATAGTCTCAAATAGCCCATCTCTGACGTTAATGCTCACCAGAATGCGTGCAACCTTCTGCATCGCCGTTGCCACAAAGGAGAAGTCCGCATCTAGATAAGTTCCCAAAATGTTCCCAATCCTTCTGAAGTGTTCCTCGGACCAGTAGTGAAGAGGGAGTCCTGGTAGCTGAACCCATAGTGGGATAACATCCATTCTTTCACAGCTGGCATCGAAAAGGGGGTTCCACGGCTTTAACAGGAGAGGGACTTTAAGTATAGACCAGTTTAGGCTTAAGGCCCAATGTGCATGTGCCTCCGATGAAAAATGGAAGGCATACCACCCGCCCGAGAGCCCAACGACTCGAGGAACGTAACCACAGTGTCCCAGCCATGCCCTGGAGGCCCACGAAATCACAGTCCTGTGACTAACATATTTTCCATAAACCCTACCAACCAAAACCGACTTAACCATCCCTACAATTTGGTGCATGCCAATGTCTTCCCCCAACGCGTAGTTAGGTGCCTTTCCGGAGTTCTTAATCCATTTTCTCCGGCTCTTCCCACAATATTCCTTAGTTAAAGGACCAGCAGGTCTCGCTTCTCGTCCACAACCCCGCTGGTCAGAGTCCTCAGATGGACTTGAAAACCCTCTTTGTTCGACAAAGTTCAAGTTGGCTGCGACAAACCCCCTGGGATGAAAAGGAGAGCCAGTCCGTCGCTCCTCAAAACCCTCCACCTCGGCTCTGAGATCCTGCACATAAGAGGGAGGATTTTCACTGTCCGCGGAGATAATGTAATCCGGCAGGTCGCCGATGCCTGCACTCAACGGCTCCAGTGATGGAGAGGTGCAGAAACCCCTAACTCCCCAGATGTTCACAGCATGTGTCTCAGGTGAAAGTCGAGCAGTAGACCCCTCCCAAAACGGCGAGCTGGTTTGAAAAGGTAGTAAGGCGGTCGCCGGGGGGGACTGAAGTCCATCAGGAGGCCGTTTACCAGCAAAACCACCAAACCCTAAACCACCTACCTCCTCCTGATTCCGGAATGCGCCAGGTGGCGATCGCCAGATATCATGATGCTGTAAGTTGTCACTACTGTAGTCGACCTCGTCCATTGTAACCCCAAACGGAACCCTAAACGGAACAAGAGCCATCGCAGTGGTAGAGAAACAGAAAAGATAAAACAGCTCGGTAAAGTGAGAACCCAAACGATTTTACCTCGGTAGAGAGCCATCTGGGGTGGCGTGCAGGTGTTCGTACAGGCTGATGACCTGCGTTCGTCTGCAGGGTGCCTCCCTACGCCCGTCGCTCACCTCCCTACGCCCGTCGCTCTCCATCCTCCAGCCTCCGTTTCCAACACCATGGAACATATCCAGGTAATTAACCGGTTCAAGTCCTTATCAAAATTGGTTTATTTTTATTATTAATCTCAGGTTTTTTAATGAGACATTAACAAATACTATTGATAAATACCTACCAAAATAATTTTCTTAAACCATTTTTAATACATCTTTTCAATTAAAAAAACATTAGTTATATTAAATACCTTTTTTATACCTTGATTCCTATAAATTCCTATACTTTACATGTGTTTATAAATAATTTTAGAGCATTTAGACTTATTCATTATGACTATATCATAATTGGTGAGAAAGAGAAATGGAAAATATACATATTAAAGATCAATTCTTAAATTAAATTATGGAAGAGAGATCAATTTTTTAATTTAAAGAAGTATCAAACAAATAAATGTATTGGAAGTAGTTTGTTCAATTTGTTGCTCTCAATGTTATTAAGAATTTTGTTGTTACTATCTATATCAAATGCATGTAAGTTATGTGCACTTCTCTTGTCACAGTTGTTAGAGAATATACAATCCAAGTTACGATCAAAATAATTCATTTTTTTTCTATTAAATTTTTTTTTGCACATTTTCTTTTTCAAGTAGCAATTTAAATGGAAAGTTAGATTGTAAATAGATACTTTTTAAATTCAAACTAAAAAAATTAATGTAAACATTTATACCTGCCACAACATAAATGAACATATAGCATAACATGCTCTTTATTATTTGTTTATACCAAACACATTATTAATTGTGAGTCTATTACAATGTATATAAATGAACATATAGCATAACACGCTCTTTATTATTTGTTTATACCAAACACATTATTAATTTTGAGTCTATTACAATGTAGGTTGGAATTGTGTTTAATAAATTATGCTTATAATCTAATAATTAAATGTTAAACTTATTAGGGTTTTGGATGTTATATATTATATTATAAAAAAGTAAATATAATATAATGAGGTCAATGGTTTTGGTATTTTTTTTTTTAAGTTTATAAATTTACAAAGTAGATCAAATAAAAGTGTTTAGGAAATTAATTATTCTTATTTTTCAGATATTTAATTTAAACTAAACAACTCATTAAATAATTTGTATATTTTATATTTTAATAAGAATAAAAACACATTCTTATTCTTATGTAAACATCATAATAGTGTTATCTTCATGAGCATAATAACAATAAACAATAAAAAAGAAAATTCTCATATGTGCATATCATCCTCAAATAATTCCAAAACCTAAATTCATCACAAATTTCAACCTAGACTTATCCCAAATTCCAAACACATATTAAGCCTTCTAAGTAGACATCCACACAACTAATGCTAAACCTACATAGTTATAAGATAGTTCTTAAAAGTTTCACAATGAAATATTAGAATTTGTTGTAATCCCATGAATAGTTTTTTCCAACAAAAGGGTCCCTATAACAAGGTGATGTCCTAGATTTAATAGAGCATCGACTTCTAAATCCAATTCATGATAGAGGCGAGTGAAGATTATCTTCTAAATTCACCTTGACTAAATATGTGAGAGGTTGGAATGCAACATTATGAATGTGTCTTTCATTCCAAATCCACTTGATCACTAATAATGAGTCACCAAAAATATTGTAGATTTCTAATACCTTTATTTAATGCAACAATTAGAAGCACTCTAAGTGCAATCAACTCAACAAAGTTGTTGGAACCACTACCAAGATAGGAATTAAATCTAATATAATGATCATCTTCAAAAAATAAAATGCCTGAAAGACTGCTAATGTTCTCAAGTCCCTTAGAGACTCGCATAGAAGTCCCAAGGGAAATTTTTATAAACCTGAAGCTCCCCTATCTGATGAGGCATTTTAGTCTGTGTGGCCCTTTTATAGAGTTGAAAAACAACATAAATATGTGAAAATACTAAGAAAGTAGGAATTTTCCTATTGTCAAAGAAGAGTGTATTTTGAGACAGTCAAATGTCCCAAGAAATGAAATTGTTGTCAACTACTTAAGATCGTGCCTTTGAAACTAGCCATTGAAGAAACCCTCAATATTTGTCACAATCCAAATATTTGGAAATCCTAATGAATAAATAATATGCTTCCAAACTTGAATAGTGAAAGTGCACTGAATGGCCATGTGAGAGATGTTTTTCTCACTGGATTTACAAAGTATACAATGACTAGGACCTTGGGTTTGCCTCTTATTCTCAATTCCCAAGTTAGTACTCTATTGTTCAAGGCAAGTCACATATTAATAACAACATTTTTTGGATCCTTAACCCTACAAATTTTAGACCAACACCACCTAACCTCTTATTGCTCATTAGTTAGTAAAACACAATAACAAAACTTATTTTTGTTTATAGATAATTTGTATTTAATTTAATAGTCACAAGGGTTAAATCAATCAATTGAACCATTCGTAACATTCTCCACAACAAGGCTATAGTTCACAAGTTCAAATCCCATCGAGTTCCTCGAGGTTACCCACTTCTATTAGGATTGTGTCCTCCACCATCCAAATATTACAATGGAGGGGAAGATCTAGCTAAGTTTTCCTTGAATTTTTTAATGTTTAGTTAAATAATGTTTGTAAATTGATACTATAATTGTATTAATTATTGCAATTAAAGGAATCATAATAATATTAATTAATTAAATTCTGAATAAATTATAAGAATATTCTATTATTGTACATGAGGCACTTGTTGCTATGTTAAGGTTTTTTGGAACCGCGCATATTATATTGTGAGTGTCGATATACTCATTACACTTTTATTTCTATGCTTGTAGTTAGAAATGTAGAGGAAAAAAATCAAGTTAATCAACTTAACAATCCAACTAACACAAGTACAACATCCCCTACAAGTGATGAACAAATTATGCTTGTAAGTAGCTCAAACACTAACTGGATCAAGCAATAAATGAAGATCAATAAGCCAGAGAGATGTTTTATACATTGGAGAAATTTATTTTAAAATAATATTTTCAAAGAAAAAATGTAAATCCTATAAAATGTGTATTTTTTAAAATTTATCGCATACATATATATATATTGTCCCATTTTATATGAACAAGGATTCCCAAACATTGTAACAATTAATTTTTGATGAATTATCCAGTATTCTGACAAAGTTTAGGTAGTAGTTCATCCCTTGTGAATCTTCTCCTCTTCTTCATTGAAATTTCTAAAAAAAGGTTGGTCGACTGCCATCCACATAGGTCGTTAGTAACCCCAAAAGACCCGATGAGATTTGCCTCAAAAATTATTTAGGCTTGTTTATAGAAAGGTGCAAGAATTTTTCCCGCTTTGTGTTTGCATTTTGTTGTTTCTTCCTTTTAACCAACACTTTGCAATTATTTATTTTGATAGCCTAATGCCAGGGACTCATCACATGCATCTTTGATAGCTTCCTTATATATATTTCAATATTTTTCATACCATGGGTTAATCATTTGATTTTTGTTCCTTAAATAAATTTATAATTTGATAAGAGTATTTGTTCATACAAGTTGATGACTTTGTTATAATGTTATGATAAAGGTTATAGGGTAATATAACATAGTTAATAACATTGTTGCCAAGACCATATATACAAGCCATTCGATTAGATTTTTGACACTACTTTAAACCATTGCATATTATTATGTCTTGACAACTACAAAGTTTAATCAATCATATACCAAACAAGTTTTCAACTAAATATTTTGAACTTCTTTTGTATATGCGGGCTAAATCAAGGTCTTTAACTAACCATAATGTGTTAGGATTATAGATATTGCTTAGCTTTACAACTTGCTTATTTATTGTTCTAGCAATAAATTCTTCTCATAGTATAATATTACCTTTAGTTCTTAGATACAAAATATCATGTTCCAAACTAGTGAAATATAGTAATCTTATATGGATTTTTCTTTTATTAAATGTGGAATTTATAGGCACAAAACAACATATTGCTAAAAAAAAATTATAGCATCAATGTTCGAAATCTCCATCGACGTGTACAAATTGAAATGATCTTTCTTATTAAGATTAATATAAGGTGTAAGGTGATGCCTTATATAACAAAGGCATGCCTCCAAAACTCTTTGAGAGGATATTTTATTCTAGATAACTATAAAGACCCATCTAGATCCATATCAAATATCAACGATTCAACATGCATAGAGGTTTGTGCAAGCAAGGTAATGAATATTTCTCTATAAACCCAAATTAACGTAGGGTCATTCCTATATGGAGAGCCTTCACAATTCTATATAAGGATCTTATTTATTGTTAGACTTTTGCTCCTTGTCCTTAATAAAAACTTTTATATTTTAAAATATTGCCATTTTTCATCTTTCATGGCCTCTTTTACTTTTTGAATTCCTTTCTCAGTTCAACCCGATCCATTCGAATGAGATATTCAGTTATAAATATCCATGAACCTTTAAGACCAAAAGTTTTACTTAGTATTTCAAGTGCGTTTTCAATGGATTTTAGATTAACTCGAATAAACCTATTTTATGTTTAATTTGTCAAACTAACCTTTATACTTTTATGAGGCACGGAATTTAGATTTTTCATTGTTTTTGCAATGCATCGTGGACTATCCCTATTGTGTCTTTCTCTGGTTCTTACTTTAAGAAAAAAGTGATAAGGTTTGAGGATTTTTAATTACATTCATGTTATATTTTTATTAAGTTGTTTAATTTTTTCGTTTTTGATAGGTTTAATATCCAACTTACCTATGTGATTATTCAAGGAAAAATTATTGTTTACTATACCTTCAAGTTCTTTGATCTTATTTGTTATTATAATATTTGCTAGGTTATTGGCCTTCTCTTCATGGGTCTAGTTTTCTCCCTGGTACTTTGTTTCCATTTCTTATACAATCAATTCTCCATTAAGAACTTGTTATTGTATTGTCTCTTTGTTTTTGAATTTTATCATAAAAGACTTAACAATTAATATTAAGAAGATCCTTTATACCCAATTGTAATTTATCATCTCTCACTTCCGTAAATTTTTAGAGATTCCATGTACTTGTAGAGTGTCTATAGTAATTTTTTATAGATCTCCTTAGTTTGTTGGTTTAAGTCTAAGAATGATGGCATATCACTCATTATTGCATTTGAAAACAAGAAAAAATATGTATGGAAAAGAAAAATAAAATTTGCCCCTAAAATAAAGTTATTGTTTTATATGGCTCTATGAAGTAATAGAATCATAAGTAATAAACAAATTTAAGAGAGGTCGTGACTCATGCCTTCATTCATAACTACTTAAATTAGAAATCAGTCCACTTCGTCAATAGTTCTAGGATTTCTTTAGTAAAATTTTCATAAAAAAATAGATTCTATACATTGGAACTACCCTTGAAGTGGTGAAGGGACATGCTTAATAGATTTGTAAATCCCCCCAATATACCTTCCCAATTAAAAACAAAAAGCAAAAAAAAAAAAATTTCACTAAATGTCCTAGGTATCCTTTTTTCAGGAATTTATTTATATTACCCTTTTTTATTTCTACCCCTAGTATGGCGACATGAAATAACTCTTATAATCCCTAAAATGATGAAAGCTAATGGACTACATCTTTTCATTTTTTATCTTTTGTATTTTAATTTAACAATTGAACTGATTGGAGGTTAATGGAGATTATAACAACAATAACTACTATGCATCATCATATGAGATAAAAAGGGTCAAACGTATGCACATGCCTCTTCTTCTTTTTCCCAAAGGAGCAACCAAGCAAAGAGACTAGTAGAAGAGAGTTTTTATTTTGAGCCATCATCGTATCCATGTATACATCACACTCCTTAGTGGCAAGGAAAAATCATTTCTAGAAGTTATAAGAACAAATTCCTATTAGAATTTATTTGTTTCTATGGAATGGTAATATAGTGCAAAGTCCGTTGAGCAAGTAGTTTTTCATGTCTTGTTCATATCATCAATTGTAATGCATTTTTTTAATCAAGTCCTTGATTTCAACAGGTATTACATTGATGAAATAATAAACACAATGAGTCAATATAGAAGAGTTGTGAGATATTCCAACACTTGTAGTGACCTAAGAAACTATATAAGTTATTGCAAATGTGAGTGCTTCCCTTGTTGTAGAGAGAGTTCTACATATTAAACAATCATAGATGAACAAGAACATTTGAGGAGAATGAATACATCATCATGGATATTGAAGGGTTTTCCCATCCTACCTCAATAACTAATCAAATACCTCCCATACCTAATTCTAAACCTCATAGTTCCTATATGTCAATATATTAAAAATACCCCTTGACCCCTATATACTAGGAAACATTTTTTCATGTTTTAGAATTGTAAACCGCCCAATATGAACTCATGTGGTAATATTTCCTAATTAATAAATCCCTCATGGGAATCTCTTAAAAGGTGGAGATGAAAGGGGCACCCCTAAAGAAATTTCTCACAAATTTGAGCAAGATGCCCACAAAACATTCTACAAAGGATGTGTAAGTTGCTAGGGTATGGAGGAGGCAAGGAAATCAAGTTTGCTTAATGCACTAATTAAGAGTTGGCGTATGCTCGAAAAAATGATGAAAAATTAAAAATGTCAAATAAAATAACCATTGCAATATTAAAATAAGAGAAGATAAGACATAGGTTTATTATTAATTGTTACATCTATATGCGCAATTATTTTTCCTTAGAAAAATGTCATAACTTCCAAATTTTCAAGAATTACTATTTGGTTATATTTCAAATGTTCTTAAGGAAACACAAAAATTCACTCCAATAGTAAGTTGTTGAAAGGATTCTTGGATCAAATTGTTGTTTCCAAAACAATTCCAACATTCTTCTCTATCAACTACATAAAATCTATTTCCATCTCCATCACTTGTTTAGAAAAACCATCAACTTGCATGTAGAGCTCTTTGTATATGTGTGTAAAGGAGATGTAACTAAAATTTATTTCCAACAATTCACTTGGTCATATATGGGAAAAAGAATCATATATCCATGCATATGGTCCCCTTCACCAAGTCAATTACTAATTTTGAATCTCCATAGAACTAAATTTTGGAAATGTTCGCTTGCATTGCTAACCTCATCAATATACAATATCAGTATATTATGCTAGGTTTTGGCACCTTCGGCTACCCAACCCTAAAACAAAATTTGCAAGAATTTGAGAAGAACGAAATACCTCTAGTCCGGCCCTATGAAAAAGCATTTTTTGTCAATAAATTTACCTTATGATTTTCCTTGGATTGTTTTTTGTTTCTAGTCGATCTTATTCCTTCATGGGTGGAAATTATATGATGGCATACATGAAAATGTGGAAATTATTTGTCTCTGAAACTAGACAACATTCCTTGCTAGCATTTATACTTCCCAAGATACCACTAGGGAAAAGGTTATGTGTTCTTTAATGTCTCTAGCATCAAAGGTACATTGTTATATGCATTTTTGCCAGACCACTACCTGCTATACCCCTTTCCACTTGTCATGTTTAATGAATAAATCAACACTTCATTTCAACAAGAACATTATATCAACAAGTGATTGATAGAGTCCCCTTTCTATTTACATAAGGTACAAATGTTTGGTCCTTTCCCAACCATCCTATATAAAAAATACTATGTTAATATAGATTTCCACCACTAGACATTTTCATCCTCTTACCTCCTTCAAGAACATGGCCTAAAATACTCCTCTTTGACCGGTGAAACACCAATGATATTAGCTCCTATTTGTTTAGTGAAACCCAAATGTTATTACCTCTCAACCTCTCCACCTAGGTGTTGATGTATATGTAACTTCGGAATGTATTTCACATATATGTATATTATATTCCTATAGAGATGGTATTATTCCTCTATAAGGAAGTGTCGTCATTTATATTGTAAGTGTCGTAACTTATACTTGATGGGTTATTAGACCACCTTGTTTGGGGTCGGCCCTGTATAAGTCATGTGGGTCAAAGGGTTATTAGACCACCCTATTGGGGGTCGGCCATGTGGGTCAAAGGGTTATTAGACCACCCTATTGGGGGTCGGCCCAGTCAGCATTATATTATGTGGTTAAGTTCGAGCCTACATGAGTTAGGTAAAAAGGCAAGTCAAGTCAAGTATAAATAGAGTGCGGGAGGCACTCTATTTACTTACTCACTTCTCACACATGCTCTCAAGGAGGAGAGGCGCACTTATGGAGGAGGAGGATCTGCTTCTAGGTTATGTCTATCTCTTTGTTGGTTGTATCATTGCTCTATCTATCTCTGAGGAAGTTATTGGGGTTTTTCACCTTTATGGTTTTCCCCAAGTAAATCTTTGTGTCTCTTGTGTGCTTGCATTATTGTCTCCATGATTGATATGCTGTAGATATGCTGTACATGTTGTTCTCTCAGTTAAGATCCTAGATCATATTGAAGTAAATTCAGAAAATTTAACATGGTATCAGAGCTAGCCTGAAAGAAGGCATGATATGGCATGTATGACACTTGTTGCACTTATGATGCTAGGGCTTGATATAGCAAAAACCAGTCATCATAGCACTTTCGCTATAAATCCATTTTGGAGAATTTTTCGGATCTGAAATTGTTACAGGCCGAAGCTAAGATCTCCAGGTACCTTGTGTCCAAAGGACAACCTCTAATTCGTTGTACTTTGTGATTTATGATCTGTGCAATATAGGGTTTCTGCCTCTTCCAGATCTGAGTCAAAATCAGGTGACCTTGGGAAAAAGGTCATAACTTGGGCTAGGAAGCTCCAAATGAAATTTCGTAAAAAGTGACAGGTAGTACACAGTCTGTACTATCTCAAAAAACTTTTTCAGAGGCCGAAGTTGAACCAGTGACACGTGGCACGCCATACCAGTTCACTCTACTGTTTTATCCCATAAACAGGTCACGTTGCGACACTTGGCATAACTCTCTCTCAGAAAATCCAATTGAGGTCATACCTGTCAGGATGGAAAGATAACAGGCCGAGATATCTCAGAAAACCTTTTCAGAGGCCGAAGTTCAAACAGTGACACGTGGCACGCCGTACAAGTTCGCTCTTATGTTTTATCCCAAAACAGGTCACGTTGCGACATTTGGCATAACTCTCTCTCAGAGAATCCAATTGAGGTCAGACCTGTCAGGATGGAAAGGTAACAGGTCAGGCTATCTCAGGAAACTTTTTTCAGACCCTGTGGATCAAAAAGTTTGGAGTTACACCAGAAACAATCAGGTACATATTTATGTCAAAACAGAATTATTTTTTGGTACCTTCATTCATGGCTTCCGGAATTTAGGGCTTTGAAGAAAGTTGGAATTTTTGTAATCGGAGACCACGGCTGAATGCTACTCATCAAAATAAAAATTTAGAGACCAAAATCAGAATTTTTGGTTGGGCAGAAGGCTGGGCTTGATCAGACCCTAGTTCGGGACTTTGATCAGGAAAGTGGAAAATTAGGGCTTCTGTAAAAATGGGAATTTTTGAAATCTGAGACCACGGCTGGAAGCTCCTCAGAAAAATAGAAGCTTAGAGATTTGGATCAAACCTTTTGATTGGGAAAAAGAGTGGGATTCATCAAACCCCAGTTCAGGGTCACGTCCAGTGAATCCGGAAGTTTCAAAGGCAAAATTGAGGAGTGAAACTTTGCAGTTTTCAAATTCTGAATATACCAGTTTGATCAGTTCATCAAGGCGCATATTCCTATCCTATCGGAAGGTTGAAATTCAAAGTTTGAATTTTTGGGGTTTCTCTGACAAACCCATATCCAGCTCAAGGTCCAGTTCTTGCAAATCAAGTGGATTGGGTTAATCCTAGAAGAAGATGGATTGATCACCTGCATAAGTGAAAGAAGTTCCTGTCTCAGAGGGAGATGAGGATAAGGCCTTACATAAGAAGATTACAAGCGATCTCGACAGGTATGACTCATCGAGGTATGTTTCGATATTTGTCCATGATTAAGTTTATGGTATGTTTGTCTTCATGTTATTACGGTTAGTACAATTTTGATTTTAGATTTGTTGTATCACCTTAACAAAATTATGAATGCATGATAGAAGATATTCATTGGTTAGGGTGTTGACACTTATGATTGTACTAATGCATTATGGTGTTGTATGAGGTTTATGTTGTCTACTAACATGAAAGGTACACCAAGAAAGACAGATCATGTTCTGGTCCAAGAACATATGATCATGATAACATGAGGACAAAGATTCATCCATTGTCATGGATCTCATACAAGATCCATTCACGAGGTATGTATAACTTGGTTTTATAATGGTTAACTTATGAGACATGCAGGTTACTAGCACAAGTCACTAAAGAGAACCAAAAGACATTATACGGGTATGTTAGACATAACTAGCTAACATGATAATCCAGGTATGTTTTCCTATATCAAGCTAGATTCCTACCTTGGGTTAGGATCTTATACTATCGCGTTGTTGATAATGATTATTCATGAAGTCATAGGTTTGAATAATCATGATTGTATGCATATTATGTTTCTTACCATAATTGATGATATGACTAACCAGAAGAATCATGATGGTATAGGTTTGAATAATCACAAGTTTTATGCATTTTATATCTCTTATCTTGATTGATGATTCAACTAACCTGAAGAGTCATAGGCTTGAGTAATTACAGGTTTAGACATGTTATGTTTCTTATGATTTGACTAACCATAAGAATCCTTGAATGCTAATGCTTATTATTTCTGTTTTAAATGATCATGACTATACATGCTTGAGATTATTGTGTTTTAATAGTATACTAATGAATGTATGATTTTATATGAGATCACAAGGATAACACATTCATGATACTAATAAGCATGCATAGGGACCAAGGATGAATATGAGTTCAAGAACAGGTAATTCAGGAAGCAAAGATCAAGAGGGAGCACACTCTAGTTGTTCCTGCAAGAAAGCAAAGAAGCACACTTCAGTAGTTTTTGCAAGGATGCAGATATTCAGAGGGAGTTGATCATCTCTCTACATTTCACAACAGAAAGGTGTAGAAGAAGCTACCTCAGATTAGGACTCCATCAGCTCCTGCAAGGAAGCAAAGACTCAGAGGGAGTCCACCCAACGAACAAAGAAAGATAAGTATTTTAATCATCATTTCTTGCATATTTGTTTGTTTAAATAAAATTGTTCAATAATGTATATACTGATGTTCCTAGAATTAGGTTGTGTATTATGCATATTAGAATAATTGCATTGATGAACAGTATACTCCTAATATGCATGGGTAAGTGGCCTATGGCACTGTACAACATTCCATTGCTACTTATCTAGAATGAAACATCTTTGCTGACATGTTGGGAGTTGTGCACACTCTTAACAATGTTCTGGTAGAGATTGGAAGGCATCTAGAAAGTTACGAAATATGGATAAATGTTGTATTGAAGCATTGGCTAAGATAATTGCATGACTGTATGGCATATTTCTTTATGTGTAAGAATTTGCTCTGAAAAACTATGAGATGTTTTCTAATCATGCAATTTAACTTGTTGTGTAGGAAAGATCGTATGCCATCTCCTACAAAAGAAGAACTACAACATTTTGTTCCAGCAACAAAGATATCTATTGAAGATATTGAAGATATTGAAGTTCCCAGGATCTGGGATGAAGAAATGAAATGCCTTGATCCGTCGATCATGAAGAATGATGTTTGGGATATAATCCCAAGACATGAAGGGAAGTTTGCTATGACTTCCAAATGGAACTATCAGATCAAGCATGTTGTAGATGGCAGCATTGAGAAATATAAAAGTGATGAAATAGAAGATACACCAGATGGATTCAAGACAGCTTCCTTGAATGGTGTAATTGAAGAAGAAGTGCATGTAGAGCAGCCACTTGGTTCTGAGACACATGATAGGAAATCATATATGTGCAGAACTTGGTATGGTGAAGATATATTGATTGCCGACACGCAGCGGAAGCTTACTACCGAGTTCGAGATGAAGAACTTGGGGATGATGCACTATTTGTTTTTGGCATGGAGGTGTGGCAGAGTGCAGACAGAATCTTCCTTGGACAAGGGAAGTATGCAGTAGAGATCCCAAAGAGGTTCGGGATGACGGATTGCAAGGCCATGGCCACACCTATGGCATCGAATCTGAAGCTTCTATGTGATGCTTCATCTGAGCTGATTGATGTTTCTATGTATCGTCAGATGATTGGGTCCTTGATGTACCTGACGAACACGAGACCAGATATTTGCTTTGCTGTGAACACATTGAGCCAGTTCCTGACGGATCCGAGGAGTGTTCACCTGGTTGCTGTAAAGCATGTTCTGAGTTACCTGAAGGGTACAGTGGATTATGGGCTCAGATATGAGGCGAATCAAAAGTTTAACCTGCTGGGTTATGTTGATTCAGATTGAGCTGGCAGTGCTGCAGATAGGAAGAGCACATCTGGGTGTTGCTTCAGTATGGGATCAGGTGTGATCTCTTGGTTTAGCAGGAAGCAGTCCTGTGTAGCACTGAGTACAGCTGAGGCAGAGTATGTTGCAGCCTGTTCAGCTAGTTGTGAGGCAGTATGGCTACGGAAGCTACTGTCTGAGTTATTTGATCGCCCGTTGGAAGCCACTGGTATCTTCTGTGATAACCAGAGTTGTGTGAAGCTGTCCGAGAACCCAGTGTTTCATGACAAGTCGAAACACATAGAGATCAAATACCACTATATCAGGGATATGGTACAGAGAGGAGCTGTGAAGCTCCTGTATGTTGCGACGGATGAGCAGATTGCAGATGTGCTGACAAAGCCACTAGCCAGGGTGAAGTTCGAGTACTTCAGAGAGAGGCTTGGCGTTCTTCAGATCGAGGACACTTTGAGGAAGAAGTGATGGACACATTCGCTGAAGCCATTCCAAGCATGTTGGAAGGAGGATCCTTCACATGGCTGTGGATGTAAGCGCTGGATGATGAGCATCAGGATGATGTTCTAGTTTCTGCTTGATATGATCAGTTGGATCATTATATGTATGTATGTATGCATCATGTTGGATGCTGGATATGATCGGTTGGATCATGTGTCTGTATTTTGTATATGCATCATGTTGAATGCTGGATATGATCGGATGGATCATGTGTATGTATTTTTGTATGAACGCATCATGTTGGATGCTGATGGATACATTGTGTGGATCATGTATCTTTGTATGATCAGGTAGATCATGTATACTGATGGATACATTGTGTGGATCATGTATCTTTGTATGATCAGGTAGATCATGTATACTGATGGATACATTGTGTGGATCATGTATCGTTGTCTGATCAGGTAGATCATGTATGCTGATGGATACATTGTGTGGATCATGTATCTTTGTATGATCAGGTAGATCATGTATGCTGATGGATACATTGTGTGGATCATGTATCTATGTATGTATCAGGTGGATACTTGGATGATCGTGGATGACGAGCTTCTCCAGATGACATGCAGCAGGATGTTGCAGTGATGATGATCAGGATGATCATGTGTACATCAGGATGATGTTTGATGAGTATCAGATGATACTTTATGGCCGTGGATCAGGTTGTGCAGGAAAGCATGTAATTTGTGCCCTGGGAGATTTGCAGATGGTCTTTCGAGGTTTTGCCTGTGGCATGTAATTCGGTGCCCTGGGACATCTAACAAATGCTCTTGCGAGGTTTTGCTTGAGAGGACATGTAATTTGTGCCCTGGGAGATTTCAGGTCGGAGTTGTGTACCCGTAACATCCTGAGATGCTCTTGCGAGGTTTTGTCCTATGGCATGTAATTTGCTCCTGGGAGATCTGGACAAGATGAAAAAGGCCTCAGATGCTTCAGCCAGGTTTTGCCATGACCACATGTAATTTGCTCCTGGGAGATCTGGACAGGATGAAAAAGGCCTCAGATGCTTCAGCCAGGTTTTGTGGTGGACCACATGTAATTTGCTCCTGGGAGATCTGGACAGGATGAAAAAGGCCTCAGATGCTTCAGCCAGGTTTTGTGGTGAGATCACATGTAATGTGCTCCTGGGAGATCCGACAGGTAGAGCCGCGTGCTCGTAACAGCCTGGGATGCTTCAGCCAGGTTTTGTGATGGGTCACATGTAATGTGCTCCTGGGAGATCCTACAGGTAGAGCTGTGTGCTCGTAATAGCCTGGGATGCTGCAGCCAGGTTTTGTGACGCACGTAATAAGTCCTGAGGATTCCACAGTATGGCCAGTGATGATGAAGACCTGCAGGTGGTGGGCCTACATCCAGTATGAAAAAGGACTGGCTCTGTAGAACTTCCTATGACGAGTAGATTCAGAGATTAATTGAGATAGCAGCAGCAGTGACGATGATGATGACTCGATGATGATTATCCAGTGACGATGATCCAGAGAAGATGACTTGTGCTAGAAGAACTGTGCTGAGAAATACCTTCCTAGTTAAGAGGGAGTGTTGATGTATATGTAACTTCGGAATGTATTTCACATATATGTATATTATATTCCTATAGAGATGGTATTATTCCTCTATAAGGAAGTGTCGTCATTTATATTGTAAGTGTCGTAACTTATACTTGATGGGTTATTAGACCACCTTGTTTGGGGTCGGCCCTGTATAAGTCATGTGGGTCAAAGGGTTATTATACCACCCTATTGGGGGTCGGCCATGTGGGTCAAAGGGTTATTAGACCACCCTATTGGGGGTCGGCCCAGTCAGCATTATATTATGTGGTTAAGTTCGAGCCTACATGAGTTAGGTAAAAAGGAAAGTCAAGTCAAGTATAAATAGAGTGCGGGAGGCACTCTATTTACTTACTCACTTCTCACACATGCTCTCAAGGAGGAGAGGCGCACTTATGGAGGAGGAGGATCTGCTGCTAGGTTATGTCTATCTCTTGGTTGGTTGTATCATTGCTCTATCTATCTCTTAGGAAGTTATTGGGGTTTTTCACCTTTATGGTTTTCCCCAAGTAAATCTTTGTGTCTCTTGTGTGCTTGCATTATTGTCTCCATGATTGATATGCTGTAGATATGCTGTACATGTTGTTCTCTCAGTTAAGATCCTAGATCATATTGAAGTAAATTCAGAAAATTTAACACTAGGGACCAAAACATGGTATCCAACCTTACATCACAAACTTAGTCCCATCTACCCCATTTTATAAGTTTAATATGCTCTTTTGATTGGAAGATGAAATCAATCCAAGAACACATGCTTCTTTATGAAATCAACTTGCTATATAACACATGTACAATTTCTTTCTCCTAGATGTCAATATTTTGGCTCATCATTATAGCTTCACCCACTAACAATTTTACTTGACCTTCATTGACGTAACACACCTTTTCATTTTGGTTGATTGAACCACAACACCTGCTCCTCAACTTCCTTCCTCCACCACTCATGTCAATTCTTCCATCAATAGAAACCCTTGAAATCCATACAATTTTCCCTCTCATATGCATGAAAATCTTATAAATGAAGCTTCTACAAATTGGATTTGATTAGTTATAAAACCTTCATTCTATTAGCCTACACACATGGAGGAGGAAAGTGCACTTCAAGCTCACTTGAAGCAACCTAAAGTGGAATCATGAAGGCTCTCCTTTCAAACATGGTGCATCCCCAGCTTGACCAAGTCTATATGACATAAATGACTAACAAGTTTATGATTGAACATTATCCAATAAGATTGCTATGAAATTTGAATTTAGTTTAATTTGAATCAACTATGGATGTCAATAATCAATATATGGAACTATACATCCTTGGAGTTAATCCATAATATTAAAAAACATCATGTTCATAGAAAGGGGGCTTCGATCTATATATGTCATCAAATCTTCACAGCAAAGGTGCCCCTCTTCACTCCATGTGTGAAGCCTATGTGCCAATGTTGGAGACACAAGAAAATGAGTTTTTGGAATGTCATTCACGGTGTTAAATTTATCCTTGTGAATGTCTCTAGTTGTTCATATCTTCTTAACTATAAAATTGAACCTACTCTTGTTTTATTCAAGCGGTTTAATCCATTGTTGCATACATCACATGTCCTTTTGCATTGACAAATTTTCGCTAGCAATAATACTATAATTCCTTATTGATTGACCGATATGTCTACTTTGCCTATGTTTTGTTTCCCACTTTTATTAACAACAAAAGTCAAGTGGGGGTGTTTTTGCCTTGGGAGAGGCTTCCTTTCACCATATTCACCTTGTATTCTCTAATCGAATGTGCCCTAATTGAACAATGAACCCATTTGGATAACCTAGCTTAGCTTCCAAAATTGACCCACAACACTTGGATAAAGAATCTAATTAAATTTCATTATTCATATATCTTTTTGAGAGTGAAGTGGACATTGCACTTAGTTCCAACATATCTTCATAGTAATTTATCACTCCTTTCTTCATTTCAATTTACATTAGTTTTTTAAATATATGCTTTTTCAGAATAACCTAGGGATCAAGTCTTCAATGCTAAGGAGATTTGACTAAATATATGCTTCATTATAGTATATATATATATGATATATGATATATTAATATTAAATTTAAAAAAACATTATATAAATTATTTTAACAAAGTAAATTAAAAATAAAATAAAAAATATTTAAATTATATTAATTCTTAAAAGAATTTAAATAATATTTTAATTAAAATTTATAATTCTATTTTAATAACAAATAAAAATAATAGGAAAGCTGCTTATATCTGCGTTTTGAAAATAGTTTATAAATAATTTAATTTTTTTTCCAGCGAAAAAAACTACTATTGATATTCAAATAGAATCAAATAGTACAATGAAGATCATGATTCTACAGACGAATCTTATACTAAAGCTCTGCACATCCAGCCTGCTCAAGTTCTCTTCTACAGTCTCAAAAAAGACCACTATAGCACGATTAGCTACTATCATCAGAACATGAAAATTCTACATATGATCAAAATATATAAACTAGTACCCGACAGTACAAAATAAACCAGAAAGAACATCAAGTGATCAGTCAAAAAAATAGATGGACCCACAGTCCTGTAGACAACAATCAAACCATTCCTCCCAAATCAACTGCCCTTCAATGCCAGATAAGGCTTGTTTTGAGAGTTTATCAGCAAGAGAATTATGGTCTCTATAGATATGTTCAAAAATAATATTTTGCTGGTTTGATATCTCCAATTGTGTCCGGAGTGCCCAGTGATGTAGATTCAGAACATTGAGACTGAATTCACCTGCTGCCCATTTAATGGTAACCATGGAGTCACTGTAAACCTTGATATTTACCAGTCCAAAGATGTTGGCAACTTTGAGAACGCACCAGAGAGCCATTAACTCTGCTTTCATGTTAGATCCAGCACCACAGTTGAGTCTAAAAGAGAAGTAATGTGACTCGTTCAAATATATAACACCTCCCACAGCACATAAACCATGTTGTGAAGCACCATCAAAAAATAGAATAGGTTGTTCTACTTTAAAGTTGAAAAAGCTGATTCTGTCAGTCTTTAAATTATGCTCATCATCCTTACAAGCAGCAATCATATTTAGAGCAGACATACTACATTGTAGAACATCAGGAATTTTGTTCTGAAATATGGCACTATTTCTGGAGTACCAAATTGCCCAAGGAATACAGATAGCAACATAGAAATGCTGCTTACAATGTCTATACCAATTCAGTAAGGACTGATTAAATTCACCAACACCCCAGCACTGAGAAATATTCAATGTAGATGAAACCGCAACCCAGATCTTGCATGTGAACTCACACTGTACAAAGATATGTTGTTTAGTTTCAGCATCCTTTTTACACAGGATACATAAACTTGTTAAAATATTGTAACTTCAAAGAATATTATATTTGTATATTATTTATTCCGGAGATGTTCCATACCTCCGATGTAATTATACTATGAATCCGGAGATGTTTACTCCTCCGTCGGAATGTGGTAACTCGGGTTATTAGACTTCCCTAGTGGGGGTCGGCCCTGTATGTGTTATGTGGGTCAAAGGGTTATTAGACCACCCTAGAGGGGTTGGCCCAGTCAGTTGTAGTGGGGTATTTAACCCATTGGTTAAATACGAGCCTACGTGTACTTGTGTAAAAGATATGTCAGAGTAGTGTATAAATAGAGGAGGTGTGTTCCTCATTTGACACACTCACTCACTTGAGGATATAGCATTTGTGGAGAAGAGGTCTGCTATTGTGGAGGAGGAGATCATGTCTCAGGGTTTCATCTTTGTATATTGCTGGTCATCTATATTGAGGAAGCTTTGCTGGGTTTTCTACCCCATGAGGGTTTCCCAGGATAAATCTCTGTCTCTTGTGTTTATGCTATGCTTGTTGTTTCTTCAGTGATCCTGTATATGCTATTATTGTGAAATGGAATGTAATGCTGCTATTTTCTGTCTTAGACTATTAAATCTTAACATGGTATCAGAGCTAACCTGAAGGAAGACAAGGTATGGCACTTACGACACTTGCTTTACTTACGACAATTTGAAGGTTAGGGTTTTACATAGAAAAAACCAGTCATCGTGGAACTTTCACTATAACTCCATTTTGGCGAAGGTTCAGGGTCGGAAAAGTTTACAGGTCGAAGATAACATCCCCAGGTACCTTGTGTCCAAAGGGAATCCTCAGATTCGTTGTACTTTCTAAGTTATGATCAGTACAAGTTAGGGTTTCTGCCTCTTCCAGATCTCAGTCAAACTCAGGTGACCTTGGAAAAAAGGTCATAACTTGGGATAGGAAACTCCAAATGAAATTTCGTAAAAAGTGATAGGTAGTACACAGACTTTACTATCTCAGGAAACTTTTTCAAAGGCCGAAGGTGAACCAATGACACGTGGCACGCCGTACAAGTGCGCTCTCCTGTTTTATCCCATAAACAGGTCACGTTGCGACACTTGGCATAACTCTCTCTCAGAAAACCCAATTGAGGTCAGACCTGTTAGGATGGAAAGATGACAGGTCAGGCTACTGCAAGAAAAAGGTTTCAAACCCTGTGGAGCAAAAATTTCAGAGTTATAGCAGAAACAATCAGGTGCATATTTCTGTCAAAACAGAATTATTTTTGGAGCACCTTTACTCATGGCTTCCGGAATTTAGGGTTTCGGAGAAAGTTAGAATTTTTGGAATCGGAGTCCACAGCTGAATGCTACTCAGGAAAATCAAAATTTAGAGACCAAGATCAAATTTTTTGGTTGGGTAGAAGACCAGGCTTGATCAAACCCTAGTTCGGGATTTTGATCAGAAAAATGGAAAATTAGGGCTTCAGCAAAAGTTGGAATTTTTGAAGTCTGTAACCACTGCTGGAAGCTCCTCAGAAAAATAAGAGTTTAGAGCCTTGGATCGAACCTTTTGATTGGACAGAAGGGTGGGCTTCATCAAACCCTAGTTCAGGGTCCTGTCCAGAAGATCCAGAAGTTTCAAAGGCAATTTTGAGGGGTCAAATTTTTGGAGATTCCAAAATTGAAGTATGCTAGTTTGATTAGCTCAGCAAGACATATTCTTTCATCCATTCAGAAGTGTGAAAGTCAAAGATTGAATTTTTAGGGTTTCTCTAGCAAACCCTAATCAAGCTCCAGATCAAGTTTCAGGGGGAGTTGAGGCTAAGGCCTTACATAAGAAGACTACAAAAAGTCTTGACAGGTATGACTTAAGGAGGTTCAGGTATGCCTTGAAATTTGATTCTTGATTAAGTTCATAATGTGTTTGTCTTCATGTTATTTATTAGTACAATCTTGATTAATGTTATTAATTGTCTTATCACCCTAGTAACAATATGAATGCATGTGAATGATCAAAGACATTCATTGATTTGGGCTATATGATTGTACTTATGCATTATGGTGTTGTGTGAGGTTGATGTTGTCTGCTAACAAGACACAGGTACATTACAAAAGACAAATCAAGTTCCATGACCATGACAACATGAAGACAAAGACTCACGAGGTATGTATGACTTTGTTATATTATGTTTAACCTACAAGACATGCAGGTTCTAGCTCAGGATCTCTAAATCATTGAAGAGATTGTTTAGGTATGTTGTACATAACTAAGTAGGTATACTAATCCAAGTATGTTTTCCTATGTCATGTTAGAATCTTACCTTGTGTAAGTATACTTGGTATGATTGGTTAGTAATCAAGGGTTTATGCATATTATGTCTCTTATCTTGGTTGATGATTTAACTAACTAGATCAAACAAGAATATGCATGAGTAAAAGAAGACTTCCTTGGAACCCTGAATAGTAATGATCATGACTGTACATATTCAAGATTATTTAGAATTAGAATGTTTTGATAATATTGAGAATATACTAATGAATGTATGTTTGTGTATGAGATCATGAGGATGACACTAGTGTACACTTGAGCATGCACAGTGGTACAGAATGAATAGAAGTTCAGAAGACATACAGAAGATCAAGCGGGAGGCAACCACACAAACATAAAAGATAAGTATTTGAGTTGTTATTAGAAATAGTAAATGATATTGCTTGTATGCATATTTGTATTCCTAGATTATATCATGCTGAGTGTAAACATTCATAAAGCATTGAACAGTATACTACTAATATGCATATGATTGGTAAGTTGGACAAACATTCCATTGTTGCTTGTCTAGAATGAAACCTCTTTGCTGACATGCTGAGAGCTGTGCACACTCTCGATAGTATGTTCTGGTAGAGATGGAAGGCATCTAGATAGCCACTGTATGCATACAGGATATGGGAAAGTGTTGTGCCAAAGTATTGGTCAAAATAGTTGTATAACTATGTAAATGATATCTGTATGCATAATAGGTTATCATGTCAAATATGATTTGATGATTATGAAGTATTACTAATCATGTACTTAATTTTGATTTGTAGGAAAGATCATGATGAATGATGAACTCTGAACAAGCGATGGATGTTCAACAAAAGATTTACAAATCAAACACACTATAGAAAGCTTGTGGTTAAGAGATTCTCTTAGAAAGAGGAAGAGAATCATGATGAGATGTTTTGCTCCAAGGGACTAGATAATACCATTCTCTTAATAATGTAATCAGGTTTTGTATGGGTTCCCAGGATCGGTAGTCAATTGATGAGCTTAATAATCATCATGGGTGATGTGGATCTCAACCTTTGCTACAAGGTTGAATATGGGTTCTATACACATATGACATGGATGCAAGAAGGAACTCACCACAGATTTCGAATGATTTTGAGGCTCATATTAGTAGACCCATTTGACGAGAGATGGCACAGATAGATATGCAGAAGATCATTCAATGCTGAGTGTGAATAATGGACAATTGACAGCTTCATGACAAAGCTTGGGCTTTACCAGAAGTAAAGCTGTTCCTAACCTTTACCTTAAGGTTGTGGATGATGAACCTATCATACCATTATTGTATGACGATGATCTCTTTCTGACAAGGAATGAGAAACAGGTCATGAAAATGGCTGCAGAAATGAAAATGAAAGATCTCGGATTAATGCACTACTTCTTAGGTCTAGAAGTATGGCAAGATCCAAAAGGAATCTTTTAATTCAAGGTAAGTATGCTGTGAAGTTTCTAAAAAGATTTGATATGTTGGAGTATAAAGCCATGGCCACTCCCATGGACTCCAACTTGAAGTTGTTAGCTAATAACTCATCGTATTTAGTGGACCTAACCCTATATAGACAAATCATTGGGTCATTGATGTATTTAACAAATACTAGGCCAGATATATGCTTTGCTGCAAATACCCTAAGTCAATATCTAGTAGAACCTAGAAGGGTTCACTTAATAACTACAAAGCATGAGTGAGGTACCTAAAAGGTACATTAGATTTTGGTCTATATTATCTTGGAGGTCATGAACTCCATTTACATGGTTACTTAGATTTTGATTGGGCAGGAAGTGCCTCAGACAGAAAGAGTACATCAGGTGGATGTTATAGTCTTGAATCTTCCATGATCTCATGGTTCAGCAAGGAACATCTAGTGTGGCTCTCAGTACTGCTGAAGCAGAATATATATATAGCTGTTTGCTCTGCCAGCTGTGAAGCAGTGTGGCTTCAGAAGCTATTATATGGAGTGTTTGACTTAGAAATGAATTCCACTATGATTATGTGTGACATTCAAAACTGCCTCAAGATAGAAAATCTTGTATTCCACGATAAGTCAAAAACACATAGAGATCTGATACTTCTATATACGAGATATGGTGCAGAGAGGAGCTATCAAGCTCAAGCATATAAGCATTGAGGATCAGATTGCTAATATCTTGACTAAACCTCCGTCTCGAGTAAAGTTTGAATACTTACGAGACAAGCTTGGTATAGTCTAGAAGGACCCTCCTCGAAAGGGGGAGTAGCATAGTATCTGATAACAAGTCTGTCTCATCAATGATGAGGTTACCTATTTACTACACCTAGTTACTTAGAATTATTTAGATTTAGGACTCTTATATTCTTTCTTTTGATGATGTGATGTATACATGTTTTAATGTTAGATGTATTAGTGAGAATACATGCTAGATGTATACATGCTTTTGATGTTAGTTTTTGATGATGATGATACATGTTGTGGTTATACATGTTTTGATGATGATGATACATGTTATGGTTATACATGTTTTGATACATGTTGTATGTTATACATGTTTTGATGATGATGATACATGTTGTGGTTATACATGTTTTGATGATGATGACACATGTTGTGGTTATACATGTCTTGATGATGATGATACATGTTGTGGTTATACATGTTTTGATGATGAGGATACATGTTTTGTTATACATGTTGTGAAGGGATTGAATCATTCCTGGACTTCAGTCCTAAAGAAGAGCCGTAGACGTATGTCTTCGAAAATGAAGTTCTTGGTGAACATGTGAAGGGATTGGATCATTCCTAGACTTCAGTCCTAAAGAAGAGCCGTAGACGTATGTCTTCGAAAATGAAGTTCTTGATGAACATGTGAAGGGATTGGATCATTCCTGGACTTCAGTCCTAAAGAAGAGCCGTAGACGTAAGTCTTCGAGAATGAAGTCCTTGGTGGACGGTGAAGGATTAAGTCATCCTTGGACGTAGGTCCTAAATGCACGGTTGAGGATTAAGTCATCCTTGGACGTGGTCCTAAATGTACGGTGGAGGATTAAGTCATCCTTGGACGTAGGTCCTAAATGCACGGTTGAGGATTAAGTCATCCTTGGACGTGGTCCTAAATGTACGGTGGAGGATTAAGTCATCCTTGGACGTAGGTCCTAAATGCATGGTTGAGGATTAAGTCATCTTTGGACGTAGGTCCTAAATGTACGGTGGAGGATTAAGTCATCCTTGGACGTAGGTCCTAAATGCACGGTTGAGGATTAAGTCATCCTTGGACGTAGGTCCTAAATGTACGGTGGAGGATTAAGTCATCCTTGGACGTGGTCCTAAATGTATGGTGGAGGATTAAGTCATTCTTGGACGTGGTCCTAAATGTACGGTGAAGGATTAAGTCATCCTTGGACGTGGTCCTAAATGTACGGTGGAGGATTAAGTCATCCTTGGACGTGGTCCTAAATGTACGGTGGAGGATTAAGTCATCCTTGGACGTGGTCCTAAATGTACGGTGGAGGATTGGATCATCCTTGGACTTTGGTCCTGTAAACTGAGCCGTAGACATGTGGTCTCCGAGAACATGATAGGACTGGATCGTCCCTGGACTTCGGTTCAAAAGGTACATGACAGGACTGCATCATCCCTAGACTTCGGTTCAAAAGGTACATGACTGGTTTGCATCATCCTTAGAGAACTGGATTGATCGTGTGATGATGATGCTGATGATCGTGTGATGATGATGCTGACGATGCTGATGATCGTGTGATGACGATGCTGATGATCGTATGATGACGATGTTGATGATCGTGTGATGACGATGCTGATGATCATATGATGACGATGTTGATGATCATGTGATGACGATGCTGATGATCGTGTGATGATGATGCTGACAATGCTGATGATTGTGTGATGACGATGTTGATGATCGTGTGATGACAATGCTGACAATGCTAATGATAGTGTGATGATGATGCTGATGATCGTGTGATGACGATGCTGACGATGCTGATGATCGTGTGATGACGATGTTGATGATTGTGTGATGACGATGCTGATGATCCTGTGATGACGATGCTGATGATCGTGAGATGATGATACTGATGATCGTGAGGATCCAGATGTTGATGTTGTTGTAGCTGTTCGAATGCTGCAGAAGATAAAGACTCAGTACTGAAGATGTTGATGTTCCAGTATTGAAGATGTTCCAGTAACTGCTTAAGTTACTGATGATGTTGAGAAAGCTTCCAATGATTTATAGATGTATCATGTATGATGTTGATGACTCCTTGCTCGTGCAGATACTATTATAATATCCTTCTTGTTAAGGGGGAGTGTTAAAATATTGTAACTTCAAAGAATATTATATTTGTATATTATTTATTCCGGAGATGTTCCATACCTCCGATGTAATTATACTATGAATCCGGAGATGTTTACTCCTCCGTCGGAATGTGGTAACTCGGGTTATTAGACTTCCCTAGTGGGGGTCGGCCCTGTATGTGTTATGTGGGTCAAAGGGTTATTAGACCACCCTAGAGGGGTCGACCCAGTCAGTTGTAGTCATTAGAGAGATTTTGAGGTCAAAAAAGGGCCTCCTAAGAGATGTACTACAAAAATATGAGATATATTAAAATATTATGAATTGGGGGTTTTATGGGGTAGGTATATATGACAAGTCACCTCCCACACTATTTTCTATGCACAATATAAATAACCATGGTTGAGTTACTTTTCAAAATTCACTAGAAATAAAATTAATAAAATAAGTTTACATTGATGGGACTAAGATTCAATGTAAATTCCCAAAAATTTATTGTCCTTTAGCATTTATTTGTCTTGAACTTGCAAATGAAATTAAATAATAAAAAACATTTTTAAGAGCTATTTTTTTTAATTTTATGTTGACTTTTTATATTTAATACTTTTCTCATGAATTTAATAATGTAATTTAATTGAGAATTTATTTACATGTAAAATGTCAATAATATTATTATAATCCACATTGCATTATTATTACTATTATTATTATTTATTAAATCTATTATTATTCTTTATTAGTTTGACATTATGTTATTAAATAGAATGGAGTGAATATATAATTTAAAATTAAAAACATAAAATTGATAATATATTATTTTATAAAAAAATGTGAAAGGACTTTCTTTATGAATTAAGAGTACTTCACTTGAAAATGACAATAATATTATTTTATGAGAAAGTGTGAAAAGACATTCATTATGAGTACTTTACTTGAAAATGACAATAATATTATTTTATGAAAAGACTATCATTATGAGTACTTTACTTTATGACTTAAAAGTACTTACACCACTACCTTGGTTAACTATGTGTTTTCATCCACCATAGAAAATTTGACAAATAAGCATTCTTAACTCATGCAATGCCACTTCACCAAGGGGGATGATGTCATCTACTAGAATGTGATTGGTTGTATTTTATAGTACATTTTCTTTGTTTTGAGGCCATTTTTTGACCTCAAAATTTCTCTAATGGGGGTATTTAACCCATTGGTTAAATACGAGCCTACGTGTACTTGTGTAAAAGATATGTCAGAGTAGTGTATAAATAGAGGAGGTGTGTTCCTCATTTGACACACTCACTCACTTGAGGATAGCGCATTTGTGGAGAAGAGGTCTGCTATTGTGGAGGAGGAGATCATGTCTCAGGGTTTCATCTTTGTATATTGCTGGTCATCTATATTGAGGAAGCTTTGCTGGGTTTTCTACCCCATGAGGGTTTCCCAGGATAAATCGCTGTCTCTTGTGTTTATGCTATGCTTGTTGTTTCTTCAGTGATCTTGTATATGCTATTATTGTGAAATGGAATGTAATGCTGCTATTTTCTGTCTTATCATATTAAATCTTAACAAAACTTGGGACACTCCACCCATGTTTACACAAATTTTCCCATGTTTTCAATCTATCTTGAATTAATAACCAACATAAACATTTAAGTTTTATAGGAATAGACCAATGCCATAATCTTTTATACCACCAGTCCTGAGGGTATATGAATTTGTGCTGTACAATTCTGGAGTAAGCAGATTTAGCAGTAACGTGACCTGTAGCAGGGTTTCCTCCCCAAAATAGATGATCTGGCTCGTGATTCAGGAAAACACCCGCAGATTTTAAATTCAGGATATAAGCATCCCAAGATTGGGCTAAAAAGCCAGAAAGACCCAAATCTCTTGAAGTCATCCACTTAGAACTATGCTCGTACCCCATGCTGTGTCGATGAATTTTATTGAAGGTAGTCATACCCAAAATTTGCAAATATTGAGTGATAGAAGAAGGTAGAGTATAGTTGTCTTCCAAACCTAAGATGGGGTCAATCCCGACTCGGATCATTTCTCCTGAGCCAGCCTGCCACGCAAGGACTGCTTTGATCCAGTGAAATATCTTCATAAATCCCCGCCACAGTGGAGAGAAGTTCCAGCTTATTAATTTTGGATTTCTGATCCAGCTGAAGATATCCATCTTAATGTATTTGCAATGAATGAGCCTAGACCATAGAGTACTACCAAATAGACTTCTCCAAAGACTTTTGAGTCTAAGTGCAGTATTGAAAGTGCCCAATTCTTTAATGCCCCAGCCACCGAATCTAAAAGGTCTAGCTATAACATCAGCAGCTACCATGGAGATTTTTTCACTGTTTGCCATCCCAAACCAGAGAAAATTGTAGCAATATCTATTGATGGTCTTAATTATCGATGCTGGAACTTCCATCAATGAGAACTAGGATACAGGTATACTACAAAGAATAGACTTTAGCAAAATGAGCTTGCCCCCTCTGGACAAGTATCTGAAAGACCAATGAGCAATTCGGGCCTCAAATTTTCTCAGCAACCAATACCAGTCCTTAGTTTGGTAATTGTTTGGATTAAGATAATATCCTAGATATTTAAAGCCTTCATCCAAGAGACAACACTTATATGGCATAATCGATAATATGTCACTAATATGCCCATCATTAGAAGTTAAATGCTAAAAATTAGATTTTCCTGAGTTGACCTTCATACCTGAAGCACGACAGAAAACCTGTATGATTTCTTTATATATAGTCCATTCCTCGATAGTGTCAACACCCTCCATAAGAACATCATCAGCAAATAAAATATGTGTAATCACACAATCTTTTGTAATCTTAATGCCTTTAATCTATCCACCTAATAGAGCTTGATTGATCATTCTACTAAAACCATCCATGACTAGAATAAATAGGAGAGGAGAAAGTGGACATCCTTGTCGAATTCCCCTGGAGCATCTAAAAAATTCAGAAGGACTCCCATTTACAAGCACTGAGATGTTCATGGAGGTAATATAGGCCATTATCCACTTAATGATCAAAGGAGGCACACCAATTTTGATGAGAATCAGTCTGAGAAAAGACTAGTTAACCCTGTCATAAGCTTTTTCCAGGTCCATTTTTAGGAGCAAGGCTTTCTTCTTATATATCTTAATACTATGTATCAACTCCTGTGAAATGCCTATAGCATCATGTATCTGCCTCCCAGCCAGAAAACCAAACTATTCAAAGGAGATGTGCTGTGATAAAATAGACTTTAAACGATCTGTAATAATCTTAGAAATGAGTTTATAAAGCAAGTTGCAAAGGGCAATCGGACGATAATCACCAAAAGATTTTGGTATATCTTTTTTGGGAATAAGTGTGACAAAGGTGGAATTTAAACCACTAGGGATGAATCCATTAATTCTGGAATAGTTCACCAAATCCTTGAGTTCTCTCCCCATCAGATCAAAAAAGTGAAGATACAACTCCACCGGCCACCCATCAGGACCGGGACTTTTTTCCTTTGCGAAGATTTTCAAAGTCTTTTCTATTTCTTCCAACGAAACCTCTGCTTGTATGCTGTCAGCCTCTTGTTCATTGAAGAATCGAGGAAATAGAGAGGCAATCTTGATCTGCTCAGCTAGACAGCAAACTCCAGGATCACTATAGAAATGACCAAAGAAAGCAGCAGCTTCATATTTTATATTTTCAAGGCTAGAATGTTGATTTCCTCTATCATCTTCAATTCCCCATATATATTTCGAGTTCCTTCTGGCTGAAGCAAAAGAGTGGAAAAATTTTGTATTCTTGTCACCAAAAGATATCCAGGTGGCATGACTTTTCAGTCACCATTCTTTTTCAGTTTGTATAAATAATTCTTCTTTCTTCTTCTCAGTCTGCCTCATAACCTCAAAGTCATCAATAGATAAAGTGCTATTAATATTTGTAGAGAAAGATTCCTGCAACTTCTGTTCCAGACATGTTAATTCCTTTCTATCGGCCAATTTCTTATCCCTAATCCATTTGGTTACATCCTCTTTTAATTCTTTTAGCTTGTGACAGAATTTCTCAAAATCGGATTTGTATCAACAACATCACAATTGATCCAAAACTATCTAACCATGCTGCAAAAGGAATCATCTTCCAGCCAACTGGAGTTGAACTTGAAAGGCAAAGCCAGTTTCTGTCCCAAATCATCAAGCTGGAGCAAAATAGGCCAATGATCCGAAAACTTGTGATCATGGACCCAAGACCTATAATTCTGGAAGGTCTTCAACAACTCAGAGCTGACAAGGAATCTATCCAAACGTTTGTGAACCCCATCTTTTCCAAATCTACCATTAGTCCAGGTGGGGGACAATTTATGAGGTTTGATATCCACCAAATCTGAACTCACTATAAACTGAGTAAAAAAATCTACTAATTCATCCATCCTAGCAGAATCTCCCCAAATTTCAGAGGCATGATAAGTAAAATTGAGATCACCTGCAATAATTAAGTCGTCCAGATCCAAAAGGCTAGAATCCTGTAGAGTTTCCCAAAAAATCTGCCTCTCCCTATAGGGAGCATAGCAATTGAGGATAGATAGGGTATGATTATTGCCACAGCAAGATCCTTTTAATAAAATTCCCCAGGGTGTATAAAAAGCCTTTAAATCAAAGAATTCAGGATCCCAAGCCACAGCTAATCCCCCAGATAAGCCACAGGAGCTAACAACAGACACCTCCCAAACAGGTAACAACTTACAAAGCTTTTGGATAGCTAGAGTATCGTCGCACATGGTCTCTTGAAGTAAAATGATAGCAGGGACAGTAGAATTGATGAGGTTGACTAAGGTCTGTGCCCTTGACACCTTAGCCAGCCCTCGCACATTCAGAGACAACATAGACATTAGGAAACAGTCAGATTGGGGGACGACGCTCTAAGCCCCACAGAAACATTAGGAACAGATCTATCAACCTCCTCTAACCTTTGTGATAACGGAGTGTAGGAAGCTGATAGAGAATCATTTTTTTCTAGATGTTTTTTCTTCTTGCCTTTTCTTATTGTGACATTTTGAAATTGATGAGAATGTACAAGAATATCCAAAGACCCACTCCCCGGGTTTTTAGAGAAGGATGGTAAAGGAGGAAATTCCTCACTAGCAGCTGAAAGCAGATATCCACTATTAGCTAGGATAGCATCATCACCCAAAGAGGAAGTGTCAACTGAGTAATTATTAGGTCTTTGAGCATCTACACAACCCAATTTCTTAGAAACCATAGATGTTGAGCTAGTAGGAGGAAGCCAACCCAGGTTCAAACATTCATGATGTGGAGACTGTTGTATCAAAGAGTTAACAGGATGAGAGTTGACAAGTGCAGGTTTTGTAGAAATCTCATCAGAACGAGGCGAAGGGAGCCCTAGGCCAGAAGCAACAATAACAGAGTCATCAAATAGCTTGCGACTAGGAAATGAAGAGAGGGGTTTTTTCAATGTGTTAGCAATAGGTAACCCCATAATTAGGTCATGTCGCATCTGGATTTCGCCCTTGGAAATCCGGCTAGAAAGTATTTTTTTAGAACTTTCAATAAAGACAAGATCCTCAGGAGTTAATTCTGGATAATTAATAGGAATTTTGTTGTAAAACTTACCCGAAAGATCCATGGAAGGCAGCCGGTCACAAACCCTGGGCGAGGATGGCTCCAAAGAAGTAGAAACCCTATGCTTAAAACTGGATGGACAGGAAGCACGTACATGACCAAGTTGCTTGCAAGAATAGCAACAAAATGGAATTTTAAAGTAGTCAAGGGTCTGCTTCCAAATTTTTGATCCCCAGGCAATTTCAATATCAGATGGCAGTCCACCCCGCATATCTATTTCAACCATTACTTTAGCGTAACGGCGGTCCATGCCATGAAGATTTTGCTTGTCCAGACGTACAAATCTCCCAACGACATTAGCAAGCCCCATGAGAATGTCTTCTATCCAAAGAACGATAGGTAGGCCTAGAATAATCATCCAGAGGTGTCGAATAGGTTGATACTCATGTATTGGATCGAAATTAAGATGCCATCTTTTGATATATAGAGAACCATGCTTAAAAATCCAGCTACAAGGCAAGATTTTGTCGAGGTGAGCAGCATCAGCGAAGGTGAACAAGATCCACCGGTTCAAAAGTAGATTTATCCGAGGGGCCATCCTTGTGATAGGCACCCAATGTTTGGAAACCCAATCCATAATTTCTGACTTACTACCCGAGGTGAACTCCAGCCTACCCACCAATGCCCGTTCAGCCAGAATGCCTATCTTATCCAGATTGTAATTTTCATCAATGCCGAAACGAGCAATATCATCCCTGGCCTTGAAAGTCTTCAATGTCCGCCTGGATTTAGCTTTCAACCCTCGTAGTTTGTCACCTGGAGGACCAGAAACCCTCGCCTTGTCATGCAAATCTCCCAACAAAATCGTCGAAGGGGTCACAGGAGGGTTTGGGGAAAGGGGAGACTCCCCCATAATGAAAACCCCCGCCAGAAATAAAAGTGTAAACCCCCAGCTGCCGGTAGTATGTCGAAGAAAGTGGGACAGGTGCTAGGGCAATGGTACCAGCTCCCGAGCCACACATAGCCAAAAGGGCGCCGATAATAATGGAGGGCCCTAAAATTAGAGGGGACCCAAATCCAATCAAAAGAAGAAGCCAAAAATAGAATTGAAAAACCCGGAATATTACTAAAACAGCCAAATCCAGCTAGTAAATGGAGCAAAATCTAAAACTACAGCAGGAAACCCAAAATATCAAGTTGATAGTTGGATAGATAGTCTACGACTTGAAGAGAATATTCCCACTTTTTTAAAACTTGGTTGGTACTAAACCGACTATGAAAATCAGTTGGACTCCAAGCCGTCGCAGGCCACCCACTCCTTCTATCAACCATCAAGATCAGGAAATCCTGCAAAATCACTGAAAAACCCTAAAAATCTGCGCTCCATCCCATTCCCAGTCAGGATGGTTCCCAATCATGTCTATCATACTTAAGGGTTTTACCCCTAGCTTGTGCAAATGAGCACCTACTAAGGAGAAGGGACTCCTTAGTAGCAGTTCAGTAAATGGAAATTATTATGCTAAAACAGAAATGTAAATTACTCTAAACATGTGCATGAAACAGAAAAAACAAGATGTAAATAATGGTTTTTGTATTAATTTTACCTCCAATGTGAAGGTTGGTGAAGCTCTTGCAATGTCCAAGAGGGTTGCTCCAAGCTCCAATTTGCTCCTTCTCTTTCTCCAAATGATGGGAATGGGCCAAAAGGGGCTCTCAAGGTGAAATAATTATATATACTCCAAAAGTAAAAATTAAGATAAAAATAGTTTAGAATAATGACATCTGGTTTTTTCACTATAAATTTAATTAATAATAATAAATACTATTAATTTTTGTACATTATGTTTTTATATATAAATACACAATAAAAACCCTATCTCTAAAATTATTAGAGAAGTAAAAAGAGCCATTAATAACTCGAACCTTGACGATAGAACAAAGAAACGTTTAACTCCTAATCGTGAGATTACACCTAGAATTTATGGCCTCCAAAAAATACACAAAGAAGGAGTCCCTCTTCGTCCTATTATCAACACTATAGACTCCCCCACCTACGAACTTGCAAAACATGTAGCTAAAATCCTAGGTCCCCTAGTAGGCAACACAGACTCATTCATCAAGGACTCAAGTGAATTTGTGGAGTTGATAAAAAAGGAGAAGTTAGAACCGAATGACATGATCCTAAGCTTTGATGTAGTATCCCTATTCACTAAGATACCGTTGGATGAGGCAATCCAAGTCATCAAGGAGGTAACTGATCCAGACATAGCTAGGTTAGCATAAGTATGTCTCAAATCCACCTTCTTCAGTTTTCAAGGAGAATTCTATGAGCAGACCACTGGGGTAGCCATGGGGTCCCCCCTCTCACCCATAGTGGCAAACCTTTTCATGGGAAAGTTCAAGAAAGAAGCTCTAAACTCCTACCCACTTAAGCCAACACGATGGAAGAGATATGTGGATGACACCAATGTAATTTGGCCGCATGGTGAAATTGAGCTAAAAACGTTTTTTGAACATCTTAATAATCATTCGGCAGACATCAAGTTCACAATGGAACTTGAGGAGAATGGTAGCATATCCTTTCTTGATGTCTTGATAACTAGAAAAGAAGATGGAACTCTGGGACATAAGGTCTATAAGAAGAAAACACATACAGATAACTACCTCCACGCAGATTCCCACCACCACCCCTCACAGAAAATAGGAGTCATTAACACCTTAGCAATTAGGGCTTCTAGGATTTCAGACAGCGATCATCTCCAGGAAGAAAAAGACCACCTCAAAGAAGTCTTCATGAACATAGGTTACGAACCTAGGGTTATCAAAAAAGCTCTAGATAAGGCTAATAATAGACGCCATAACAATAATATAACATCGAATAATTTGAATAACACTCTTAGCAACCAAACCTGTAACACAAGAGCCTACTTACCCTACATCCAAGGGGTCACTGATAAGATCTCTAGAATCCTTAAGAAAAAAGATATTACAACCTCATTCAAACCCCTTGAGACAGTTAAACAAAAAATGAGATCTGTAAAAGATCCTATCGACCCAAAACAACTTAGGGGTGTCTACAAGGCTACATGTTCTTGCAAGATGTGCTATATAGGTGAAACTGGGCGTTCCTTCCACACAAGACTAAAAGAACATGCAGCGGACATAAGGAATGAACGTACCCGTACCTCAGCTCTTGCAGAACATTGTTCCAAAACCAAACATCAAATTTGTCTAGAGGACACCGAAATCATAGCCAAAGAAAACCACTATTTCAAAAGAAAATTTAGAGAAACTCTAGAAATAATCAAACATCCGATCAATTTGAATAGGGATGGAGACCTTGAGGTTAGCACCAGTTGGCTTCCTTCCATCCTAAACCAAAGATTAAGTAACTAACCAAAAAAAAACAAAAAAAAACCAATTATATTAACTCTAAAAGAAGCATTTTGAACCCTAACTGACAACCTCTTATCTCTTTATTAATAATAATTTTTAAATTGATAATTTTAAAGATTTTAATAATATTAAATACTTTAATTAAAATTTTATCAAAATCAATAATTGTTTATTTTGTTAACAATTGAATTACATGAATTAAAGGGATTTATTAAATCTTTTATATACTAAATTTATTTCCTAATAAATTGTGGTTTAAACTTAAACCATTCCACCTTTATATCTACTCCCCTGTTTTTGTTAAAATCCATCATTTTATTAAGTATTCCTAAAATTGAAAAATTAAATTAAATTTTGAAAAATTGAAAAATTAAAAATGAAAAATTTAATAATTTAAATTTAAATTAAAAATTAAAAATTTAATAATTAAAATTATAAATTAAAAAGTATTATAACTAATTGTTTATTAAGTGCTTAACACTTACCCAATTTAACCTAAAAACATTTTATTACTAAAACAAACCTTTGATTAATATATTAGTATACACACTTGCTTTTCCAATTAATTTAATGTTGTTATTACTAAAATAATTAAATAAATAAAATTTACTCCAATAATAAGAATTTTTCAATTTAAAACATAAGGTTCTTTTAAAAAACAATTAATAAATTAATATTTAGGGTTTGATCATTAATTAAAAAAATTTCAATATTTCAATCTAAACCCTAAAATTCCCCGTAAGACGACCTTGAACTTGTCTTCAATCTTCATTTCTTAGCACTATATATCAGATCTTTAGCTCTTCAATAAAAACTCGGCATTTTGTCCTGATGATGAATCCTGTTTTGGATTCGAAACGTGGATTTTTAAATATGGATACTGTGGGTTCTCCGATTCCTCCCGTAATTCTATTATTATTTTCTTAAAAATATTTCATAGTTTATTTTAATAATTATAACTAAATTTAGTAAACAATGGTATGGTTAATATATATTTATGATAAAAAAGTAAAAAATTTTATTATATATAATAAAAGTATTGATAACTAAAACTTACGAAAACACGAAAACATAGGGGATATAAGGGCTAGCGTGAACATAGCCAAGCCTGACAACATGTCCCATTAAGATTTTTTTTAAATTTTAGAAAAGTCACATTTTATAGTCAAATCAAACTTATTAGCGAATAAAAAATAAGAGTAACCAATCAAAAATAAGAATTATATAATTTATAAAATTTAAAATATAATTTTTTATTTGTTTTAAAATCAATTTAATAATTAAATTTTTTAAAACAATAAATAATTATATAAAATTATAGAATGAAAATTAGTAAATAAATTAAAAGTCAAACGCAAATAGATTGTTATAAAATTTTGTTAATAAAGTTGTTTAACTAATCCAAAAGAATAAACAAATGAAAAGGGAATATTTCCACTTTTTTACTCTTGAATAAGCCCAATTGATTTATATGATAACATCTCTATTAATTAAATTCCGTTGTGACCAAATTCTAAGATACCTTATAATGTGAAATAGGACGAGGAGAATAGATTCTTCACGTCTGGCTACCCAAGTGATTGAGTCAACAATCAATTTTTCACACGTGGATGCTCCAACGAAAACTCCATCGACGAAGTTAAGCCAGACCATCCAAATTGAATAGTCGTGACGGCAGGAGCTTTCTTTGACAAAGGATGACCATCAATTAATTTAATGAGTCAAGCTCTAGTGTCATCCTTATTCGCTGTATTCCTTATAGCAGCCCTGCCACGTTTATTTCACTGTTCCCCTACTCCTTGGCGTCAAGGTTCCGTAAGGAGCCCGTTCGTTCCGAGCTCTACCTATAAATAAACAAAGCTCTTCATTTGTCTAGACTCATACAAAGCGGAGAATAGAACAACATTGGTATCTGAGTTTGAACTCTCTATCTCTGTATATACACAAGGCTTCTCTGGATCTCTTCTGTGTTGCACACATATACCAGGAATACGATACATAGAATATAAAAGAAATCAGCAGAATGGGTAACATTATACTGCCAGGGTTCATACACCGTCATGGTCGTGGGATAAAGATCATGAAAGCAGACGGAACGGTGATGAAGCTGCGGACTCGTGTTTCTGTGAAGGAAATACTCATCGATTATCCAAATCATGCCATATTTCAGGCACCCGCTGGTTCTCCAACTGGGCTCAGCAATTTCAGTCGACCTCTTCCTGAAAGGGCAGGTCTTGTAGCTGGTCATCTCTATTATCTCATGCCACTCCCACTCACACAGGGTGAACTCATGATCGATAGAGGGCCCTTTGCAAGAGCTTCTTCTGTTCATAGCATCCCAAGCTCCAGGTCCTGCTTAGAGCCACTGTCTTCTGCAGGCACAGCCACAGATTCCATAAAACAAGAAGCAGCAGATTGTGCAGTTCATAAAATTAAGAGAGGTGGCGTCACGATTGTTTCTTCTTCCTACTCCGCCGACGGATCGACCATACGTGTGAAGCTTCGACTTAGAAAAGAAGACGTCGCTTCTTTTCTTTCAGGCAATAACGACAACGTGGTGATAGCTCCCTTAATTCAAGGTGCCACTCGCCAGTCGGCGTTGTCGCTATGGAAGCCAAGTCTGTACACCATCGCTGAATCGGACAGCCCGCATGGAGATTCATAAACATGTAGAGAAGACCCTGCGGTTTGAGATAATGTGCAGCATAATTTGTATATACTTATTGCCGGAATGCTACATAGTTGTTTGCATTTATTCAATATCGGATGAATGTTTGTAAGAGTAGTTTCTTACGGTACTCATGTAGAGTGTCGGTTGTGATTGGATGATTCAAAACAGTCGCTTTAACACATATGTGGCGATGTGGAATCCACCATGTACAACTATTGTGAAATCGAAGTTACAAGTTTTTTTTAAAATTAAAATCTTGTTTTCAACATTCTGTAAGAAGTATTGTATCATATGCGTTTCTTCAAACGAAGATTCGCTTTAAAAATTTAAATATGTGTGCAAGCATTTATTCCATTTGTAATATTTCTATAGTTAAAAGGGAAAATTTATACTACAAGCATAGACAATGAATACACATTTTGAAGATATGATGTTTTTCCGGCCTTTTATATTTTACAAGCATAGACATTGAATACACATTTTGAAGATAGAATGTTTTTCCGGCCTTTTATATTTTATTTAGGTGAAAAATATCTACAGACGTCTCTACCCAAATAATCTATCTTGATGTCCCATGACAGATCTAACCGTAATAAATGCAATTTATAATAAACATCCTCAGCAATTTAAATTTTAAACACGCTGCCTTATTTAACAATTTTTAATTGGTTATTTCTATCAACATATTCAAACCATAGTAGCATACTATTCGATACATATTCAAATCATAATAGTATAGTATTTGATACAGAAAAAATATGTAATGAAATTTTTTTAGAAGTAGGTTACTTATAAGGAGGTCATTAACTTTAATCTAGAAGTTCATAAGTAGTTATTTGTCTTAACTAGTTTCAAGAAAAAACTAATATAGCCAAGATCGTAACGAAATAGATAGTGAAACACCGCTTGGTCAATTCCTAAATAGCCATTTCAAATACTTCTCTCCAAGCTTTTTTTTTAGGCCAGATAGACCAAAGTTGGTCTTAGTGGAAGTTAATCACCATCATCATCAAAACAATTTATTAATAGTTATTTTAATAAGAAAGTATGAAATTGAACAATATTTATGTTTATAGTGTTTAAATAATTAAAGTTTTTTTTTAAATTGATTTTCAAAATTTAATTTTCCTAATATCTACTAGTAATAAGAATCTATATCGGTATCTCACAACACCAAATATTCAACCAATTCAAATTTATTCTCGAATTAGGCTACTATAATTCAAACTAAAATTATGACTAAGATTAGTAATAGCCATACAACAATAGGTTTTTTAAGATTTAATTGTGGAAAAGTGAACATTAAATTTTTATAAGTTTTTTCATAATATAAGTTGATTAAATGCTTAAATAAATTTACTGTGTTTATATTTTAAGAATTTAGAAAATGTTGCCTCTAGGGGGGCAACTCAAGTGATAAAGATGAGAAGTTGTAATTAATTGTAAATTTTTAAATTAAAAAATACAATTTTACATTTATAAAATTTCTACTCTATTATTGTTAATAACCACCTGTATTTTTAAATTAAAAAATATAATTTTATATTTAGAAAATTTCACTCTATTATTGTTATGGTGTATCATTACCTTGGTTTGCCGATTGCCCATAGATATATGAGAATAGGTTTATTGTTGGTGATAAAATACAAAATAGAGGTCTTTCGATTTTTTTGAAGGTAAATACGAGATACTTGGTTGCGTTCATGCATAGCGATGTTTTGAATTATCCATTGATGAGAAATCCACATCAGCAATGACTAGTTTATAGTAATGGGAAAAAGGGCTCTAACAAAAGATTCCTCGTGTCATTCAAAAACCAAGTCTAATAGTGATACGTAGCATTGACGTGAGGTTAATCGCGTGTGTAAAATAAGAAAGTCTAAGAACAACAACTATCCAATCAATTGCTTGCTTGTCAAAACAGTCTACGATCTGATGTTGAAGAATTAATTAATTTAAATAGTGATGTTATAATTGGGTTGAATTTATTGGTAAAACATGACGAGTTTTCTATAGAGTTCAATTTTCATGAAATTTTAGGTTGAAGGCGTTTTTTCTCCAAGAAGTTGTTCCTTGACACTGTAGTTAGATTCTTCGTCTATCAGACAAATGGAATCTTGCCATGGGAATTTTAGATTATTTGACTCGGTGATTTAACATTTTTACGTCTTTGTTTTGTTTTTTCTGCCAAATTTACCGAGGGTTTGTCATCCATTAGCTGTGGCCGTTCAATCTTCTTTTTCGAAAGATTTTGTCGGAGCGTATTCTTGGGGGTAGGTGCATGAGGTATGGAGATTTGTGCTGGAAAGGTTATCGTGTCAACATTATGGAGATCTATACTTGGTTTTTGCAGGATATCTTCGAAAATAACCCATCCACTGCAAGTCTACTAGTCTGCAAACGTACTGTTCAGGCACTGCCTGTGTATGTTATCCTGGCGTGGGATAAGGGGCATTCAAATCGCGTGGGATAAGGGGTATTCAAATCACTTCGATATTTCAGTGAGTGGTTTTTCGGTGAGGTACAGTTCTACCTTTTTCTGATTATTTTTTTGGAATTTTGATGATTTGGGTCGTCTTAAAATGGCCCAAAATCCTTAAGGACACAGTTCTAGTTCCATAGTAAACTGATTGAACTATGCTTCCAACAGTTTTTATAACTGGATCTAGGGAACAAAAAGCCAGAAAAACGAGGCGATTTAAGTGCCCCTTATCCCACGCTCTAATTATCCTCGCGAGTCGCGTTCCCATTTGGCTGAGTTTGCAAACATACTGTTCAAGCACCCCGGTGTATGTTATCCTCGCGAGTCGCGTCGGTTCCCATTTGCTGTGGAGATGTTGGGGTTTAGTTACTTGGGAATCATTGTCGAGTTAGCTGTGAGAGTCCCTGCAGCCGTGAGGCCAGGTTGGAGGCCGAAAAATCCGATTTGTGCTCGTTCGACTCAGAATAATCGTCTTCTCCGTTTGAATATTGGCTATCCGAATCACCTTCCATGTTGTGTGAATCCTATCCATTGACTTTCTTCACTTGTATGTTTTATGATTTTTGTTTAGTGCAGAGAAAGGAAGGATGTTTGGGCGTGGAAAGGGAGGGAAGGGTTTGGGGAAGGGAGGCACATAAAGATATTGAGAGATAACATTCAGGGCATTACCAATCCCTCTAGGAGAAATACCGTGACAGCCATGGATGTCATGTACTCCCTTAAGAGGCAGGGCCGAACTCTCTATGGTTTCGGAGGCTAAAGACCGTGACAGCAATGGATGTCGTGTACTCCCTTAAGAGGCAAGGCCGAACTCTCTATGGTTTCGGAGGATAAAAAGCTTCCCTCTCAGTATTATCCATTCACTACTCTCTCATTTATGGTGTGTCTTGACACAACCTCCGCTTCTATGGAATAATTTAACCTAGTTATTGCAAATGAGTGTTAGAAATGTAATCTGCATGGATTTATTTTTCCTTTGAATTGCGAATTAATCTTGATTTTTGAGCTTTTTGTTTTGATTGTCTATTTTTGCTGAATATTATTTTGTGGGGTGGTGTTTCTTCGAGGGTTGCTAATCTAATATGATTTGGTAGGGTTTCAAAAGACTTGATATGGATGAGCTTATCCAGATGTTTGAGTCAGGTAACCTATTATTCCATTGTTTTACCATGTGAAGACTTCTCAGCTTCGGTCAACGAAGGGCCTCAGGACGTGCGGAGGCTGGAAGAGAAGAAACATATGACACTCAAATTCGAAGCTGCGATGCGACTTGGCAACAATTCAAAAATGGAGAGAGGCTCTCTCAAGTGTTGCAGAAATATGTGGTTTCTCGCCGAATGCAAATGATAAGTGAGAACTCATCCTCCCCTCTCCATATCTATTTTAATGTTGGATAGAGACTTAAATATTACTTGTTTAAATTGATTTTAACAGTGACGAGTGGGGGATTTGTTGGATAAAATCGTTGAACGTGTGGTGAAGAATGTAAAAAAATATGCCAAATATTATGAAAAGATAGTCCTACTCGATAAGGAGTAGTAACAGCATGGAGAAAGTGAGGTCCTATGTGACCCACTTGCTCAGTTGTTCGGATCTCTGTTTGGAGTAGTGTTTCTGATATGTTTTGCCATAGGTCTTGGATTCATGGTAAAAAAAATTATGAATTTTTCTAATGAAATCGAAACCCATTAAAACGATATGCATATTTGCAAGATGGGATAGTGGTATCTAAAAGTTGCAAACCTGCTCATCCAATTTGGTGGCAGTTCTTGTTTTGGTTTTTTTTATGAATATGTCGGTGGTTTAAAATCTGTTAAGCTCAAAGTGACATTGATACAGGTCCTTCTCATTTACAACTATTTCGTTGGAATTTGGTACATTCAGATTGAGATTTGAATCATTGAGGTGGTTGAGTTTTCTTGCAAATATTTAGATGGCAGTTTTTTTACCGATTACTGCTAGGGTTGTTATCGTTTACACGTTGAAAAATTATTGGATATTTCCTTTCATATATACAGATCGGACCCGGTATTTTTTCTTCTCGTATGAGAGCCTGGTATTTCAAGTCGATCCAATGCGGCGTTCACCCCGTGAACAAATTGCATAATCATTTTAAATTAGTTATGTACTTTATTTTTAACCCAAATCATGGATTACTATGGAGGCCGTGGTTTGAAATTCATTTGCATCGCTCGCTTGAAGTATATCTCCCTGATGAATGAAAATCAATATTATGTTAGAGAGTGGGAAATTTGATCTTCGCTAAGTCCGTATAAGTAATCCTTGTTCTTAGTATATACGGTATTTATTTCTATTTAACCAGATCGGTAATCTCCTTGAGATTGTTTTTCCATGTATAAAGTGATTGCTCTTGTTTTGAAATAGACCATGTGTGCATCTGCAATGAAATTTTCTTTTTTTGGTTGCTTGAAATCTTAACGAGATCAGTAATCTTCTTTTATCGTGTTTCTGTGTATAAACACTACAAGAAAAAAGGCATTTTAGCCTTACTTTAGCACTACTATTTGTAAAGGATTTGGGAAATCCTCAATTTTCAAATAGTGGTGCAAAACTGGTGATAATGTGGGGCTACCCAAGTGGTGCTAAGATTTATGGTGTAAAAGTGGTGTTTGTAAAAAAGTTGATTTTGGTGCAAACCATCAAAACCAATCCTAGGTGGATCCAAGTTTTGTGGTGCAAAGCACCAAAACCAATTCTAGGTGGATGTGGTGCAAAACAACAAAATTATTATTATTATTATTATTTAATATACACAAGCTTTTATATATAGTGCAAAACACCATAAAATAAAAAGTAGTGCAAAGCACCATAAAATAATAAATAGTGCAAAAAAAAATATAAAACACATTATATATATATATTGAAATGACTACATCCACTAATGTGGATGTGAATTATGAATTTTGGGATTTGAATAAGTACATATCATGTTTTCACTTACACTAATTAAAACATATAATCAAATACTAAATATTTTATAATTGTCATTTTTACAATTAATATGGTTATTAAAATTTTCTATCAACAACTCCACAAAAATTTAATGTTTTGAAGATAATTGCCACTTGATATTTGGATAAATACATATCATGTTTTCACTTACACTAATTAAAACATATAATCAAATACCAAGTATTTTATATCATTTTATTTCAAAATTTCTATCAACTACTCCACAAAAAATGTAACGTCCTTGTGATAATTGTGAATTTTATATTTCATATGGTTGAAGGCTTATTCTCAACTCTAAGGATAATTGTGAATTTTATATTTCATATGGTTGAAGATCTATTCTCAACTTTTGTACTTAGGGCTTAGAAGACCCTTTCTTTTTTAACTTTTGCTACGAGACTGTCTCTATTAAACAAATAAGTTTAAATGTAAATAAATCCTTAACTTTTACAAAAATTACATATTCTTAAAAAGCAATTAACAAAGAGCTTCTTAACCAAAAAAACTGCGGACAACATTAACATCTTTCTGCCACCGAAAGAAATCCGCCCACAGATCAGTACGAAAGTGACCTTAAAAAGAGTGCTCCACACATTTAAACAAGAAGAATGTTATTTCATTTATTTCAGAAAGAACACATAAGATGTGGAACTTTCTTGGTTATTCCCACCTGCAAGAATTTTGTCTTCTTTACAAATTAGTGAGTGCGACATTGAACAGTTGATATCTTTTAAAGCATTGGAAGCCATATCAGCCATTAGATATGCTTAACGAGTCCACTATGTGAAGCTATTTTTAATATAAATAAGAGAAATCCCATACTATACCCGCTTTTGTTGTGGTAAAATGACCTTTGATTTAAATAAACTAACCAGATATTACAAAGCGTTTACATCAAAGACATCTCCATGCTATTGAAGATTCACTGGGAATTGCATTGCATACTTAGGACAAAACAATATGAAAAATGTAATATTCAACTAACTTATCTCTCGAATAACATTGTTTATATATACAGTTCGAGAGGAATAACAAACGCCAAAATAATAGAAATCATACACTAAAAATATATTTCTTCCGCCATCTCACAAAAAATATATTTCTTCTTCCATCTCACAATTATGAGATACAACTACTCACATGTCCACAACTTCAACACTTAATGCTGCACTGCAAAGTGTTTATTGTTCGCCGACTTCATTTGTTTATTGTTCCCCCACTTCAACTATAAGTAATCCTCCGACAGAATATGATCATGGCAACCTTGACGAGATAGACCTTTGCATCACCTGGAACCACATCACTCGACTTCAGGACTTCATTAAAGGCTTTTGAACTTTACCATATTCCCAAAAGTTCCTCAGGTGTCCTGAACTCTTGAACTTTCCCCAGGATTTTGGACTTTTTCCTTTGTTGCACAATTGGTTAACAACTTAACAATATTTTGAACTCGAACACAACAATCAGCTACTTCCTCAATGTCCTTTATTTGAATCTTTTCAAACTCTCTATGGGCATTATTCAACCAAACCAATTCAATTCTGTTTATACCCTGATACGAAAACTGCAATATGACCCAAGCTTCTTTCTATGGTCATTCTACATCCAAACCAATTCGACTCTGTTTATACCTTGACACGAAAACTGCAATATGACCCCAGCTTCTTTCTTCCTTAGCCTCTCTTTCCATGTCTCTTTTGCTATTAATCCAATGGGATAATCATTCCTTGCTTGAACTACATCTCTAAGACCATCAAGGTCTGTACGTTGATTTCCCAATAATGCTTTATGTTAAATGGAAGAACCAAAAATGAAGTATTTCATATTGATATTGATTCTTTTCTCTCCAAAGATTGAATACTTGCAATTAGTAGTCAACCTCTAGGTATCTAGTTTTTTATCCCAATACCAACTTAAAATTAAACCACCCTGTAGATAACAATACTTCTGCTGTAGTTTCTGCAGAACAAAACAGATGCAGAACACATAAAAGTAGACATCGCCAAACCCTAGTTACAACTCATTCAATTGATACATCAAACTATTATAACGGTCTTTTATACCTGAATATTGTACTAAATGTTTGCCCTAACTTAACTATTGCATGCTTGAATGAACGGAACATTTATTCCACTACTAAATTTAACTATTGCATGTTTGCATTCACTGTGGATCGTGATCTTTAGTTGCCTGCACAATCAAAGGGACCACCTACCATAGCCCAAAAGCAAAGAAATTCATCAACAATCCAAATTGATTTCTACAATGTATAGGCAAAACTGCATGTGTGAAACTTATAAAACTGGCAAATATCATAACACCATCAAATAACATTAATGATTGGGCCTCCACACGCTCTCCCTTTAAGGATGTAGTTATCAGGTTTTTCCACTTCTTCCAACCCTACACAGCCTTCAGAATCAACATCTCCTTTGTTTTTGCTTCCTGTCAAATCACATATCCATAGAAATACACTTAGATAAATCAGATTCTATAGTAATTTAATGAAAGTCTTTGAAGGAAAATCAAAAGCCAGTAGAGCGTACCCTCACGCAAAAGTCGACTGGAGTAAGGATGAACACAGTAGTAAGAAGGATCCTCTTTATAAGGCAGAACTAGTACATCCAACACTGCACAAGACGTTACTGTTGTGAAAGAATGTAGGTTGCCCCCTATTGTTATAATACAGACGTTTCACAATTTGGAGCTCTTAAAACAACGTCCTGACTTCAATTCTGCAAGTCTCACTGTGAAAAAGAGATAAATTTCTGTAGGATAATCAACAGCTAGAATATTTCAGTGTTCTTATGTCGACCGAATTACATGTCTGTTAAAACCTACTTAAATAACAAGCAAGCTAGGTAACAAAACGACTCAAATCATGGAAAAATGCTGCCTACAAAAAATAACTGACCTAGCCACGAGTATGGCCTTATCTTTATGACATGGGATAGGTAACAAAACTGTTGGAAAAAGTAATTACCTCCCGCTTTTGTGAGTTGTATTATTAGAAGTAAAGCTAAGTTGAGTTAAAGCCTTTGTAAAGCATAAAGCTTAGGGCATAAAGCTAGGTTAGGGTTTTAGCATGTAGAAGTGTTTAAATAGAGACTTTCGGGTCCATTGTAAGGATGAACTTTTATGTGAATAGAAAGCCGCAGCTTGTTCCTTAAAATTCATCATGGTATCAGAGCTTGATTAAGTCTTTTGGAGAGCATATTGATCCAAGAGCAGATCCAAGCGAAGAGGGATTCTTCCATAGTGAAGTAGGCAAAGATCATTTGATCAAAGCCAAGATCTTTTCACCAGTTAAGTGAAAGAATTGAGAGCTGGGTTCGAGTCTGAAGCACAAGACTGAAATCGACCCGAGAAAGCTTTTAGATCTGCAGATCTGAAGCAAATTCGTGAAGAAACTCCAACCGTTGTTGGAAAGCATGCAGATCTGAAGCAAGTTCGTGAAGAAACTCCAACCGTTGTTGGAAAGCATGCAGATCTGAAGCAAGTTCGTGAAAAAACTCCAACCGTCGTTGGAAAGCATGCAGAGCTGAAGCAAGTTCATGAAGAAACTCCAACCGTTGTTGGAAAGCATGCAGATCTGAAGCAAGTTCGTGAAGAAACTCCAACCGTTGTTGGAAAGCATGTAGATCTGAAACAAATTCGTGAAGAAACTCCAACCGTTGTTGGAAAGCATGAAGATAGCAGCCAGGATCTGATCCGCAAGTCGTGAAGACAAGATTTGATCCGTGAAGACAAGATAGCAGTCTTGAGGAGCCTTCCCAATCCACCAGAGGTGAAATCGCTGCTAGAGAAACCGCATTTGGAGAGTGTGAAGAAGGCAGCCAAGTTTCTGTATTGAAGGAGGTGCCATCTATCTGTTCATTGAAAAGGAGCAGATCCACTTGCAAATTCTGAAGCGGTTGCGACCAGAGCTGAAAGATCCGTGAAGAGACAGTTGTCTAGAGGATCCGTTCCAAATCCATGAAAGGTAATATTGCAGCTATAAATCTTATAAATCTTGATCGCAGAGGAGTGTGTAGCTGCCGAAGGAGAAGATCAATGCAGATAAGCTGTCGGAGGAGTGTGTAGCTGCCGAATGCAGAAGATCAATGCAGATATTGGAGATCGTGGAGAAGATTGACGCCTGAGAGAAAATCGTGCTATTATGCCCAGCAAATAAGAGAGATTGTTGGAGCCGTGAAGAAACTCCCATCGCTGTTGGAGAGTTTGAAGAAGGCAGCCAATCTGCCTGAGAGATCCGTGTGAGAAATTTGCATTGAAGGTATGCAATTTCTGGGAATCGTGAGTCGGTTCAACAATCCGTTGCTGAGGGTTTGATGGTATGCATCTTTATTGAAATCGCATGAGTCGAAACGTTGGGCGATTGAAGAACTCGAGGTTCTGGGTTTCGACTTGTGAGTGCCGGTTCCGTGAACATTGTCTTGTTGTCATAGTCAAGCTGTGGTTAACAGCTCGTTGATGAAGAAAGAGCCGTCTCCATTCACATGAAAAGTAAGTTTTAAAAGCTTTTTTTTAAGACCGTGAAAGAGCTTTTTCTCATATGAAAAGTTAGGAAAGTCTTTTAAATAATTTAAAAATAAGAAAGTGTGACAGGGCATTGAAAAAGGTTTTGTAAAGGCTTGCTTTGGAAAATACGGATATATTCTTATTTTGTGTTTTAAGATTAAAATCTTTGTATAAAAAGAGGATTGAATCCTAAGTTGAAACTTCAAGTTGAAAAGAAGAATTGAGATCCTTCCATTAAGGGAGCGCGTAGCATATTCTTGTTTGGAAAAGTGAAGTTTGAAACCCTTGCATGAAAGTAAAAGGCCGTAGCCTTGAAATTGAAAGAAAGAGTTCAGATTGCTAGATTTGGGGGAAATCTTGCATTAAGGGAGCCCGAAGCAAATCCTATATTTTTTTTAGGGAGCGATAAGGAAGGAAGGATGTGGACTCAAGAGAAGGAGTCCGTAGTCCTCAGTGAGCCTCAGCAGATGGCGAATACACAAGCTCCTAACCTCTTAGCAATAGAGGTCGAAGAACTTCAACCAGAGTATGATGGTGAACACCTTTCTTATGAAGAAAGAGTGACAGTGCTACAACAAAAGAAACTCATTAATGAGTTGTTGTTTGGAATGGTAACCCTACTTGAAAATGACAATCAAGTGGATGATGTCTTTGTAGCAGTAGCAACTAAGGAGGACGAAGCTAAAGTAACAAGTTTCGAAGAAGATTTGGCATTCATTGAGGATTGGCTTGCAAAGCCAAAAGAAGTTGTAGATGACAACTTACATTCCGTAGTAGCAAAATCTGAAGAAGAAGCAAGATATGCAATGTACCCAGTTGAAAAGCTGGAGGAAGAAACATGCAACAAGTATTTTGCAGGAAGCATTGAAGATGCTGTAGATCACTGGTTTTCCAGTGAGAGCCATGGAAAAAAGAAACATCCATGCAATAACAAGAAGAGATATCCAGAGTTTAAAGTCTGGAGCACAAAGAAGAAGAAAAGGATTGAAAGCTTCAAAATTTGGAGTAGAAAGTATGAGAAGACGCTGCATCAGCACATTACAGCAAAGAAAGTCAAGATGAAGATGTTCTCTAAGCCTAGCTGAGACATAGACCAGCAGGCAATTTTGTTATGTTCTTAGCTGAAATTAGATCGTATGTTTAGCGGTTGTAATTAAGGGGGAGTGTTGGAAAAAGTAATTACCTCCCGCTTTTGTGAGTTGTATTATTAGAAGTAAAGCTAAGTTGAGTTAAAGCCTTTGTAAAGCATAAAGCTTAGGGCATAAAGCTAGGTTAGGGTTTTAGCATGTAGAAGTGTTTAAATAGAGACTTTCGGGTCCATTGTAAGGATGAACTTTTATGTGAATAGAAAGCCGCAGCTTGTTCCTTAAAATTCATCAAAAACGACTCAAATCATGGAAAAATGCTGCCTACAAAAAATAACTGACCTAGCCACGAGTATGGCCTTATCTTTATGACATGGGACATGTGTAGAGATAAGGCACTCATCACTAAAACAATTAATGGGCTATATCTCTCAACAACCATGGGAGGATAAGAACTATAAACTATTGGCACAGAGTTCAGAAGCATTACTTCCAAATCGTTGATGCTGATGCATGCATGCCATGTCGAGGTTGGAAGATTCAAGCACCACGTCCACTCAAATAATGAAAAATAGCCACTATGAGAGTGGGTACCAAACCTGGAGCTCACAAACAAAACCATAATAAGATCAAGGTAATCAAATGTAACATGCCAATTCTTATTTATAATTGAATTTACAAAATTAATCACAAAAAGAGCATATAAGGATTTTACCTTGAATATCCATGCAATACCATGATAATTACCTGTGAATGCTTGTAACATTGTTTTAAGCAATGATATTTACCTCAAAAATGAAGATAGCAAACAAAAACAATAATCAATATGAACTCAAAATTGAGGCAAAATTGTGACTCATCACACCCCACAAAGAAAAGTCAAAATATGCAGTTTATATGAGTTTAGATCACCACAACTCAGATTGGGATTTGTAAACCTTGATTCTTCCAGCTAAGTAAGTCTTCTAACGGACGACTTAAATTATGAATATGGGTCTCCTTGGTATGCAACGGAGAAGTTTGCATTGGTCATCTAATTGATCAATATAGGCCGACATGCAAATGTTTCGAACCTTCAAGGTCTCATTTTCAAACTTCAAACACTTATTCCAAATGGTATATTCCTGAATTTTCTCTTCTAATTCTTGATATCTCCGGCAAAGATGACAAAAGATGTCCATATGTTCAGTGGAATTCAAGTTTGGGTTGATTTCAAATCCAGGTTGGGACTTCCTATCACTACCTCTTTAAAAATTATCCTTCATAGGTTCTTTTACAATGGCAGGCTTAGGAGAACTTATTTTGTTTTGAACTTCTTTTTCATTTGCAGGAACTGATAGGCCGCCCTCGTCTTCGTCATCAGAGTTGATGACAACTTGCTGAGGGTGTTCTGGAGAAGAAATGTTTGATGTTTGTATTGACAGGAGGTTGAGGGGCCTGGATTTGAGCAATGCTACGCCTAACCCTTCAAGATATTGATTCAAGTGACTGAATTCGTTTGACATTTTCAGAATGCCTCCCCTGCTTATACTTTCTAGACTTGGTAATGAAGGCCTCGACTCCAAGGGAACCGAGGGCTTTCTTCATATGGGGCTAAGGATTTTCAAAAATATATTCATCATGCAGATGGCTAAATACAGGGAGATTGGGAATCAGAGTATTGATCAGGAGCTTGTGTATGTATGGCATAAAATAATTTTTATATATATCAATGAAATTAGATGATAAAATCAAAATCATGATTCTATTGATCAAGTGACACTGTATAATAAAAACATTATTTAAAATTTTACAATCAATTCATCACTTTCATTAATAATTTGACTCTCACCATAAATTAAATCATACTCTTCTAATTTATAACCAAAGACATGGAAAACTTACCAAGCTACCCACATATGACATAGCTGACTTCGCATAACAGGAAAAATAGAACTTTCCAAATAAAATATATAGGCATAAATGATATGAATTAAAAATACAAAGCCAATAAAAGTTGTCAGTTAGCATATAAAATAAATGTGTGAGTACAAGAATTAAAATGTCATAAAATTTTCAGTACTGGATCCCGTGCTAGTTCTGGTACCAAGCATGTGCTTATCAAGTGATAGAACTGTATAATGTCATCATTTGAATGAGTAATGCCCAGAAAATAATACAACTGCCAAAACCCATGAAACTCTAAGTAAATGCCAAGAAATCTTTAAAATAATATATACAAAAATATTACAACTATTTGAAAAGAAAATAACAAAACTATTGAAAACCCGTCTGCCCAGCAGGGCATACTTATTGTATTACTCCTTTTTTATGTTAGATGCAGAGAATGAAGTGCGACCGTGTTCTGTTTTATGTGGTGGATCTATTGGAGTGCTTTAGCATTGTGTAAACTTCAGTTTATGCTCTATTTTTTATTGAGTTTTGCTACTACGTCCCTTTCACAAACCAACTCTTTATCTGCAAGTAATCTCTCTTTCAGATTTAATATGATTTTTACCATCTTTAGTATAATTTAAGCAAGGTTCTCTTTCAGTCTAACCATAATTTAGATACAACTAATATTTGAGTAATTTTTTTTCACAGTTATGGAAATACACATAATGTAGCTTAAGGAGAACCATAGAACATAGTTCAACTTATAAAGCTCATTGTTACACAGGGGCATCAGGACATGGCAACAAAGCATACCCTTACTTTCAGTATTATAAATTGCATCTCACAGTGGTATATGACCTATTGATACATTTGCAAAAGAAAAGCATAATCCATTTGCATAAAGAAACACATGTCTTTTGACAAACATCTGGCTATCATTATCTCCAACTTCTAAAACAATAACCAACCACCACATTTAGCAAATATTTGCTACTATATTATATGCTACTTTACTAATAGAACCACAACATTTAGCAAAGATTTACTAATGTATTATCTGATACAAAGATTTACAATAATAACCACCATTTGGCATTTAAAAAGATTTACAAATGTAATATCTGCTACTTCTACATAACTTATGCAGAAAGTGTTTGCATTAACAAAGATTAATGTATATAGTTTTTTATCATTAGCCAAAAAAACAGTTATAAACTTACATGGTTAAGAGCTCTGAACAAGTACTAGGTTTCTCCTTTATTTGTGGAACTAATGTTGTACATATCCAAGCAACTCGCCATGAAGAATCGAACCTCTAACATCTTAAATCTAACGAGCGAATCCCAAAGCTCCAGCCTCTTTATGTAACATGCTGAGAAAACCTAGAAACAAGAAGAAAATGATTGAGATGAAACCCTCCCACTCTTTTTGAAACCCGAAGAAGATGGCTGAGATGAAACCCATCTTCACCTCTGTTCTGTAAAAATCCTAATTGAACATGAAAAATTAATAATAACAAACACTAAAGCACAATTTAAATTAACCTAGTTCGAAAAAAGAGCCTAAAACCCTAAAATGGGAAATTTACCTTACCCAATTATAAGAAAACAATTTAGGAAGCAGAGATTAGGACCATACCCATTCCATCAAATTCGAACAGAAGAAAGAAATGAAAAATTTTCACTACCAAGAATAAAAACTGTAAATTGATTTAAGAGGTTAAGGCACTGAACCTGCCTTTGGTTTCTAGTGGGCTACCGCAAAGAGATCTTCTCGTGAATTCAAAATGTATCCCAACTATTTTTACTCAAATGTTGGACCCCATGAATAAAACCAGTGATTGTTATTAATTTCGAATGGTTCTCGGTACACGAGAACCTAGCTCCGGAAGTCAAAAATTGTTCAGTTGTGGAACTAGTGGAGGAAGAAGAGAGATCTCCTCGTGTACCTTCTAGTTTCTCGCCAAGTTCACCCTTGTCGAGCTCTTCAATTTTGAGTTTTTCTTTCGCTAGTTCATCCTCAACTAGTTTGACTTCTTAAAACCCGTCAATTGTTATGACATCCAATATGGTTGGAAATAACCCAAAGTGAACCTCCATGAGTAAATTAAATTGCTCCAATTAAAATAGATATATGTTTAATTTTTAATTTGAAACATTTATCCACCTTTTTAAATTGTAAATTACGGTTTTCTAATTGCATTTTGTGTAAAAAAATGTAAAGTTATTTAGGCATTCATTAGGTTTAACAACCAAAATGTCAATCCTAGGAGAGTTTTGTGGTGTAAACATTTTTCAATTTCTATTATATGGAAGGCAACCTTATTTGGTTGTCTTGGGTTAATAAAATTTCAATTCCTTTAAATTTGTGTGTAAGTTGAGGTAATTTACTTTTTATGAATAAGAAATATAATGAAGTCCTATTTAACATATCAGAATATTTATGAACTTTTAAGTGGTTTTATAGTGTACTAATCACGGGGGCTTCACTAGAAGGTAATATAATATCATGCTCATTCATATTGCGGTATTAAATATTCATGAAAACCTAAAAATTATATTGCTTATATATTAAGGGGCAAAGGGTTTTTTTTATTTAATGTAACAATACAAAAATACTTTGGGGTCCTTTTTATATGGGCGAGCTGACAAATATTCGCCAAATGGAGATGGCGGGATCACGGTCAGATGAGAAATCGGGTTGAGGCAAGGCTCAGGCTTACCAGTACGCAGGGAAATCGCATCTTGAGGCATGCTTGAGGCCAGGGGTTTCGTGGTGAAGTGGGTTTCCAGTCGATCATAGTCGAGAGACAGTGATCATTGACAGCCAATTGTTACCAATAGCACTCATCCAGTTGTTACTAATAGCCTTGGGAGGATCTAAGCCTCTAGGGCCTGTTATAGGCCCTCGATAGTCCTTGGGGGCTTGAATACCCAACCACTCATGCCTATTATAGGCCTTGGGAGGTTTAGTCATCCTACTAGAACTTGTTACAGGTCCTTGGGGCTTGGATACCTAGCCCACAATAGTCTTAGTCAATGATTGGGGAACTGCAACATGCAATCTAAATGTTGTACTGTGTGCTTTGGCTCTAGTGACATAAAAGAAGTGATCTCCTATCTCTTCATTAGACCACTAGATGTTGCAAATCATAATGATATGTGGTTGAGTAATTGCATTGTGGGTGAAGTAATGTGCATCCACAATATACATCGAAAGAAGCAAGGTGCATTGTAGAATGCATGTGGGGTTATAAGAGGGGTATCATATCAATATACTAGGTAGAAATATAAAGGGGTATAAAAAATGTTAACGAAAAAATTGATACATGCAATATCTAGTGAAATTAGGGGTTTTTTAAAATTGGGAAGGCATATTGGAAGGGGGTTAAAAAAAACGATTTTGGAAGGTATTTTCCAATATTTAGTGAAATTAGGGGTATTGTTTCATATGCCACGATCGAACGTGCTATGATAGCTGTTTATTGAGTGAAGCCCTCGTGGTACTAACATATGTGAACATGTCCTTATATATCTATGTGCATGTGCATGTATGGAATATTCAAATAGAAATAATGTATTTATTATAGCTCTTAAATTTTTGGAGTAGGGACCCTGGTAACATGTGCAAAGAGCCACCTAGCCCCTCAGCTTGTTTTGAATCGTGTTTTTTCCCCATCGTATGGAAAGAGGGGGGGGGGGGGTTAGGGGGATTAGGGGGTTATTGGGGGAGGGAGAGAGAGAGAGAAAGAAGGGGGGGATAGGGGGAGAGAAGGGGATAGGGCAAAGAGAGGGGGAAAGGGAGAAAGAGAGAGAGAGGAGGGGTAGTTAAGGAAAGTGGGAAACAAAGAGAAAGAGAATTAGAGAGAGGGAGAGGGAGATGGAGGGTAGGGGGGAATATAGAGAAATAGAAAGAGATATACTGATGGGCATGGGGGGGAGGGAGATAGGGGAACTAAGAAAAGGATAGAGAGCAAGAGCGAGGGGTATGGAAGGGAGAGAGATAGGATAGGGAGAGGGTCGGAGAGATAGAAAGGGATAGGTAAAGGGGGAGAGAGAGAGAGAGAGAGAGAGGGAATGCTTAGGGAAATAGAGATAAGAGGATATAGGAGGGATACATAAGAGGAGAGAGGGGGGGTTTAGGTAGAGAGAAAGGGGGATAAGCAAGAGATATGAGGGGAGGGCGGGAGGGGGGACGGAGGGAGAGAGAGAGAGAGGGGGGGGGGTAATGATAGAGATAGAGGGAAAAGGGATGGAGAGATAAATGGGGGACAAGAGGGGGATTAGAGAGAGAAGGGGGTGGTGGTGGAAAGGTAGACATAGAGGGAGGTTATGGGGGAAGGGGTAGAGATAGAGTGGGGGATTAGGGAATAATAGAGAGAGAGGGATATATCAGGGATACATAGAGAGAGAGAGAGAGAGAGAGAGAGGGTGGGGCCAGTTAGGGAGAGAGGTTGGGTTATTGGGAGAGAGATAAGAAGGAGGGAGGGAGGCATGGAAAGAGAGAGGGGGAGAAGTGTAATGGAGAAAGTGTAATCTCTCCTTTATGGAGAAACTAGTACTAAAAGCCTCCTAATAATCCCCATAACCTATCTAAGAGACCAAATATCCTCTAAAAATTCTTGTATGGGGGTAGAGGCCTTGTTGATGGACCTTAATACCTAGAAAATTCCTTTAGGGCCTAATGAATATCGTCCCAAGTACCGATCCACAATGTTAAATACCTCTTATTGGAACACATATACCTAGTAAGAGAGAAAATATTTTTTGTGATGTTACCAGGCCTCATTCATGGCCTCTTAATGCCATCCATATCCAGAATTAGAGAAGAAGTATCCCCTACAAAGTAATTTTGTGGATGTATGAGATGTCATCAAAGGACTTTGAGCCCTGTAAGCTAATTTTATGGCCTAAGTATAATGATTTCTTTCTTGCAGCTATCTATTTTCAAGGTGTTGAGAGCTATACCTAGTTCTAAAACCATATCAATGGTTCACATATTTCCACTAAGACACATCCTCATTGGTCAAACCCTCTTAGTGGCTCCCATATTTCCACTCAGAGGCTCTAGATCCCTTACATAATTCATTTGTGAGGAAATATGAGGCAATATTAATGGCCCTTGATCCCTAGAAGCTTTCTTTAAAAATTAAGGCATTGGATTCTTCCCCAACCATGTATATGGACTTGAGATACATACATGGATCTCAAACCTCCTAATGGATTTAATATCCACACTTGGAATCCAAACATCCCCCAGATAGGTCCTATGTGGTGGTTTGCAACCTCCTTCCTAGTCCTTTATCCCTAGTTGTGGATGTTTAGGGCCTAAGTCCTAGGTGTCCTACATTTATCTTATCTAGATCCAAGAACTATGCATGAGGACTAAAACCTCCTAATGGTGATTGCACCAAGAGTAACAAGGTGCTATACAACCCACTATGGGGGAGATGTTGTCATGTAACATAGTGTTATGTTACCAAAAATAAATAAAAATTGATTAAAAAAAACTCATGTCAACTCATAAAATAAAAAATTAAAACCAAATAAAAAGTAATTAAAAAATCCAAGTTGACTCATAAAATAAAAATTTAAAACCAAATAAAAGGTTGTTAAAAAATCCGTGTTTGGCCATAAAATAAAAAAATATTCTTAAAGCTGGATGTATCAAGCAGCAAGAGGGATAAAAAAGTGCTAGTTGAATCCATATTACCACTCAAATGCACATGAATCCATCAATAGTTCATGTGTGGTAGTTAAAGGCATTGTTATTGGATGCAGATGACTAAAAGATTCCTTTAGGGAATAAGATTTGGTTTCTTAACCATTTTCTAGGCCTCGAGTCCCATTATTAGCATTTCAAAATCCCCTGATGGCATGATTATCCCCACTTTGAGGCCAATGGCGCTTGAAGGAATTATTCATGGATCTGGATGCCTCAATGGTTTCTTTGGGGTCAAAGGAATGGTCTTCCTCCCTAGAAATCCATTCCCAATACCCTATGACACGTGCGTATTCATCAAAACCACCTAAACATATCCAAGTCCCCAAGGCCACAAGACCTAGATACATCGTGCCATAGATACACTCTGAATTCATGCATGGTCCAAAGGCATGGTATTCCTCCCTAGGAATTCATTCCCAACACCCCGATACATGTACATACTACTAAAATCCACCTAATGCATTGACATCCTCAATCATAGGACAATGATACCCTCACAAGGCCATGTGTGGCTGGTGGAGATAAATTACTTAGCCATAAATGGCTAAAATAGTCATTTATGTCTTAACCTTCATGAGTCCTCCCATGACCATTCCCAAGCCCCCAAGTGCCTAGGACTTGGACACATAGTCCCGAGACTTGGATACCCTTACGAAGTCATGCATGGTGATTTAAGACATTGTTCATGGTATTGTATGCCACAATGGTCTCTTTATGGACAAAGGCATGATATTTTGTTTGGAATGCCATTCGTAATGCATCAAGAACATACATATTTCTCAAACCTAGCTAATGGAATCATCATCCTTAATCATAATCTAATTATACCCTCAGGAATCCATGTGTGGTTGGTGAGAGGTAACCTTCTTATCCTTGATGGCTAAAAGATTTATTTATGGCCCAAGCTTCAGGTATCCACCATTCACCATGTCCAAGTCCTTAAGGCACCAAGACCTAGATACAAAAATCCATGGATACCATTACAAAATCATGCATGGTTCTATGAGGCATTGTTCGTGGCTCTAGATGCCTCAATGGTTTATTTGGAGACAAAGGTGTGGTCTTCTTCTCTAGCACCATTCCCAAGGCCCTCAGACATGTACATACTTATCAAAACCACATAATGGTATTAATATCCTCAATCATAGGATGATGATACCATCAAGAGGTTGTGTATGGTATTTTGAGATGATATTCTTGGTTTTGGATGGCTAGAAGATTCCTGTAGAGCTAGGGGTTTAAGTATCCTCCCTTGACAATGTTTAGGTCCAGAAGCCCCCAATACATGGATACATAGTGGCACAAATATCCATGCAATGTCATACATTGTGCTTCAAGAATTGTACATTAGTCTAGATGCCTCAATGGTTTCTTTAGGGCCAAAAGCATGGTCATTTTCCCTGAAACATCATTCACAAAGCCCCGAGACATGTATATACTGTTCAAAAGCATCTAATGGAAATGACATAATCAATCATAGGCCAATTATACCCTCAAGAGGCCATGTGTCACTAGTGGAGGAAATATTCTTATCCCTATATGGATAGAAGATTCCTTTAGAGCTCGGGAATCAAGTCACCTCCACTGACCATGTCCAAGGCCATAAGACCACAAGACCTAGATACATAGTTCCATGGATACACCTGTGAAGTGATGCATGGTACTTTTAAGCACTATTCATGGCTCTGTATACCTCAATTATTGCTTGAGGGCCAAAGGTATGGTCTTCTTCCTAGAAGCATCATTCCCAAGGCCTTGATACATGTACATACTACTCAAAAAAACCTAATGGTAGCATCATCCTCAATCATAAGCTAATAATACCATTAGGAGGTTGTGTGTACTTGCTGGAGGAAAAATTCATATCCCTGGATGTCTAGAAGCTTCCTATAGGGGTGGAGGTTTAGGTCTCCTACACTAACTATGTCGAAGGCCCCAAATCCACATGACCTAGATACATAGTACAATGGATACCTCTGTGAATTCATGCATGGTGCTTTAAGGAATTATTCATGCCTTTGGATGTCTCACTAATTTCTTTAAGGATAAATCCATGGTATTCTTCCTTGGAACATCATTCCCAAGGCCTCGAGATATGTACATACCACTCAAACTCACCTAGTGACACCAACATCCTCAATAATAGGCTAATCATTCTCTCAAGAGATCACGTGTGGTTGGTGGAGGAAACTTTCTTATCCCCGGATGGCTAGAATATTCCTTTAGGGATTAACGTTTAGGTCTCATCCATTTACCATGTCCAAGGCCATAAACCTAGATACATAGTACCTTAATGGAAATATATTCCTTAATGGTTTCTTTAGGGATAAAGTCATGGTCTTATTCCCTACAATATCATTACCTAGGCATTTGGACACCTACATAAGGCTCTTTTTCATGGATTTAGATGTCTCAATGATTTCTTTAGGGCCAAAGGCATGGTCTTCTTCCCTAGGAAGTCATTCCCAAGGCATTGAGACACATACATATTTTTAAACCCATCTACTAGAATTGTCATCCTTAATCATAGGCCAATGATACCCTTAGGAGGCCATGTTTGGTTGGTGGAGGAAACCTTCTTAGCCTTGGAAGGATAAAATATTTTTTTAAGGCCCAAGGTTCAAATTTATTCCATTGACCATGTCCAAGACCTCAAGTCCCTAAGACCTAGATACACAACTCAATGGATACCCTTGCAAAGTCATGCATGGTGCTTTGAGGCATTGTTCAAGGATCTATATTGCTTAGTGGTCTATTTAGGGACAAAGGCATGGTATTATTATCTATAGCATCACTCCTGAGGTCCTAAGACACCTACATACTTCTCAAAAGCACATAATGGTGTTAATATCCTCAATCATATGACAATTATAGCCTCAAGAGGTCATGTGTGGTTGGTTGAGGTGATCCTTTTAGCCTTGGATGGCTATAAGATTCCTTTATGACTATAGGTTAAAGTCTCCTCATGCATGGTTCTTTAGGCATTTTTCATCACTCTAGATGCCCCAATTGTTTCTTTAAGGCTAAAGGCATGGTTGCTTTCCATATAAAATCATTCCCAAGGCCCTGAGACATGTAGACACTACTCAAAACGACCTAATGCCAATGACATAATCAATCATAGACCAATGATACCCTCAAGGGGCCATGTGTTTTTATTGGAGGCAATCTTATTAGCCTTAGATGGATGGAAGAATCATTTAGAGCTCGAGATTTAGGTATCCTCCACTAACCATGTGTAAGGCCCCAAGGCCATAATACATAGATACATAGTGCCATAGATACCCTTCTGAAGTAATCAATGTTGATTTTAGGTAGTATTCATGGATCTAGATGCGTCAATGATTTCTTTAGGGGAAAAAACATGGTCTTATTCCATGGAACATAATTCCCATAAGACATGTGCATGCTACTTAACAATGCCTAACTACAACAACATCCTCAATCATAGGCCAATTATAGAACTAGGAGGTTGTGTATGGTTGGTGGAGGAAAACTTCTTACCCCTAGATAGTTACAAGCTTCCTTTAGGGGCAAAGGTTAAGGTATCCTCCACTAACCATGTTTTGTTGTTGGAGGAAACCTTCTTAGCCCTGGATGACTAGAAGATTCCTTTAGTGGTTGATATTTAGGTCTCCTCCATTGATCTTATTTAAGACTAAAAGGACATAAGACCTAGATACATAGTGTCTCAATGGATTTGGATTCCTTAATGGTTTCTTTAGGGACAAATTCATGGTCATCTTCTATGTAATATCGTTACGAAGGCTCTTTCTTTACTTTTATGACTCCAATAAAGGACTTGAGACCCATCCCTCTATGAAAAAACTCTTGATTATGCTCATATCCAACTATTATGTCAAATATCAACTTTAAATGGTGTATGTTATGGTTCATGGTCTTGATCATTGCCCATTACCTCAATAATATTATGTTAGGGTATAATTCTTTCAATTTCTTCCCCAAATATTTACTCAGACCCATCGCTAGTACGCAAAACCACATATTTTCACCCATATCCCACTTTGAGAATAATGATATCTTATACATTGCATGATCTACTAAGTGATAGTTTGAGTCATTACTATTATCCCGATATATGCCTAAAACCGTCCTTTAGGGCCTAGTTCCAATAATTCCTTTCATGACTATGTCTAAGGTTTGCATACCTAGTGTCACTTATATGAATGCTCAGATGATAAGGACAGTGTTTGGAGTTTATGGGTGCAGTATAAAGATTCCCTTAGGGTTTAAGGCCCAAGTTTCCTCCTATGACATTATACAAAACCCTAAGACTCATGCATACTAGCAAAAACCTCATAATGGTATTGATTTCCTTACTTAGAGGTAAATAATAACCCCCATATGTCATGTGTAGTGCTTTGAGCTGTTGTATTTTGCCTTGGATGCACAAAATATTTTACTAGGGAATAAGGCCTAGGTATCCTCTCTCAAACATGTTAAGGGCCTAAACACCCATATATAGTGCTTAAATACAAACTCTTGCTTACATTAATACCCCCAATATCAAGCCATACCCTTAGGAGGCCTTATGCGGTGTTTCAAGATATACTTGTTAATATTATATGCCTAGTGGTTTCCTCTAAGGTCCAAGGCATGGGGTTCCTTGCTTAATCATCTGTATGCCTTCAAGACTTATACCTAGTTTTAGTTCGTCCAACTCGCCCCATTATCCCTATTATAAGGCCATAGATATTCTCAAAAAGTCATTTGTGTCAGTGTGAGAAATCATTATTATCACTACATGCCTAGAAGTTTAATTTAGGTTAAGTCCTAGGTTTCTTCTCTTAAATAGGTCGAGGGCAAATAGACCTATCACTAGTGATCAAAACCTTATAGTGCAATCAATATCCACACATAGATGTTAACACTATTCTTAGGAATATATGTGTGTTGATCATATTTCTTGGTCCTACATTCCTAAAATATTCATTTAGGGCCCAAGGAAGAGGTTTCCTCCCTCGAACATCTCCAAAGATTTGAGACCCATGCCTTGTGCACAAATCCTAGTAATGATATTAATATCCATTAGAAAATTTAATAATATCAATAAAAATATCCCCTATCAAATAATGAAATCTCAATTCAAATCATTTTTATTAATATTTTATAGTAGTAATAAATTTAAAATGGTTGTATTTAATTATTTGTCAAATTTAAGAATTATGGGTATTTATTTGTTTGAATAATATTGAAAATGAATAGTAGACTTGAGCTATTTAGAAAATAATTATTTGTGAACTTGTTGTGTTTGTGGTGCAACACCTCATAAATGAATCATGTGAGCTTGTTTGTTTAAATAGTGATAAAAACAAAAAATTGAATTTGTTGTGATTGTGGTTTAAAACCTTATAAACTAATCATGGACATTTATTTGAATGGAAAAAATTGAATTAAGTTATTACAAAATAATCATTTGTGATGTTGTTGTGTTTATGGTGCAAATCATCATAATTAAATCCTTTTTGTACATGTCCATGTGACAAATATGAGCTTAGCCTCACTATATGGTACTTGACAACATGACATTTAGTTATGCTTAGGATTCCTTTAGGCCAAGGCCTATTATTGTGCGTTCAACAATGTTGAGGGCCATTGGACATATCTCTAGTGATTAAAAACTTATAATAGTGTGAATGCCCATACTTAGAGGCTAAGTATACTCTTAGGAATATGTGTGGGGACCTTTGTAGTGTCTATCTTGGTCTTAGATTCTTAAAAGCTTTTTTTAGGACCTTAGCTAGAGGTATAGATGGATCTGAGACCCATGTCTTGTGTTAAAAACCTAATAATAATACTAATTTCCATAAAAAGAAATTAAGAAGATAAAAATATCTGAAATGAATAATCAAATTTAAATTCAAATAATTTTATTACTACTTTATAATAATAAAAAATTAAAATAGTTGTTTTTATTTATTTTTCTATTGTATTTATATGTTTAAATACTATAAAAAATGAATAAATGAATTGAGCTATTTTCCAAACATTTTTTTTGAACTTGTGCTTGTGGTGTAAACCTCATGAATGAATTATGTGAATTTATTTGCTTAAAAATTCTATGTGAATTTATTTGTTTAAATATTCTAAATATAAATATTTGAACTTCTTGTAAGTTTGGTGCAAAACTTCATAAATTAATCTTTGATCATTTATTTTAATTGTTGAAAAAATAAATAAATATTGAATTGAGTTGTTTTCAAAATAATTATTTGTAAATTTGTTTATGGTGCAAATACACATAATCAAATCCTACGTGTACTTGTCGATGTGGAAAATAATAGCTTAGCGCCACTTTATGGTACTTGCCAACATGGCATTTCTCATAAAGCTAAAATTCAATTTCCAATAATGTTAACTAATACAACATCATATTAACACCACAAAATATAAGTGGTGCCAATACCATCACTTTAACACCACAAAATATAAATGGTGCTAATAACACCACTTTAACACCACATAAATATAAGTGGTACTAATACCACCACATTTACACCACAAACTATAAGTGGTGCTAACTTGTGGTGCTAAAAGATAGATTTTCTTGTTGTAAAAGTGATTACTCTGGTTTTGAATCAGATCCTATGTGCTCCTACACCAATTTGCTTTTTCGATTGCTTGCAACCTTAACCAAAATTGGTATATCGATCAGAAAAGAAATCACATTATATATCAACCAAATATTCTTTAAAGAAGGTCGTTGAGGATTGAAAACTTTATGTTTACAAAACAGAATATTGTTCATCACATTTAGAGTTATTAAGAATTCGATTGGGTAATGCAGTCTTTGTCATTTTTGTTATCCGGCGTTGTGAGAAAGGATATGTTGATTGATGGTAAAAGACGAACATCCTTAATCCGCTGGAAACGCTAGCGCCGAGTCACCGACTCACCATACTGGGTTTTAACTACTGCCTTTTGTTCTCTTCCGTTCCGTTTTTTTCTCTTCTTGTGCGGCTGTCTTCATTTTCCTTTTCCTCACACTACTCATGTGTATATTACTTGCTGGTTGGGGCCAAGGCTTACTTTAAGCATAAAGTTTTTTAGAAAAAAGTATCAACGGAAACGGCTTCTCATTTTATTTTTATGGGGTGTGCAATTTAATGCAAAATAATTAGAATTCTTTTTATTTTAAGTTGTTTATTTTTAAATTTTATATAAACATTTAAAAACTAATAACTATAGATGCATTTTAAGTACTTATTTAAAAGATTTTTTTTATATTTCATTTTTTTATACATTAGCAGAAGTTTACACCAAGAAATTTAATTATGGATTTGGTTTAATTCAATTTTTTTTTATCTGATTCCTTAAGACGGTAATTTTAATCACTGATCAAATAAACAAAAAAAAAAATTAAATGTCATTTATCAAGATGGATTATGTAGTTGTTTTTTCAATAGCCATCATGACCAAAGAGTGACTAATATCCTTATGCCCAGTCCTCCTTTGAGCCTCTTGAACTTCTTTAATAAAAAAATCAAATATCATTCCTTACATTATCAAGATGGATTATCCACCATGACCAAAGAGTGACGAATGTCCTTATGACCACTCTTCCTCCTTCTCCGAGCCTCCTGAACTTCTCCACTAACGAAGATGGAATCCTCGAATAGGGTATTAACCACCATCCTATACCTTTTCATTATAAAAGTGGAAGGATTTTTTTTCACATTTTTATGTAGTTAACCTTTTTTTTTCTTGGAGAAAATCATATTTTCATACATATTTAAATGGAAAATATATTCTTCATCCTATACCTTTTCATTATAAAAGTGGAAGGATTTCTTTTCACATTTTTATGTAGTTAATCTTTCTTTTTTTCTGAGAAAATCATATTTTTATACAGGAAAATATATTCTTCTTAATTAGTTCATTGTAGTGGGCAGGTTTCAGCTTTTCTCTACATCAAAGGCTAGCTACATAGTCTAAATTGAAATTGTTCTCTTACATCTCACCAAAAAGCAAAAACTTTGCTTCACAAAACACTAGCTATAAAGTCTAAACTGAAATTGTTCTCTTACATCTTATCAAAAGACAAAAACTTTGCTTCACAAAACACTTACATCTTTCATTTATTTTACATCAAAATTTATATCTCACCAAAAGACAAAAACTTTGCTTCACAAAACACTTTCATCCTTCGTTTATCTTACATCAAAATTTATACTTAAAAGTTACATGATAGTAAAAACTTCATGTCAGGATAAAAAATATTTACCATATCTTCTTAATTACTTCACATTTCTCTATTTAACTAACCTAAACACTGTGTAGTGTGCAATTAAAATTATGTATTGAGGCTTTGAGTTTCAAATCTGAGAAAGGTTCGATCTTTAGAGACTAAAATTGGAAAACATGGTAGAATGAGTTGTTTCCCGTTACGAGATCATTGAATTTAATTATTTTTTTAAAATTTTTGTAAAGAGTTCCATGAATTTGAATTGATTTGGAGGATTATATGGTACTCTTATTCTTTTTTGTAGTGATCTATGAATGATTCGATGTAGGTGTTGAGCATTCTGTATTAGTTTCTTTGTCTTTAGATAAGTTTCCATAAGACCTTTTTTATATGAATGGATGAATGATGCCAAAGTTCTTTATATAATTGGTTGATGCTAAGCCGCAGAGGACATTTTAAAGAATGTAAACTTTATTTTTGATTAATAAAAAATTATGGTTTTTTTATAAAAAAACAAATATATATTCTATTACTCAATTATGATTCTTTGAAATAATATAATAAAAAATGTATTACTAAAATAATGTATTGAAATATACTACTCAATTTAAAATAATTTCTAAATAAAAAATATATCTCTAATATATATAATATTTATTATTCTTACAAATGAAAATGTTATACTGTAATACGATTATATTTTAATAAAATATTTTATTTATTATTATTATTCACAAATTATCTCATTCAATCTTAAATCCATTATTAAATTGTGTACACACAATAACATAGTACATGGTAGTGTAAACCTTATAATATAACAAAGACACATAACAAAATATAATATAAAGATCATAAATTTCTTCCACCTTCACTTTATTTATGACTTCCCAACTACCTAAATGTTCACTTCATTTATTACTTCCCAACTACCTAAATGCCCAATTACTTTTTGATTTATGACTTCCCAACTACCTAAATGTTCACTTCATTTCGGACTTCCCAACTACCTAAATGCCCAATTACTTTTTGATTTATGACTTCCCAAATACCTAAATGTTCACTTCATGTCTTTAACATTCATTGAGACCAATCTTGGTCTATCAGACCATAAGAAGAAAGAGATTATTTGGTTTTCTATAAAATGTTATTCCTATGCTCAAAAAGCACATAGGAGGGTCCCTAGTTTTTGGGATCTAGAAGGTTAGAAATGCTAGTATGGAGGTGCTTTTGGTTGGAGTTAAGAACAAGAGATTATTTGGTTTTCTTTAAAATGTTATTCCTATGCTCAAAAAGCACATAGGAGTGTCCCTAGCTCATTATAGGTTTTGGGATCTAGAAAGTTAGAAATGTTAATATGGAGGTGCTTTTAGTTGAAATTAAGAACAATTTTAAAAAGTCCATCATTTCTTATATGGAAAAAACAATTTAAACAATAAAAAATGCATTTTTTCATTAATCTAACAACTTGTATTATTATATCCATTTGCACACTTTAAACATTCATTATATAAATTATATATTATTCGTTTATTTTTTTAATTATATTTATTATTGTGAATTTTAATTAATTTTTTATAGTTTTTTTTTATAATTTATTATTATTAAATTTATTTTATGTTATTATTCAAAAAATTTAATATCAAAATATTTATTTAAATACATATCATTAAAAATAAAAATAAAAAACAAAATTTAATCAAATTAAAAAAATACATATAAAATATAATTTGAAATCAAATAAAATATACATATAAAATATAATTTGAACATAAATATAATTCGAAATCAAATAAAGAAATACCTATCGAATATAACATAAAAAGTAAAGAGATCAATTTATTCAATTTCACTAATCTAACCACTTATATTATCATGCTCATAAGTTTAAACATTTATGACATAAATTATATTTATTATTTATTGTTTTAATTTTTTATTAATTATATATATTTATTATTATGATTTTTTATAATTTTTCTTTTATCATATTTATTTATATTTTTTATTGTTATTAAATAAATTTTATTTTATTATTCAAAAAAATAAATATTATTTAATATTAAAAATAAATAGTTTAAATACATAACATTGAAAACTAAAATAAAAACAATATTTAAGTAATCATTAAAGTAGGATTAAATGGAGGAGTCCCTTGCAAACCATATAGAGTATAATTTAAGTATAAAGAACTTAATTGTTCAATCTCACTAATTTAATCACTTGCATTATCATGTACATGCGCATAAGTTAAACATTTATGAGATAAATTATATATTATTAATTTTTTTATTTATTAAATAATTAATTTTTTATTTATTATATAATTAGTGTATCATTATTTTTTATTTCTTTCAATTTGTTTTATAATAATTATATTTATTATTGTAAATTTTAATTAATTTGTATAGTTTCTCTTGTATCATATTTATTTATACTTATTTGTTGTTATTAATTTTAATTATTTTTATCATAATTTATTATTTATTAAATAATATATATATATATATATATTTTTTATAAATTTTGTAAAATGATTTTCTTTTCAATATAATTATTTTAAAATCCATTAAAAATAATAAAGTATTTATTCAAAATCTGAAATATATTTTAAAAATTAAACACATGAATTTTCATAAACCTATTATAACACACTAAACTATAAAAAATGGATATTCTTAAATATACTATTTTATTTTACTAACCAACTGAAAAGTTTTGAACACATTTTTATATATAGCAAAATGAGAGCAGTAGATGGATGAAGTGAAAATGAAAGTAGTAAAGCAAATGTTATGAAGAGCTTCTTGCATGGTTTCCATAAGTGGTCTAAGGGTGCTTCATTTAATTTATTTTTCTTGAAGTATGATGTTAACTCATTTGCAATTTCTTGGTTTGATTTTAGGTTTTTCATTTCAAAGGAACATAGAGGTTTAATGATTCCTTATTAATTGGTAAGTGTGTAGTTGTGATATCTCCATATATATGTCCCTCTAAAATATATACCACAATATTATCTTATTCTAGATCTTAATGTAAATGTAGAGATACTTTGACTTTTGTTGAAATGCACGCATTATAGAGTTGTCAAAGTGCACATAGTGATCACAACACTGTTGAAAACCAATATCCCTAAGCTTGGAAAGGAGGTCCACACCATTTTAAAGAAAAGGGATTGTTATGTGACCTAAAATTGACAATATAGAGGACGAGCCAATGATCTAAAAGAACCGAGGGAAAGAGACATATATAGTAGAAAGTTGTGGGTTATATAAGAAATGGGCAATCACTAACAAATTGTTAAATCGGTGAGCAATCTAGTGGGAGCCACCCTAATGGCTATTGTAGTCATATAAACCATTTTTGGGGAAAGCATCCACCTTATGGTGTTGATTTACCACATCATAGAGACCTTCAACAACTTGATTCACTCAATGAACAATAACCTTATTTCTGCCTAGTGTAATCAAATCATTTAAAGCACTTGCAGCAATGCAAAGTTGATCTTACATTTTTTTGATAATTGCTCCCTGACTTTAATAAGTAAAATCCAACATGCATATTGTTGCTACAACTTGACTCTAGTTTCATAGCGATTTTGTTCCAATATGAACAATGGGTGCTACCTACCATAACTGATCCAAACCTTTTTGATGGGTGTGTAGTTCATACAGTCTGAAGAAGTGTATTTCTCCTTGGTTTAGAAAATCTATCTGACTTTTAGGAATAAAAAAGAATATGTAAAACTTAAAAGCTCATTACTAATTTTTCGTAGACTCTACTTTTAAAATGCTTTTGTTCCAAGTAGATCAATGCATGTTACCTACCATAACTTAACCAAACCTCTTTCACTAGAATGTAGTCTATACAATATTAAGAAGCATATTTGTTCTTGGTTTAGTTGATATATCTTTTATTTTATTCAGTTAATAGAAAATCTAATCATTGGGCCCACCATCACAAACGTCACATCTCAAACTCTAGCATTTATACCTCTCATTAGAAACCAATGGTCCACTAGGAATATTATTTTCTACCTAGTACTCTATCCCTGGAGAATAATTAGTTTTCCTCCTACAAGGGAATGGTTATGTTAATTTATGTTTCTTGTTAATTAAGAGTAGCGAGTATCTCATGCCATCTTCAATGTATTTTAATTATCTTATCAAGTGATTCACATTATGAACTAAGAGGTTTTTGGAAATGGTCCTAAGGATAGTTGCAACTATTTGTTGAAAATGAATTCACCAGTGCAAGTCTATGGCTTACTTTTTCCAGAAGCTTGAAAAAGTACAGGATGGGTAATAGTAACATTTGAAGATTTGAAAATGATGAAATGGAGATATTGCAATCTTGACAAATAAAGTATAAGGATTATTGTAAACAATTACTAGTGTAATATGTCGCATAGTATTTGGAATCATTTAGCATAACTCATGACTTCCTTGTGTTATATGTACCATAACCCCTTAAGTTCTATGTGGCAAGTGGTGATACAGAGCATGTAGTATAAATCTTTCTGAATACATACATCCATACAACAAGGATCCATGCATTGTTGCTCTTTTAGTTTTCAATGTTGTTGTTATTCAATAATCAAATAAATGACAAATTCACGAAGTTTGGTTGTAACAACCAAACTACAAACATTTTGGGGAATTAAAAACTTTAATAAAAATATTATTTTTAGGATAAAAAAAAATAATGAATATGATGCATAAGATATTTCGAATTAATTATGCAACAATCAAAGTTCACATCTACCCTTTTTATTTTTCCTCAACACATAGGTGTGATACAATTCAATTACAATGCCTAGTAAGGTCTAATAACAAGACCTTTTCCTTTTACAATCTTCATAGCATAATTTAGTTCCTTGAGCTATGTCTTATCTTGCAAGTAAGAGATTTATAATTATAACCATAATTTTAAATTATGGGGAAACATCTAAATTAAAACTCTAAAGCATCTACGTTTTAAATATTTTATAAATCTATTTTACGATATAAATATAATCAACTACACTTCCTAATGCAATCTACATTAATACCTTCATACTTTCAAAAGTGATAATTTCCATCACATTTTATCAATGTTCTATTCTGTAAATCCATTTTTTTATATGACCTATGTCCTTACAAGCTAATTGGGGAATTTTGATTCATGTCTTTATAATTCAAACTATATTTATCATATAATATCCTATTATTCCAATTTATAAACCTACACTTTTGATAAATCAATAAATACCCGTTCCCTTAGTTTTGACCATCATCATTCTTCTGTGATAATATCCATATCATGAATAGTATTTCAAATTAATTTTATAGGATTTACACCAAATTTTTACTTCGTTTTTAATAAGAAATTTCGTATATAAAACTTTGCATAATATATTATATCGAAAAGTTCTTGAAAAATACCAAGGTACAAACTTAGTAATGGTGCACAATGTATACATAGTGCTCATAAAAGAGTTTAGCTCTGAGTATTAACTTTGGGATATTTTTATCCTAACATGGCCTGTCTTTCCATGAAATACGAACATAGATCTATTATTCGACTTAAGTACCATGAGTAGACTTACATGACTATCTATTTATTTAAGTGAGTAATTACAGGGATATTAGAATCACTTCATACGGAGGTGAGAAGGAAACAAAAAGGAAAATATAAATACCCAGAAAACATGGAGCGACCTTCCCAACGGTAATCGCATGCAAATGAGGCAATTTGCAATAAGAAAATAATTTTAGGACTTTATTCCCCTTATCAAGTGTAATGATTAACTTTGTTTGTCAGAGGCCAAATTCAAGCAACCGAAATAAAAGGAGATACAGAGTTTTGCAACAATGAAGCGGAAAGACATTCCACTATATGATGGTCAAAATTCGACTCGATAAGAAAAGTATTCATGATTTGAAAAAACGAGCCAAGGGTTAAACCCAGATCTGTTAAATTGACTTACTTATGGAGTCTTGAAGTATCTTGGCCAGTGCTATCATTGCATGGATATGTTAACAGAGATGGACGACTGCTTAACACATGGTCTAGAGACACTAATACTGACTGCTTTACATGAGTAGTGTGAGGAAAAGGAAAATGAAGACAACCGCACAAGAAGAGAAAAAAATGGAACGGATCTAGAGTTTAACTTGGAAGAGAACAAAATGCATTAGTTACAACCCAGTATGGTGACTCGGCGCTAGCGTTTCCAGCGGATTAAGGATGTTTGTCTTTTACCATCAATCAACATATCCTTTCTCACAACGCCGGATAACAATAATGACAAAGACTGCATTACCCAATCGAATTCTTAATAACTCTAAATGTGATGAACAATATTCTGTTTTGTAAACATAAAGTTTTCAATCCTCAACGACCTTCTTTAAAGAATATTTGGTTGATATATAACGATTTCCTTTCTGATCAATATACCAATTTTGGTTAAGGTTGCAAGCAACCGAAAAAGGAAATCGTTGTAGGAGCACACATGATCTGATTCAAAACAGAGCAATCACTTTATACACAGAAACACGATCCCAAGGAGATTACCGATCTGGTTAAGATTTCAAGCAACCAAAAAAAAGAAATCATTGCATATGCACACATGATCTATTTCAAAACAAGAGCAATCACTCTATACACAGAAAAACGATCTCAAGGAGATTACCAATCTGGTTAAATGGAAAGAAATACCGTATATACTAAAAACAAGGATTACTTATACCGACGTAGCGAAGATCAAATTTCCTACTCTCTAACATAATATTGATTTTCATTCATCAGGGAGATATACTTCAAGTGAGCGATGCAAATGAATTTCAAACCACGGCCTCCATAGTAATCCATGATTTGGTTCCCACGTTATTGCCGCCGATTCTCACAGCGCTGGAGGTTCTTGACAATCCCATTCGTGTAGTGCTCGAGGTTGCTCAGCATTTGGGAGAGAACACCGTCAGGAAACTGGCTGCTCCAGGGCGCGATGCAGATCCTTCGACGGCGGCAGCTCCTTCATCATACACTTCGACGGCGGCAGCTCCTCCGACGGCGGCAGCTCCTTCGACGGCGGCTCCCTCTTTCTTGGCTGCTCCTTTTTCGAGTGCCCAGATCTGAAACCGGTGGCCCTTTTCTTTCTCTATTTGGTTTCCTGAAGGGCGGTGCCCTTTCATCCGGTGGAGGCTCCAATGGTGGTCTGCTCTAGTTTCTTCATCTGGGGTCTGCATGCTGGCCGTTTTTCGCTGGTTTGGGAGATCTATCGAGCCTGCTGCTTGTCCACAGACGTAGATCTCCTATCGAGCCTGCTGCTTGTCCACAGACGTAGATCTCCTGCATACTTTGATGAGGGTTTCGGCCGGGACGGATTTTCTATGGAGGGCTGGCTCTGCACTTGTTTCAGGGTTTGCGGCCTATTATTGGTGCTGCTCCCTTTCTCTTCGCCACCTCTCCTTTCAAGCTGCAGGGAGCTCTGTCTTAAAGACTGCCTTTGCTGCTGGGGAGGTCGACGGCTGCATGATGGAGCGGTGCCATTAGTGGAGGCGGATCCTGGGAGATGCGGATCAGCTGGTGGTTGGGGCACCCTTTCTCTGGAGTTTGGGGTCTGCCGCTTTGACGGAAATGTACTGTTTACAGTTTCTTATTTTCTGTTTATACAGCTATCATGCAGGTTGTATGGACAGCCATTTTTTTTTTTTTCAGATAGGAGACTATAGAGGTGATAATAATGGGAATGTAAATATGTGACAATGTAGGGATCTTTGTGATCCTATTACATGTGCAGAATGTAATTTTATTTATCTTTTTGAAATAAAATTACGACTTTTTCCAAGGAAAAACCAAGGAAAAAAAGTAATCCATGATTTGGGTTAAAAATAAAGTACATAACTAATTTAAAAACCATTATGCAATTTGTTCACGGGGCGAACGTCGGATTGGATCTACTTGAAATACCAAGCTCCCATACAAGAAGAAAAAATATCGGGTCCGATCTGTATATATCTAAGGAAATATCCAAAAAAATATTCAACATTTAAACGATAACAATCCTAGCCGTAATCGGTAAAAAAAAATACCCAATACTCAATATTCTTTCATAAGCTCATTAGTCAAGAATCTAAACCATGCCGCCAGGGATGAATAAAAGGAATAATTAAAACATTCTACCATTTCAATAATCCAAATTTATACATAATTCAAATCTCACTTACTTATGATAATAGGGACAAATTTATTAGAGAGTCAGCTCCTCCAAAGTATAGAAGGAACACAAGCAATGGGCGGCACTTTCTTCTAGAGTCTGTAACAAGCCAGATGGACTTATGAAAAGAGAGAACCCTCAACTAGTTCCTTTATGCAAAACATGGAGTCCCAAGCTATTTGAGTGCACCCTTATATATAGTTTTTCCGAGGTCTTATGGTATCCCAATCAAATCTCCAATTAGTCCTTAAATTGCTATGATTTAGGATCTTGTCTGGTTGTTGAGTTTCATATTGCATTTGATTGGTAAAAGATTTCTCTAGCTTACTTATACATGTTCTCTTGTGCCATGGTGGTGTCCCCTCATTTAGCTGAACTCTCCAAGTGCCTTTTTATTTTATTAAAATAAAAATATAGTTTGTTGTGCAAAGTGGCACTTTGAGTTTTAAATAACTCTTACATAAAACTAATTGTCAAAATATTAAATCAAAATAATAATATTTTTGGGGGTATTACATTGGTTTTATCAATCTTATTTTGCATGGTGTGACGTAATTGAAAACTATGTTTGTGACCAATAGCTACCAATTTTGTTAAATTTGTGCCTTGAGTTGATGCATTTGACAATCAAACATGAACAACAAAAAGGAAAATTGAAACATAAGTAGGAGGTTTCCTACCTAGAAGTTGTGATTGGATGCAATTGTTTTTCAACATATTATGGGATGTGTATGCCGCTGGTTTTATTCATGTAAATATTCATAAGGGCTTAACAAAGGCAAAGAATAATAAAGGACGACTCCTAGAATCCCACCTCTTTTTTCTTTGAAAATAGGGCATGCATTACTAATGATTTGATACTTGCTACAATTGTTAGAAAGAGTTCTTTTGTTGTATCTGAAATACTTTACTATATGTTTTAGCCATGGAACATAACATAGTATGGTTAAGGTTGCGAATGGGGAAATGATCATGGAGAATTTAAATATTTCCTTTGATTGGTGAAAATTTTAGTTTGGACATTACATAAAAACCCCTTTGCTTTAAAATGTTGGAGACCGTCTTTTGAGCCTTAGAGATACTAGTTCTCAACAATGATGTGATCACTCTATGCAGTTTCACAACTCTATAATGCATGCATTTCAATAGAAGTCAAAGTATATCTACATTTACATTAAGATCTAGAATAAGATAATATTGTGTTATATATTTTATAAAAAGGATGTATATATGGAGATATCACAACTACAGACTTACCAATTAATAAGGAATCATTGAACCTTTAAGTTCCTTTGAAAAGAAAATTTTAGAATCAAACCAAGAAATTACAATTGAGTTAACATTGTACTTCAAAAAACAAAAAACTTTAATTGAACTACCCTTAGGCCACTCAATGGAAACCAAACATCAAGCTCTTTATTGATATTTCTTTCACTATTCTCTTTTTCACTTCATCACATCTACTTTCCTTTTCTTTTTCTTTTTTCCTTTCGACGTTCCTTTGCACCTTCTGGGACAATTAGTTTTATGATAATGTGAAGTATTGTTGGACCATACACTCTTATAAAGATGCACGTGAGGTTGGTCAAGAATCAATCTTACATGTTAACGCACGTGAGGTTGGTCATGGGTCATTGGGTATACAATGAAAATAAAAGAATCAATGAGAGAACTCCACATCAGCAAAAGCTAGTTTATAGTAATGGAAAAAAGATGTAAAAGAATCAATGAGAGAATTCCACATCAACAAAAGCTAGTTTATAGTAATGGAAAAAAGAGGTGTAAGAAAAGATTCGTGGTGTCATTCAGAAACCAAGTCTAATAGTAAGGCGTAGCATTGACGTGAGGTTAATCTCCTGTGTAAAATTCGAAAGTCTAAAAACAACAACCCCAAACCCAAATTGCTTGCTGGTCAAAAGAGTCTACGATCTTCATATGAAAAGTATGTTGAAGAATTAATTAATTTAAATAGTATTTTTATAAATAGGTTGGATTTATAAGTAAAGCGTTACGAGTTTTCTTTGGGTTACTATGACATAACCCAAAGACATAACAATAACCCTAAGCCATAACAAGGCATAACCCTAAGACAAAACAAAGCATGCCTCCGAAACTATTTGTGGCGATCTTTTATTCTAGATAACTGTAAAGAAAACCCATCCACAGAACATGTTCCTAGGTTTTTTCAAGCAAGCTAATGTAAATTTCTCTATAAACCCAACTTAACTTAGGGTCATTCCTATATGGAAAGTCTTCACAATTTTATATAAGAATCTTATTGTTAGACTTTATATCCTTATCTTTAATAATAATTTTATATTTCAAAATATTGTCATTTTTCATGCTCTCTTTTACCTTTTTAAATTCCTTTCTTAGCTCAACTTAATCGATTGGAACGAAATATTCAGTTATAAATATCCATGAACCTTTACGACCAAATCTATTTTCAATAGAGTTTAGAGTAATTGGAATAATCTCTACCAACTAAAGTTTATAATAATAAAAAAATGATCATATATTTTGTTTAAACTGGCACAACTTGGTTGCGTGACATATTACAAATGTCTTGCATTATTATCCAATGATGAGATGAGAGATATCCAAGTCAAAAAGTACATTTTGTAGTGGGAAACGCGGCTCTAGTAAAAGATTCCTTATGTCATTCGTGACATACTCTGAATTGTGATGATTAAGTTGAGGGTATTATAGGTTGACAAATTCCAAGAAGAATAATCATCAAAATCGCTCGTCAACTACAATCTGCGAGTTTTATTTGAAAATAGATGTCTATGAATTGAAACACTATATGTAATTCCTATGCGTAGGAGTCTTTGCTTCAAATAAATTTTGAGATTAAATTAAATTAATGTTTTTTGTTTGGTTCTTTTCATTTAATTAGTAGGTTTATTATTGTAGTAATTTTTACACTTATAAGTGTTTATAGCTTAGAATTTGGGGTGGATTATTATCTATGATTTATAGCATGAGCAATTCGAATTGCCTCCATGATCTATTTTAAATTCCTTTCCTATTTGTACTGTTTACTTCATTCATTGAAGGTTAATGTAATACAACATTCTCTCTTGTTATTGACTTCTTTCTTTTGTGTAATGATTAATGTCTAGCACATTTATTGAATCAATTTGTTAGTTTGTTGATCTCTTTCACAACATTTCTATGTTGCTTAATATTGAGATCTACATTTTCAAATTCTACATGGTATTAGAGCATATGGGTGCTAAGAAATTTGGTATATTAGTTTTTATAGGGATCTAGTCTTATTGAAGGCTAAAGGAGGCCCTAGAAGCTTGACAAAATATGCCCTATGAGGACATAGTCAAATCCATTGACAGGTTGAAAAAGGCCCCAGAAGATTCACAATATATGGGCTACGAGGACAGATGTCCTAGGTGTCCATTTTTTGTGGAATTTTTTATATTACACCTTTTTATTTGTTCCTTGAGTATGGTGACATGGCATAACAATTATAACCCCTGAAATGACGAAAGCTAATGGATTTCCTTTTTTATTTTTTTCTCTTTTGTATTTAATTTAACATCTAAATTGGTTGGAGGTTAACGAAGCTTATAACAACACTAATTACTATGCATCATCATACAAGATCAAAAGGGTCAAAGATATGAAAATCATGCCTCTTCTTCTTTTACCTAGAGGAACAACCACACAAAGAGAATATTATAAGAGAAGTTGGATTTTGAGTCATCATCAAATCAATGTATCATCACACTCCTTGGTGGAAAGGAAAAATCATTTTTAGAAGCTATAAGAACAAATTCCTATTATAAAATATTTGTTTCTACGGAATGGTAATACACTATAGAATCCATTCACCTAGTATTTTTTTCCATTTTTTGGTCATGATATCCTCGATATGTAATGCATTTTTTTATCAAATCCTTGATTTTAACATGTATAATATTGATGGTAGAATAAACAAAAAATTCAATATGGAAGAGTTGTTGGATATGCCAAGACATGTAGTGACCCAATAAACTATATAAGTTATTGCAAATGTGATTGATTCCCTTGTTGCAGAGAGAGTTCTACATATTAAGAAATGAAGTGGAACAAGAGCATCTGAGGATCCAATGAATACATCGTCGTGGATATTGAAGGATTCTCCCATCCTACCTCAATATCTTATCAAATCCATCCTATACCTAATTCCAAACCTCCTAGTACCTATATGCTTTTAATATATTAAAAATACCCCTTTACCCCTATATACTAGGAATGTTTTTTGTATGTTTTAGAAGTGTAAACTCCCCAATATGAGCTCATGTTGTATAATATATCCTAATTAGTAAAACCATCATGGGAATCTCTCAATAGGTGGAGATAAAAGGTACACCCCTAAAGAATTTTCCCACAAATTTGAGCAAGCTTCTCACAAAACATGCTAAAAAGGATGTGTAAATTTATGTTGCTAGGTTGCAGAGGAAGCAAGGATATCAAGTTTGGTTCATGCACTAATTAAGAGTTGGCATATGCTCAAAACAACGATAAATTAAAAAACTCAAATAAAATGATCATTACAATATTTAAAATAAGAGAAGAGAAGATATGTGTTTATTGTTAACTATTACATCTATATGCTCAATTATTTTTCCTTAGAAAAATGTCATAATTTCCATTTATAGAAGAAATATTTGGTTACATTTCAAATGTGCTTAAGGAAACAAAAAAAGACACTGCAATAGTAAGTTGTTCAAAGGATTCTTAAAAAATATAACATTGTCTCATATCACATCATCTAGTTCATGGCTATTTGACCACCACTACTATTGTTATAGAACCAAGCAACATTTGAAAAATAACATTTTCTTTTAGAATTAACGCATTTAACATATTTCATTCTAAGATGGATCAAACCATTGTTGCTAAAACAATTTCAACATTCTTCTCTATCAACTTGATAAAACATATTTCCATCTCCAACACTTGTTTAAAAAGAACATCAACTTGCATGTTTTTCATATTGAGCTCTTTGTATATATGCGTGCAAGGGAGATGTAACTAACAAATTTATTTCTAACAATTTACTTGGTCACATACATGCCACATATGGGAAAAAGAATCATATATCCATGCATATGGTTCCCTTCACCTAGTCAATTACTGGTTTTGAATCTCCATAGACCTAAATTTGGGAAATGTTCTTTTCCCTTGCTAACATCAACAATATTGCAATATTATTGGGTGAGTGCACAGAGTTGAGGGACCTTTTAGATGCAATGGTAGATTCAAGAAAATCATTCAAGTTCTATAAAAGATAATTGATCCCAAGCAATCCCGACCCTACTAAACCTAGTCCCAAGCCTCCCACAATGAAGGCCAAGTAGGATAGTTGTTACACCTAAATCTCGTCATCATGAATCCTGTGTCAACTTCATGCCTCAATCCCTGAAGTTTCCCTGACCAAAAAAACCCAGAGTAACTTGTTGACCCTTATGTTCACATTTTCTAGTTGCACTAGCGCAGGTTGTCTTCCAGTAATAGGCGCCAGATCTGGCACATAATGCCACCTGGAAGAATGTCCCAGTGGCTCAGGTTTCCCTCATGCATCCTGCACTGCCCCCTTCCGGGCGCCAGTTTCCTTCATGCAGGGTGTGCCAGGGTTGGTTAAATTGGATAAACAAGAGCTTCGAGTGATTTCTCGAAGCATGGTGAGGTGGAAGTCTATCCCTAATTGATAGGTGAGTTGTCTTTCGATTTCCTAACCTCAAGGGAGTATCCCTTAGAATTATCCCATTAATCCTCAACCCACTCTATCCATTTGGTCTTATAAATATGAAGCTCCTCCCCATTGGAAACAGAGGAAGGTCTATAGCACTCTCATGCTGGTGGAATTATCTTAGGTGACCCTTATTCATGTTTGGGAGGCTCACTTCATCCTTGGAGGCTTGGTTTGGCTTGTTGGAAGGAAGGTTGCGACGTTAAGGCATAGGTTGTAACATTCTCTCTTATTGTACTCTCCTTTATTATAGTTAATACAATCTTTTCCCATATACATTATTGTGTTATTAATGTTTATAGCTTACTTCCTTAACTGTTAGCTTAGATCAATCATATGCAATATATGCTTTTACTATTTGTTTGTGTCTACTTGTTCAACAAGGCTTTGCGGCTAAATATATGAAGGTTCTAGAACATTGGATCAAGCAAAGAGCAAAGGGAATTGTGAATCTTAGGTAAGAGATCTACTTGTTACTTTGTACTTCTATTGATCTAGGGAAGTTGATTGTATTATGTACTCATTTGTTCTAGGGAAATTGATCTTGGTTCTTCTTCAACTGCTACAAGGTCTTCATTCTCATGCTTAATGGAACTTGGGCTTGCAGCAACACTTTCAAAAGTGATCTCTATGTCACCAACATAGAGGTGTGAGCACCGATCAGTAGGTACTCCTTCATAGTTTAAGCATCCATCAGTAGATGCTCTTTGTTTCATTTCCAAGGTAGAATGTGTCTCGAAATGATATTCAATACTTTCAATAGAACCTTATTCATTCTCATGTAATGTATCTTCATCTTTTTCAGAGTCACTTGGGAGTGACTTTCGATCCTCTTCATGTACTGCTTCTTCTACTTCATCTATTTCAGAACTAGGTGGTTCATGGGTCTCCTCTTTTTGCTCCTTCAAGCAAGCTGATACATTTTTCCCTTTGGTTTCCTTAAGATCAATATATTTGGAATCTCTTTTTGAAGAAATACCAAAAACTCTCCTCAAGTAGGACATACATGCCTTCCCTGAAGCTTCAAATATTTCATTGATATTTTCACTCACACAAATATGATTTTCTCTCCAAGGTCCTTTACAAGAATGCAATAAACCTTTTCTTCACTAACTCCACATATTTTGGAGTATTAATATTTGCTTTGGAATCAAGAAATTTAGGTGTAGTAGGCCTTGGTGTTCTCTAAAATTCATTTTCTCTATTATGGGGTCCTGTGCTTGAGAAAATATGCTCACCCATTGGCTTCTTTTCCTCATAATGAGAATTGTTGCTGCCTCCTATTACTCCTTTGCTCCCAAGTTGGCTAGCAAACAATTCAAATTATTTCATAATATTCTTGTTCATGTCTACAAATATTGGTTTCATGAGTTTCCTAATCTTCTCACCATCATCTTTCGTTCCCTTTTCATCCCTGGTCATAGTTTCCTCAAACAATTGCTCTTCTTTTCCTAATTTTTCCCCTTCAACAAAAGAACTTTTGATTTCAATATCTAATGGTGGTCCCTGAATTATTTTCATCATGAATATCAAACCACATCAGGTTCCAATATCATGCTCTAATACCACCATAATGTACCTTTTTTTATTTGTATTAAAATGGTGAAATTTTCAACTTTTTCCACTAGTTCGACCTTTGACTAGTATTGGTCTCTTGGTCTCCAAATGACTCGAAATGCTCCCAAATTGTTACAGAAGGTGTATGGATGATATTAGGACATAATTATGAGGTTCAGGGATGCTTTATATTCTTCAATAGGATTATGAAACTCTCCTTTAAGTTCTGGCCAAAGTAGGGAGTTTGACTAGCAATTTCTCTTTGACTAGTATTGGTCTCTTGGTCTCCAAATGACTCCAAATGCTTGTATAATTGGTTTGAAGGTATTGGAGAGGTATTAAGACATATAAAAGAGGATTATAGATACTTAAAAACCCTTAAGACATTTCTACAACATTCATTTACAATCTGGACAAAGTAGGGAGTATTACTAGTAATTTCGAGCTTCAAATCCCCTAAGGGCAGTGGACAAAGATGGCTTCCCAAATGCTGTTAAAACATTCCAAATTTATGAAAATAGGTATGGTACTGATAATTGGATTTAATTATCTTCCCAACGTATCCTTAGTTAGTTCGTATGGCCTTTTACAACTCCTTAAAATCATATGTTTATATGCAAGATTTCACATAGGGGGAAAAGCTAGTTATTTTCACCATGACTTATGAAATTCGAATTTTAGGTTCCAAGAGATTATGATCTATTAATGAAACTTATTAAAAACTTTAATAACACTCCATACATGAACAAAATCACAGACAATAACTGATATAACTTGAAATAGTGTCTCTTCAAACTCCAACAACAAGATCTAGGGGAAATAGCATCATTTATGCATTGTTTGGTATTTTTACATAACTCAACTTAGTATTTCGACCTGAGAGTCTCATGAGCAATAAAAATAGAGTATATATATCATATTACAAAGATATTGGGCCTCAAGAGCTATTCGAAAGAGTTCATCACCTCAACAAGTGCACATCTCCTCAAGGAACAAGAATATGCCAAGAAATAGAAGAATGGTTGTAGAAGCAAGTTGAAACAGATGTGACCATGAGATTCCATGTAGCTTCAACCTGTAACAAAAGACTCCATTAAATCTCCAAATGAAAGGTCTGAATGGCCTTTCCAATCACCAACTAGGATGTGAATCTTTCACCCTAGAAATTGGTGCTAAGGCAAGTAGAGTAGCACTCCACTAGCTCTCCTATCCCAAATGCAAAATGAAAATTCTAAAATGATAAAAAAAACCAGCATCCTTATTTGTTATTGTCTTTTATAAACTTCTAAGGTCCTCCATGGGTCGAATTCCTCCCAAAATCTTCATTCCAACTCAAGTTGGGAAGAGATTCCCAAGTATGCCACTTGTCCTTCCAATTCTAGCCCTCTCCTTCTCCAAATTCGAATTGGTGTCTCTTTGGATGCCCTAACTCACTTGAGCGCCCTCTTGGAGGCTAGTTTTAGCCCTGACATGTCATATATGTCATATTTCAGCCTTCAAGTCTGATTTGTGTCATAGGTGTCATAGCATCTTCATCATTGTTGTCATAGAGCTAGGGAATCTAGTCCAAGTGTCTCACTAGCTCCAAAATGCCTCTTCCTTTTCAATGGGAGTTACTCTTCCACTCCAATTTGACCTTAATTGATTCATTCCAAGTATATTGACCTTCCAACTCATCCCAAGAACCTTGGGATTCTTATGGATTCAAAATGACAAGAGAAGGATGCCATGTGGCATAGAAAATCTAGCTTGTGTGGGTCCCACATCCTCCATGTGTCTTCATGATCAATTTCCACTTTGATTTTACCTTGTATTTATTTATTTATATCCTTTCTTAAATATTTATTCCATTCTAATATTCAAACATCATTTATTATCCCCCTTATTTCAAATCCCAAAGCTTCCACCCCCCAACCTAGGGAACTAGTAATTTTCCTCCATGGCAGTTCATTTGGATGGGTATATTACAACTCTAAATTGGGAATTTCTCTTAATGTGACCCACCTTGTCTATTTGGATCTAATTACACATTATTACTAACTTGGAATTCATTCTTGGCATTTATTTGACCCTTAGCATCCATTTTGACAAACTATCATGAGTATGGTCAAGGGCTTAGGCCATTGTGACCCAATGCAAAATTTTGGGACATGATATGGCAAGCCTGGTGAAGACCCAAAGAACCATGTGATGACATACCATCTATGGTGCTCATCCAATTCCTTTATGGATGATTCAATCAGTCTGAGGTTATTTCAAAGGACCCTCACCGGTACAATTTCCAAGTGGTACATTGAACTACCACCACACTCGTTTTTTTATTTTTGTTCTTTGGTTATGTCATTCCTGACTCATTTCCATTTACCCATTCTCTATGAGGCTGGTACGGATCTACTGAGTTCACTCTGTCAAACCACCGCAACTCATATATCTAATCATATCCACAAGTGGTGGAGGAGATGATGTCTCATTAAGGCTCCCATTCCAGACCAATTATTAGTTGACTAGTTTACGAAGACTCTTTTAACCACCGTAGCTAGCAATGTAGCTATGGGTGGGGCTGTCACTGAATAACAAGCTATCGCTCATGCCCAATACTTAGATCTTGTCTATGCTCAATCCAACACTTTATATGATATTGTTCCTCACGCCCCCCGCCATACATATGACCCTTCAAAACAACCCCAGGGACCTCATGCCAATGGCATTATTGGTTTCATCCACTCCCAGCTTTCTACTCAAACCGGTCGATCATTGAACCACCATGGTTCTTCCCCACCAGGGTATTTTTTAAGGATTCTAATATTATACTTAAGTATAGTATCATAGGCGATTATTTTGGATTGAAAAAAACATGTATATAGCTAGGTAGGAGAATATTAAATATGAAACATACAATTTACTACCGAAACATGTAAATTTTGGCGAATATTATGATAGAAAAACATATTTTATGCAAATATAGGTGATATTAGAGTCTAAAAATGACCAAATAGCGAATTTATTTTTTGAAAAAAGGCCCAAAAAATAGCCAATTAGCGAAATTTCGCCCTTAAAAATTACCCTATTCCCCACCCTCGTCACATGATGGCAACAACACCACCAAGTCACCCCTCTTTTTCTACCTCTAACCCCTTACCACCAAGAATTATTTCTAATGTTATAACTGGAAAATAATAAAATTATAGGGTTACAAATCCCCACCCCCTTCTCTACCTCTAACTCCTTACCACCAAAAGTTATTTTTAATGTTAGAATCAGAAAACAATAAAATTATAGGGTTACACAACGGGTACGCATTTTTCAAAGATAAAACACACATGCATTTTGTTTTGGTGGGCTTTAAAATTTGAATTTAAGCAAAACACGTACGCATTACTTAACACGAGCTGGCATGGCATTCCTATGCCTATGTGTCTACTACAGACTTTGCTTCAGATTTACCATGCCTATGCTTTGGAGTATGATATACCATGGATAATTGAGCATTCTATCCAATTATTTCAATATGCCTGTGTTTAGCCTCTAGTTATAGTATGCTACACACCATCATTTCTGATGAAATTTTAGACACAGATAACATTTTTTCTGCAGATTCCAAATATGTAATTTTTAAAAATAATATATATATTTTTCTCATTCTTCTTGTGTCATGACTCCTTAACTCAAAAAACACATTGTTAGTGTTTCTTCCATAACTCTTCTGTTTCTCAACCACTTTGAAAAAAATTGTATGGTGCACTAAAGGACACCAGCCTCTACATGATATAAAAAAAAATCAAAATAATTTCATTAAGATCTTCAAAGGATGCACTCACACTTGGCATACTGTTTTTTAGGTTTGATCACTTAGCTAATTAATATATATATATATATATATATATATATTGGAAAAATAGCGGTGCACTAGTACTAGTTGTTCTCTATATGTCTACCAGTTTTCCTAAGTTGATTCCATCATTTAAGCACTCAAAGGCTGCACCCACAAAAACATGTACCTTATCATTTGTCCAAGAAAGAAAAAGTTCTTTTTAAAAATATCAAACTTCAGATAATTGAGAACATTTTCAATAGAAAAAAATCATATATTTGTTAACGTCATTCAATTTCTTATGTTTCATATTTTTTACTCATCGCAAGATTCATTGTGTATGTGTTTCAAAATATCCATGTAAGTTGATGGATGTCTGTTTTTTCAGTTTTCTATTACATCTAACGTGTCAAAAGAGACCTTCATTAGCTTACACACACCCTATATTTAGCCTAGTTATTGGCACATTCCCATAACCCAACCCTAAAGAAACGTTTGTGAGAATTTGTGAAGAACAAAATACCTCTCATCCACAAGAATTAGGTAATCCTTGGGATGTCCTATAAAAAATAGCCCATGCCTTTTTTTGTCAATATTTACCTCCATGATTTTCCTTGGATTGTTTTTCCTTTCTAACCAACCTTATTTCTTCATGGATGGAAATTATTTGATCGAATACATGAAAAAGGGGAAATTATTTTCCTTTGAAACACGATAGCATTAATTGAAAACATTTATAGTACCCAAGATACCTCTAAGGACAAGGATATGTGCTCTTTAAGGTATCTAGCATCAAAGGTACATTGTTATATGCATTATGGAAAGGCCACTATCTATTATACCCCTTTCCACCTACCATGTTTAATTAAGCAATCAACACTTCCTTAAAGTAAGAACATAATATTAGCAAGTGATTGATAGATTCCTTTTTACACAAGGTACAAATGCTTGGTCCTTTCCCAACTCTTCTCTATAAAAACATCCTATGTTAATATAGATTTCCACCACTAGAAATTTTTATCCTTGTGCCTCCTTCAAGAACATGGCCTTATGGATCATGACCTAAAAACCCCCTATTTCACTAGTGAAACCCCATTGTTATTACCTTCTCATTGTTTAGTGAAACTCAAAACCTTGTAAATGAAGCGGCTAAAAATTGGATTTTTTTAGTGATAAAACCTTCATTCTATTAGCCTCCACACATGAAGGTGGAAAGTGCACTTTGAGCAAGATTGAAGCGAGCCAAAATGAAATCATGAAGACTCTCCATTGTAACATGGTGCAGTCCTAGCTCAATGAAGTCTATCTAACATAAATGTCTAACAAATTTATAAATTGGCATCCATATCCAATAATATTGCTACAAAATTTGGATTTAGTTTAATCTGGATCTAATATGGATGTGAGTAATCAATACATGGAATTGTACATCCTTGGAGCGACTCCGTCATATTAACACATCATTTTCACATAAAAGGGGGCTTTGATCTTTGTCATGTAATCAAATATTCACAGCAAAGGCGCCTCTCTTCGCTCCATGTGTGAAGCTTATGTGCCACTATTGGTGAGGTGACAAAATGAGTTTTTTAATTGTCATTCAGTGCGTTAAATTTATCCTAGTTAATATATCTAGTCATTCATCTCTCATTGAAAATTAAATTGAACCTACTCTTTCTTGATTCAAGTGATTTAATCCATAGTTGCATACATCACATGTCCTTCTACCTTAATGAATCTCCATTCGAAACAAATACTATAATTCTTTATTGATATGACCGATATGTCCATTCTCCCAATGTGCCCTATTTAAACAATGAACCCCATTTGGACAACCTAACTTAGCTTCGAAAATTAACCCACAACACTTGCATAACTCTAAGTACATTTCATTCTTCATATATCTTTTTGATAATAAAAGATAAACATTGCACTTAGTTCCAAAATTTCTTTATTGTGACGAGGGGCATTTCCAAGCCTAATTATAAGCGACATAAGAAAAAACTAGAAACATAAGAAGTAAAAAAGAAACTTTGCAATGTGTCTGTCCCAAATATTATTGCCGACATAAAATAAAGAAGTTAGAAAGAGAGAAGTAAAAAAACATAAGAAGTAAAAAAAATATTATAGGGACATAAGAAGTAGAAACAAAAGAAATGGAAAAAATATTATAGCAGACATAAAAAATAGAAAAAATTAAAATTAAAATTAAGAATGGTATGGCCTCCATATTAAAATGCAACCTTAAAACATAATATTATAGCCGGCATAAAATAAAGAAGTAAAAAAAATGTAAAAAATATACTATAGCCTACATAAAAACTAGAAACATAAGAACTAAAAAGTAAAGAAGTAAAAAATATAAGCTTAATCACCTCACTACTTACCAATAGACCACGCACAAATGTTTCTAAAAAACACAAAATGCATATTGATTTGATTCGTTGCATTGATTTTAAAAATGCACTATTTTTTGTTTTTTACATGTATGCATTGAATTTATCAGTTTAATAAAAAACATTATTGCATTTCAATTTAAACAATGCATTGTTTTCTGTTATTTACATTTACACATTGAACTTATGAATTTAATTTAAAAAACTACTTTGCAATGATTTCAATAAAATAAAGTTTTTTGTTCTTTGTTTCACGGTATATTAGCCTTATAAATTGTTATTTCAACAACAAAAGTGCATCTTTTATTGCATTTGTAATTTGTTAAAATGCAACCATAATAATAGTTAGATTTGATAACTAACTATAACTCCAAGCAAAAAGGGATTTGAACCTTGGTCTCTAGATTAACACAAGCCCATTCACCTCACTACTTACAAATAGACCACACACAAATGTTGTTAAAAGACACAAGATTCATATTGATTTGATTTGTTGGATTGAATTCAACAGTGCATTGTTTTTTGTTATTTACATCTAAACATTGAATTTATCAATTTAATAATTAAAAAACTACTTTGCAATGATTTCAATAGATTAAAGTTTTGTGTTCTCTGTTTTAGGGTATATCATGGATCTTCATGATAATAGTGTGAATAATGAAGATATTGAAGATCAAAGAAGCAAAGTACAACAAAGGGATAGAAGAGAAAGAGGAAAACAATCATTAGAACGTACAGAAGAACAGAGAATGAAAGAGATTATGAAGAAGAGTTATTTGTGCAAAGGGATTCTTTGAAGCACAAATGGGAGATAATTTCAGGGCTATATAGGAATTAGTATATAACTACCAATGAATATGACATGCTTGGATACAGAGAATGTGATAACATGGAAAATTAGAACTCTAATTTTGTTGATATGGACACTTCCAATCGTGCACTGCGATTCATATCTGAAAACAGATAGTTGAATGCCATTGTTCATAATAATCGTACTCAAAATTAGTTAATTGAAAGCTTAGTAGATGTAATACCCCCATTTTGACCCTTGGGATATATTGGTTTTTAATGTAAATATTGTATACATGCGATGTACATTTTCCCTAGCGTGGAGCTCACAGCCAAGGCCCCGCTAGCGTATGTTCGGATTTTATTAAAAAGGAAAATATTTGATATTATGTTATCCATGTGCTATTAAGCCATGGAATATTGTAAATTGATGTAAATATTAATATTGCAACAAAACACCAAAAACTGGCTATGGAAGCAACTAATTAGAGGGGGCCATGTGTATCCACTATGGAGTGGTGAGGGGGATTGTGGGGTTTAACCATGTTGTGAGGGAAATACACCTATAGTTCAGGGGAGAAACTACCGACTTACAGGGATGAAAGATAGACCTACAAATGTTCTGCAAGTGCAACTAGTAAACAAAGATATTTAAGGTTAAAAAGGTGAGTACCTTATTAAGAAGGTTGATCCCAGCCTTCCACTTCCTTGCTCTTCAATGCTATTCAGTGTCACAATATCCACACTTGCAAAACAACTTCATACCTTTCTCAAATACATTTGACTACATATATAAGACTGATATTCATGACAATAAAAGACATCAAACTATAAGCAAACTGTAATCAAATCTAAGACACACATGAATAGGTCATATTTGGAAAGGGAAGAACGTTTGATCTTTATTAATAAATGAAGCAAGTACATAAAACTATACCTTCCTTCAAGCTTGGCACTTCACGAAACCTAGATTCAAGGTCTTGTTCTTCTGTTCTCTAAGGATCCCAGCGTCTAATCAACTGTGCTAGGGTTTATCAGAAATTGAGGCACAAGAGAGGGAATGAGGGTTTCCATTCCTCCAGCATAACATTGTTATGGGCTTGGTCCCTCCTCATGGCCCTTATACCTTCCTTATATAGTCAATGAAGGAGAGGAAAAGCAGTTATAATCGATTAGGAAGTTCCCAAACCAACTCAATTTGACCAAAATTCAAGATTTTGACTGATTCAAGAAAATGCCCTACTTTTCTACTGCAAACCAACGTATGTACTCTACTTTTATGAAGCAGAGTTGCATATTTTTGAAGGCAAATGCCCCTCTTATGCTTATAGAGTAGCGTTTTTGTGGGAAAATGGCCAAAAACAGGGTTGTCTAATGATTTTCAGAAGGTGGTTTGGTCTGGAAAAGTGTTCCTAAGGGTTATAACCATCAAATGGGCCAAGAGTGAGGTAATTTCAACCATATTGTGTCCCTAATGAACCTTCAATCCACAAGTGTCCTATTGTGTGACTAAACTTGATCTCAAGAAGTGTCGTCATGCGACCAAGCAATGCAAGTGTCGTTACGGACGGAGAAGTGTCATTTTAAGCTATAACAGATGCCCCCTAATGTATGAGGTCAGAGGGAGTGAGGGAAATGATGACCGAAATACATTATAAATAATAAAGAGTTGAATCATGGAAGTGGAGGAACTGGAGAAACCAAGAATCATAGGCTCAAATGAAGTACTTGAAAGCAAAGGCAATGTCAAACAAACCCATCCTTTGGGTAACTTTTCATGTTCAAATAGTGGAACATGACCTCCAAGAGAATACAATAATGATCCAAATGCTGATGCATATATCATGGCCACTAAAATACAAGCGTGGATCCATGAGGAGCATAAGTGTAAACATAGCCACATAGATACAAGGTGGATCTATGTTAAAACTGGAGAACATAGCCATAGAGAACAAGCTGGATCTATGTCTCATCAAGAGCCAAAAAAGAGTGTGGCTCAGTCTTGCACAACTTGGGCGATAACATAAATAAGGTGATGCTATCGAGGATCCCAAGGTCTTCATCCAAAAAAAACCTAAGGTACAAACCTATCCATGCGAATAAATGAGGTGATGTCGAACATGGGAGGTATCATTTGATTACCGGTCATTGATGTATACTGTTAACAAATGCGAGGGTGTCCACCAATAATGAAATTGGAACCCAAAGTACCTAATACACTCAAGCAAGTGCGAATAAATGGTCTTGCCATCGAACACTTGAAGAATCTATCGGATAGGAGACATTGATGTATTCCCATCTATCCAATAGCGAGGGAAACTGCCACTAATGACTGCAATCCCCAAGGTACTAACCGAAACTCTAAACTTCATTCCCAGAGCACAATGAGTTGAAGTCAATGGGAAGAAGTCCGTTGGAAGGGAGGCCTTAAGGCATCCTCCATCATCCAACACGAGGGACACTCAATAGGTATGAGCTGATTTGGAGTAGGACTAAACACATGATGAAACATACTAACACCAAGGAATGGCCAACGCATGAGGTCAAGGCAATTGCAGAATGGCCGACACAGGTTATATCCTTGAACAGTGAGCACGACACAAGAGTGACTTAGGCAACTTTTAACACAAAGAGACCACGATACAAATATGCAATGTAGGAGACATTAATAGATTCTCCATATGATTGGAAGACTAACCAAATGGAGGAGTAAGAACTCTGAGATCAGGTTTAACCTAAGGCCAACACTAGAACCCAACTTGTTTGATAGACTCAAAACAGGTGCTTTGTTTAAGGAGATAGTTGACTTGCTGCCATCATATTGAAAAATATTTTAACATTCTTCCCTTCCCTTTCCTTTTTCATTTTTTAACGAGCTTGACAAAGAACTAAAGCATGCTCGATGGTATTTTCATATTTAAGGAGTCTGAAAAACCTAGAAGAAAACTCGTTACACCTATCTGTGGATTTTGTATCGAGCCCGGATTGGTCTGTGCTCGGCGATGTTTTTTTGCTTATAGAGTTGAAAAATTTAAACAGTCCTCTATCAACCATCTCATGGATTTCACATCGATCCCGAGTAGGTGAATGTTCACTTGGTGTTTTCACATTTCGAGAGTCTGAAAACCCTAAAGACAACTCCCAAGGTCCTTTTTCGTAAAGTTAGTCTCCTTCCCTGAAAAAGTGTAAAATAATGGAAGAAGAACTCTTCTCACGCATACCAAAGTATACCTAGAGTATACCTTTTCCATCAATTATCCACCAAGGCCCGGAAAAGGGATAATTTTATACCTAAGTGGATGTCGGTTCAGTTATTTTAACGAGCCCGAAAAGACAACTATGCTTGGAAAACTTTTCCTATTTAAGGAGTCTGAAAAGGGCTTAAAATAACTCCATAGGGATCTTTTCGTAAAGGTTTAACGAGCCCAAAAAAGTAAACTCGTGACCTCCTTACTGTTTTTAACGAGCTCAAAAGAGATACAGAAAAATGCTTATAACTTCCTTACTGTTTTTAATGAGCTCAAAGTGAAGATGGAAGAAACGCTCAAAACCTACTTACTGTTTTTAACGAGCTTGAAGTAAAAGTGGAAGAATGCTCATAACCTACTTACTGTTTTTAACGAGCTCAAAGTAAAGGTGGAAGAATGCTCGAAGCTTCCTTACTGTTTTTAGCGAGCTCGAAGTGAAGGTGGAAGAAATGCTCGTAACCTACTTACTGTTTTTAACGAGCTTGAAGTAAAGGTAGAAGAATGCTCGAAAAGGGAGGAGACGAGTGTCAGGGACATGCGAAACTAGCTCCAAGCACACGGAACAAAGTTATGCCTAATGCAAGGAACACGAGCAAGATAAGGACACTCAGGGTGTGTCTCCTCTAGGTAAAAGGTGTCAAATTATGAAGGCAAAATGATATAGGGTTTAGTGGAAATGAGATCAGACATGGAGGCTTATACAACGAGCTAAAAGCATGGAAGCTGGCATCAGGCTCATTAGCGCAAGCGGGATCATAACATATGCATATGCAACTTGAACACAAAGATGGGAGCCTTATCAGGGATGGTAGAAATATATGAGGAAGAAAGATATGAGGCTTCTTCTCAAAGTCATGTTAAATCTAAAAAGGCTCCCGAACCTATGAGAAAAACTCAACATGGGCACCAAAATGGCATAAGGTTGCTGACTAGGGTGACCCGTGTTAGGTAGGCTTTGCTGTCGGACTAGTGCAAAATACATAAAGAGATGGCTAATACACCAATATCCAACAGGTTCGACCCTATGGTGAATTCGGATGGCAAAATGTTCAAATGCAACATAACAGCGGGGAAGCCTAAACCTATATGCAAGGTTCCTAATATACCTAACATGGTCGCACAAGGTGTCGAAAATGACCAGTAAGCAAGTATAAATCCAACTAACAATCCTGTATCCAAGAAACATTAGTACCAAAATCATATCTAAAACATATGTAAAGAAAGACCCGATACAAGACTGATATTCATGACAGTAAAAGACATCAAACTATAAGCAAACTTTAATCAAATCTAAGACACACATGAATAGGTCATATTTGGAAAGGGAAGAACATCTGATCTTTATTAATAAATGAAACAAGTACATAAAATTATACCTTCCTTCAAGCTTGGCACTTCACGAAACCTAGATTCAAGGTCTCTTACTTCTGTTCTCCAAGGATCCCAACCTCTAATCAGTTGTGCTAGGGTTTATCAGAAACTGAGGCACAAGAGAGGGGGATGAAGGTTTCCATTCCTCCAGCATAACATTGTTATGGGCTTGGTCCCTCCTCATGGCCCTTCTACCTTCCTTATATAGTCAATGAAGGAGAGGAAAAGTAGTTATAATTGATGAGGAAGTTCCCAAACCAACTCAATTTGACCAAAATTTGAGATTTTGATTGATTCAGAAAAATGACCTACTTTTCTACTGCAAACCAGCGTATGTACTCTGCTTTTATGAAGCAGAGTTGCATCTCTTTAAAGGCAAACACCCCTCTTCTGTTTATAGAGTAGCGTTTTTGTGGAAAAATGGCCAAAAACAGAGTTTTCTGATGATTTTCAGAAGGTGGTTTGGTCTGGAAAAGTGTTCCTAAGGGTTATAACCATCAAATGGGCCAAGAGTGAGTTAATTTCAACCATATTCAATGTCCATAATGACCCTTCACTCCACAAGTGTCCTGTTGTGTGACTAAACTTGATCTCAAGAAGTGTCGTCATGCGACCAAGCGATGCAAGTGTCGTCACGGACGGAGAAGTGTCATTTTAAGCTATAACAAACCATATGTTGTCAAATGTCATCTTAAGAACCCATTTGACTTTCCTTGCTGACATTTAATTTTGTTGTAAGGAAGTAGTTGAAGAAATCAGTCCATGGCTTCAATGGAGCATGTGCATCCTAGAAATTTGTATGGCATGTATGGGCTCTGTTTCCTTGACCCACAAGTCACTCTACCTCATTGGAATTCATTCTTCCTCATTCCCATTCCATTGTTGAACATCTAGGCACCAATTTGCTTCCATTACACAGTGCCAACAGTGAGAAAAACCAGAAATCGCAACTTGGCATTAAGCCACGTTTTGAAGTGCCATAAATGCCCAGAATTTCATGTGGACAGTGAAATGCAATGGGGGATCTATAATCATGAACCTTGGGGCAAATTTGAGAGTGTTAGATACCCAGAAATCCATGGGAAAACCCAGTTTTGATATCCCAAAAATCCAATTACGGGATTGAGTCATTTGGTCACCGAATTGTGAGAATCCAAGTGTGAATTACAAAACAGAGGATAGAAAAACGGTTGGGATTGCTTGATAAATCGGTAAAGTCTAGAATCTCAAGGATTTAGCAGCTTGGACCTTTCTATTCCCACCCTGAAGAGCACTGGACGGAAGGGACGCCTGAGGGACTATGCAGCAGAGAAGGGGACCTTCCTTGTGAAGGGTGTGGTAGGTATTGTGGGTGCCAAGGTTGTTTGAGTTTAGCTTGAGATTCCTGTAGCTCTGTGATTGAGCTCACTGGATTAACATCCTCCTCCTTCGTCTCTTGCATGCTTGATAAACCCAACTCTATGTTGTCTTAGCATGACTGTTTGTGTGAAACGATGGTTGTGAGTGAGTCTGCCTAGTTCCTCCTTAGTGGATTCACAGCCTAGCTCGGGGGTGGTCTCTCAGCTGAACGAATATAGGCTGGACATGGACCTATGGTTGGGTGGAACGTTGCTCTCACATAGCCAGTTGTTTGGACAACTTCATCTTAAAGATAAGTGTTCCCTGTAGTTAAATTATGATCATTATGTGTTTTGTTTTGAATGTTTAATTATTCATGTTAATTGAATGAAATGATTATCTTAATTTAGTTGGCATGAACCTTGTGCATAGCATGAGGGGGATTGATTCTTGTATGATTGTTTCATTATTCTGCTTGGGAGAAATAGGCTGATGCATTCCCTTCTGCATATGTGTTATTATGTTTTAATTCCGCTGTATAATTTAATTATGCATTTATTTTTAATTGTGATATTTCGTCATATGGCATTGGGGAAGAGTTAGACACCCCCATGTTGCGGTCATGTTCCCTCCGCAGGTCGGGATGACGGGAGGGGACGTGACAACAGAGAAGCAAAGAAAAACATTTTACATTATTCTTGAGCATTATAGAGGTGGTAACAATGAACCACTACAAATGATTATCCAACGAATTGCAAGTACAAGAAAATATTACTTGATTGGAGCTATTAGAAAACCATTAGAAATTGATTATTATCTAGATAAGTCACCATTACTTCTTTTGACCCCAACCGGTGTCACAACATTTAATATATATGCATCAACAATGTACTCTTTCCTTCATATACTAGTCAAGGAAAAAACTGATTTGGATGGTCTTCGAATTCAACCTCCTTTCACATATGATCGATATGAGAAGATGGCAAAGGGAGTAGGGGTGGAATCAAGAAAAAAGGAAAAAGGATTAAAGTTGAACACATTGTAATATACAACATCAACCAAAATGTTGACATATTTCATATTTAAACATTATCTTCTTCGATCTGTATTCATCTGTATTGTTAAAAAATTTTATGAAATAATTTTTTAACTATGATTACTAGGAATACATTAAAATATCACATCTTTTTTACATGCACGCTGCGATTGGAACCAATATAGACCCATATAACTCCGGTTCTATGAAGCACCGAGAGGGATCAAATCCCTTGAGGTGCAGATCTTTCCTTTCCTTCACTAAAAAAAGGAGTTTGCACCTCAAGAGATTTGATCCCTCTTGGCACTTCATAGAACAAGAGTTGTAAAGGTCTATATTGGTATAATCCGTCACTTCTTCCTTCTCCATTTCTATTTACATTATTTTTTTAAATATATGCTTATTTATATAATTTATCATATATTAATTATTCATATTGATAGTATTAAATTTAAAAAATATTATATAAATTAATTTAATAAACTAAGTTAAAAATAAAAAACAATGATAAATTAGATTAATTATTAAAAAAAAAATGTATAAAAACATATTTACTAAAACTTATAATTTGATTTTATTAATGAATTTTTTGTCAATAAAATTCTTTCACTTATTTAAAAATCCAAATTATTTAAAAAATAAATAAAAACTTTAGCGAATCCAAAATAAGCCAAATTGATTGACCTAATCCAAAAGAATAAACAAATGAAAAAGGAATATATCCACTTTTTAACTCTAGAATAAGGCAACTCTATTATTTAAATTCCGTGTCAACAAATTTTTATATACCTTAATGTGAAATAGGATGAGGAGAATAGATTCTTCACGTCTGGCTACCCAAGTGTGATATGGAGATTGAGTTAACAATCAATTTTTCACACATGGATTAGGTCACGTGGATACTCCAACCAAAATTCCATCTACAAAGTTTAACCACATCATCCAAATTGAATAGTCGTTATGGCAGGAGCTTTCTTTGACAAAGCATGACCATCAATTAATTTAATTAGTCATGCCGTTGTGTCAAGCCTGCGTGTCATCCTTATTCGCTGTATGACCTGGCACGTTTAGTCCACTGTTCTGCTACTCGTCGGCGTCAAGGTTCCATAAGGAGTCCGTTCTTTCCTAGCTCTACCTATAAATACACAATGCTCTTCATCTCTGTAGAATCATACAATTCATCGAATATAAAAGAGATCTGCAGAATGGGTAATATATTACTGCCAGGACCAATCCACCGTCATGGTCGTTCGATAAAGATCGTCAAAGCCGACGGAACGGCGATGAAGCTGTGGAGTCGAGTTTCTGTGAAGTAAATACTCATCGATCATCCAAATCATGCCATATTTGAAGCACCCGCTGGTCCTCCACTTGGCATCGCCAGTTTCAATCGACCTCTTTCAGAAAGGGCAGGTCTTGTAGTTGGGCATCTCTATTATCTCATGCTTGTCCCACTCCCACAGGGTGAACTCATGATCGATAGAGGGCCCTTTGCAAGAGCTTCTTCTGTTGATAGCATCCCAAGCTCCAGGTCCTGCTTAGAGCCACTGTCTTCTGCAGGCACAACCATAGATTCAATAAAACAAGAAGCAACAGATTGTGCAGTTCATAAAATTAAGAGAGGTGGCGTCACGATTGTTTCTTCTTCCTACTCCGTCGACGGATCGACCATACGTCTGAAGCTTTGACTTAGAAAAGAAGACGTCGCTTCCTTTCTTTTAGGCCATAACGACAAGGTAGTGATAGCTCCCTTAATCCAGCGCGCCACTCGCCAGTCAGCCTTGTCACCATGGAAGCCAAGTCTGGACACCATTACTGAACCGGACAGCCCACATGGAGAGTCATAAACATCTAGAGAAGCCTGCGCTTTGCGATAATGTGAAGCATAATTTGTATATACTTATTGCCGGAATGCTACATAGTTGTTTGCATTTAGTCAATATCGGATGAATGTTTGTAAGAGTAGTTTCTCACGGTACTCATGTAGAAGCCAAGTCTGTACACCATCGCTGAATCGGACAGCCCGCATGGAGATTCATAAACATGTAGAGAAGACCCTGCGCTTTGAGATAATGTGCAGCATAATTTGTATATACTTATTGCCGGAATGCTACATAGTTCTTTGCATTTATTCATCCGAGGAATGAAGTATTGTACCATATGGCGTTTCTTCAAATAAACATTCTTTTTTAAAAATTGTGTATAAGTATTTATTCCATTTGTAATATTTCTATACTTAAAGGGGGAATTTATCAGTAATATTTCTATAGTTAAAGAGGGGAATTTATCAGAGAAAAGCACACTGCACAGTCAATTCAAAAATTGACTACGAAGTAAATATGAATTTTTCTTTGTTTTTGAACTTTGACGGAAACCTTAACTTTTTACTTCCCATAAATTTACTTCGAAGCTCTTAACTTTGCGAAACCCACTCTTAGCAAACTTTATATATAACCACAAACATCGTAAACAATATAACCACATTGCTTTATTTCAACAATTTTGAATTGGCTCTCTCGATTAGCATATTCAAAGTAAGATTAATATTAGTAGTAACAACCATATGACAAAAAGGGTTTCAAAATTCATCCCACGATGGTGAAAGTTCAGTGGTGAGTCTTCTTTGATTTTGGTTTTTCTACATCTCCAGCTTGTCCTCAATATCCTTTATCTTGTACCATTGTGTAACATCTCTCTTATAACTTTATTTTCTGTAATCGAAAATAAATTGTATACTAGTTTTTTATGAGGAGCTTAAGGCCAAGGCCCCACCAATAAATCTTGTGAGAATTATTATTTTGTTTTTCCTAAGTTATAATTGTAAACTTATAAGACTACGGACATGAAAAAGACTTAACGATGAGGGAAAGGATCTACTAGGGAGTGAGGTTAAAGACTAAGGAAGCCCTAAGAAACAAACTCATGATGACTAGGAGGTCATTGGGTACTGAAAAGGAAATGAGTCGTATTCCTCACAATCTGACCCAACTCAAATACTTATAATTTTGAACACACTTTTAGCGTTAGGCATTTTGAGACAATGCTACCACCACTTGAAAAGGAGAAGACTCGCCCATCAACCCTAAGTAAGCTAATTAATGAAGGTTCATTTAAGTAGCAAGAATAAAATTAGTACTTAAGTCATGAATTTTATCTTGGGGTACAAGAATGTTAGTGTCGTAAGGATGTCGTTAAGGCATCTGGGAAGTGTTAAAATGTCGCCTTAAGTTTATACATATAGAGAGGTAAAACTAGGTATTATTGCCTAATGATCTATCATACATATAGGAGATATATGTCCTAGATTATATATGTATTTATATATTTAAATGTTATAGACAAAGTATATTACATTACGTAACCTTTTTAATTGATAAATATTATAAAATGGGAAACATACACTACAAAAGGCCCGCATACATCTAAGACTCACTTGGCTAATACTAAATATAGTAGAAGTGAAACGTGTAGGTTTGCTAGTATAGAGTTTAGCGCAAACTGTCCCCTTAGTGGAATGTCAAAGTTTAGTAAATGGCCACTCGCCCCTCTATGTGAGTGCCAGGTTTCTGTTGTACCATGTGTCACTTGCTAGAAAGGGGATGGATTTTCCAAGAGACCCTGATCGTTCTGCACGAGGTGGATGGATACTTTCGGTAGTGGAGGATCGGGGGGGAAATAACCTAGAGTGTTTTGGTTCACTGTATTTATAAACCTTACTGAAACATTAAGAGGGGACAGGTAGTTGCCACAAAGGACTATACTCTGCGAATTAGAATTCTGTAATGGACGTTGGGACAACGATGTGGGGAGGACTACTCCTATACAACTATATCTGCAATCTCAGCGATATGGAAAAAGGTAAGTGAACTCGCCGATGACTGGGCATGCGTTCCTTGTAGAGTTCTTAACTATATCTTTTTTTTTAAATCTCCGTAATATAACCTTTGCTTAGTGTTTGACGAGTGGTAAATACAATATTGATTTCTGTATAGTTTATTTCGTAAAATAAATATATATATATACATATATGTAAAGGCCATCTCTGCAGAAGAAATGCGAGTCCAGCATAGCCTGGTTTTTCTTCATATTTTATAGCTATAAGATATTACGGCAAGGACTCCGTGTGGTTATAGGTTCCCTTTATTTTGGCTGTTTTGATGAAAAGTTATATATATATATATATATATTTGTTTGGTCAGCGTATGGCTGTATGTGTGGATTTTCAAGTTGGATCTTTGGATCCATAGCCCCGTGATTTTATAGATCAGCGTGAAGTCTGTATGCGTGGGAATTCTGAGCTGGGCCTTTGGTTCAATAGCTCTGTAAATTATAATATAGATCCACGCATGATAGAGATTGTGTAGTTATTTTTTTATATGTACCTTTACAATGTCTAAATGTTGATCCCTGTCACAAAAGACTAGCGCTAGAATGTGATAGATCTCTGCAGTTCAATAGCTCTGTAAATTATAATATAGATCCACGCATGATAGAGATTGTGTAGTTATTTTTTTATATGTACCTTTACAATGTCTAAATGTTGATCCCTGTCACAAAAGACTAGCGCTAGAATGTGATAGATCTCTGCAGTTCAATAGCTCTGTAAATTATAATATAGATCCACGCATGATAGAGATTGTGTAGTTATTTTTTTATATGTACCTTTACAATGTCTAAATGTTGATCCCTGTCACAAAAGACTAGCGCTAGAATGTGATAGATCTCTGCAGGAATAGAGATAGAAGTTATGTACTTATACATTTTTGCACCATCTTGATTTTAACCCTGTGTGATCGGGGAAAAACGACCAGATGTGATGAGATCATAATAGCGGCAGAGTTTGTGTAGTTCTTTTTGTACCTTACCTTGTTTTATGATGTTTCCTGTCAGAAATCGAATCACACCCAGTCGAGGAGAGAGTTATGTAGAAAACATGGATGTGGGTTTCACTCTTACATTTGGCTTTTGTTAATTAATAACCCCTAGCAAAGCTTAATGATGTGTAAGTCTTCCCATAAAAACAAGGGTTCTTGGCAGAAACTTGAGTATCTCTAGATCATAGATAAGAATGTTTTCAATGACTTTGTACATTGTAAAGTAGAGATTTGAATACACACACTTTTGGTTTAAGTTGGTATTGTATACAAGGATGTGGATCCTTGCATTTATTAAATGATTGCATAGGTGATACCGGAAAAGGGTCCCTTGTAGGGTTAGATAGATACATATGGTATCAAACCCTTTAAGTTTTCATTTTTATAGATTCTGATTACAGTTGCATTATTACCTTGTATTATTGGGTTTGTACCTTGATATAAATGTTAGCATATACCACACAAGTTATATCAATATATTAAATACGTTTGAGTATGTACTTTTAGGTTAACATATATATCAATATCCATGATATTAACATATTTAAGAAGACCTTATTTGATATGTTAGCATATCCCAATATGTTAAAAGATATTAAAATAGAGTTATGAAGTTTTATACTTATGCCTCAATTAGAATAGTTAATTGAAACGTTACGAGAGAAACTTAAGGATATAATTATAGATGTCCTTACAATATGTTAAGATGATGTCGTTTAATATAACTATATGGAAAAATGATTGTGTACAACCGACGTATTAATAGGTTGCATGTAACCTTTCATTTATTCTTCGTGAAGATAAGTTTTCCTTCCAGCTTTATATTTTGTGTTACTGCTATAACTGCCACCATAAAGAGAATATTGATCCAATCTAGTATTTCTTATATAGATAGTGTTATATATATAAAAGCTTTATGAACTAGATGCGTAGGGGTGATTCTATGAAGATGGGTAACTCTTTTTGGCCAAATATGACGGTGAAAAATAGAAATTTTATCCATGTATTAAATTGAATCCCTCGAAACTCATACTTGCCACATGAATTTTGACATGCGGTTGAAAAATGAAATGTAGAGAATTATGTTGGCTTTCCAATGATATTTTTTTCAAAATATACCAATGTCATATATCATGTCGAATTTTCATTTAATGAAACATGTGTACTTAAAAATTTGAAGAGCAATTAACAAGTAGTTTGTGTGCATGCACAATAATTTAATGTTAAAGTAATAATTTTAAAAAATGAAATATGTGAACATGATCTAGACAGAATGCACTAGGGCTTACATATTTTTCTTTTAATTTTTCTCGAAAAAATATAATTATTATTATTTTTCGAAAATGATCAATGAATATTTAAGTTGCATTTTGCACACATGTGTGTGCGTGCACAAAATATTTTGATTTTTTACATAATTTGCAAAACTAAAAATACCATTTTAAAGAAGACACGTTTATCTAGGGCTTGTGTATTTTTTCAAAAATTTTGGATGTGTATTTTGAATTTTGTGGATTTATCTTTGAACTCAATTGAAGTTGTCGACAAGGTTTTTTAAGGCAAGTTTTAGTAGAAATTAAAAAAAAAAGACATATGAAGATAAAAATTCGTAAATTTTATATATCTGGATAGAGGATTCATTGACGAATCCAATGGTATCAAGTCCGCTCAGTAATGAGAATTTAATGACGTGGTTTAACTCTATGGAATGAAGACAAAACTTTCATTCTGTAAGGAAAAGAGCTCTCGGCCTATTTTTTAAGCCCTCGATCGAGCTAAATATCTCGATCGTAACAAGACTTCGATCAAGGTATTTTAAAACCCTCGATCGAGGGCCCAAAATGAGCCTTTTTATGTTTTTGAAAAGCCAGATCAAGCTTTGCGAGCTTTTGCGAGCTTTTCAAAAGCTCAATTGAGGTATTTTAAAACCCTCGATCGAGCTTTTAAAACCTTGATCGAGGGCTTGAAAATACCTTGATCGAGGGTTCAAAAAACAATTTTTTTAGCTTCCATCCGCCAAAAATGGTGAACCACCTTCGTGGAATCACCCGTAGAGAAAGTAGATAGAGGTTTGTGCAACAACCATGTTGTTGGATGTAATCCTTTGAGTTTGACTATTAATAAAGCAATAATCCTTTGTGGATGTAGCTCAAAATTGTTTACTTCAAAACATAAATATATGATTGATATAATATAACTTGTAGTTAATTTTTCATATTAATATATGATTGATATAATATAACTTGTAGTTAATTTTTCATATTAATGAATTGTACCTTGGGTTTTAGGCTTACTCAAGCTTATAGCTAATATGGATTACATAAATAGGCATTTTGTAAAAGTAATTTTTATATAGCATACTATTGTCATAAACGTTTTCTTACTTAAGAGTGTCAAAAGGATATATGAGTGTGGAAAATATATGGTATAAATAATTGTAGTCAAATGAAATTATATAAGATCGACATCTCATTATGAAGAAGTTCAAATATGTCATCGAAAATTTTGGAAATCCATCAAATTTACTAAACTCACAAATTTGGGTTTGTTACACATTGCCATGGTTTGCAGATTGCACAGAGATGTATGCGAATATGTTTACCGCAGGTGATAAAATACAAAAATTAAGTCTATAAGAATGTGGTGATGTGACGTAGATTTTATTTTACTGTAAATATAAATACCAGAGACTTGGTTGCGTTATAAGAATGTGGTGATGTGACGTAGATTTTATTTTACCGTAAATACCAGAGACTTGGTTGCGTTATTGCATAACTATGTTTTGAATTATCCATTGATTAGAAAACTCCACGTCAGCAAAAATTAGTTTATAGTAGTGGGAAAGAAGGCCAAGTCATTCACGTGAGGTTAATCGCGTGTGTGGAATAAGAAAATCTAAAAACAACCACCCAAATTGCTTGCTTGTCTAAACCGTCTACGATCTTCATTTGAAAAGGACGTTGAAGAATTAACTAATTTAAATAGTTTTGTTATAAATGGCTTGGATTTAAAAGTAAAGCGTTGGGAGTTTTCTTTGGGTTACTGTGATTTTAAAATTGTTTTTCTATTGGTTAATTAGCATTTTGTTGATAGCAGTCAATAATGACTATTCTCATTGTCAATTCAATATCAATATTTTCAACTTTATTATAAATTATTTTATCATTTTAAATTTTTAAAAATTTAGTACTGAAATTTTAATATTTTATCGAGAGTCAATCGTCAATCTTAACACACGTGAGATTGTAATGTGTATAGGTTCACAAAGTCAAAAGAAAAACTACCCACGGAAATCATTAGGGATCTTTGAGGCTAATGAATAAATTCAAAGGATTCGTCATGTTTACTTCCATGGCATTTTATTCAAATCGGTTTCGACCTCATGTGCTTTTTAACCAGAGTTAAAAATATTTTGATTTTGCATGCTTTTTTTAGATGCTTTATTATTAGTATAGTCACTTAACTTGTGGCTTGTAAATTTATAGGCCACAAGTTAAGTGCTATGAATACGTTACTTATCTTATCTTTTATATGTAGTTGCACTAATTTTTTATTATCCATTAACTACTAGTTATTCATGCATCAACTACTATTAAACCAATATTCAATGAGATTTTAAGTTTTGGAGTAATTAAAATGATAAAAACTCACTATTCACTATTAAATGATATCATGATTTTCAAAATAGTTTAATTTGGATATTTAAGATTGATTCAAATTTAGTGTTGTTTAAATATTTTTAATCATGATTAATTGAATAGTTTTGCATTATGAAATAAAACTATTCGGAGTAAGACTATTTCATAATGCAACAATTTAAATGCAACCAAACTCATAATGAATAGTTTTGCATTATGAAATAGTCGTGCGTCGTCCTGAGTACAGTCGAAGCAGAGTATGTTGCATCTTGTTCAGCTAGTTGTGAGGTAGTATGGCTTAGGAAGCTACTATATGATTTGTTTGATCTTCAGTTAGAGACGACTTGTATCTTCTGTGACAACCAGATTTGTGTGAATTTTTTTGAGAACCCGGTGTTCCATGACAAGTCGAAGCACATTGAGATCAAGTACCACTATATAAGGGATATGGTGTAGAGAGGAGCAGTGAAGCTCCAGTATGTTGCGATGGATGAGCAGATAGCCGATGTGTTGACCAAGCCGTTAGCTAGAGTGAATTTTGGGTACTTCAGAGAGAAGATTGGTGATGAGACTGGAAGATGCAGATGCACTAGAGCCATTCTCACATGGTGGTAGGAAATTCCTCCCATGTTGGTAGATGTAAGGGTTGGGTCTCGCATGGTGGTAGGTTTGTCCTCCCATGCTCGTAGACATGGGTCTCGCATGCTAGTAGACAAGGTCTTGTATGGTGGTAGGTTTGTCCTCCCATACTCGAGACGTTGTGATGTCCACCGGTCATAAGACACCGTGTGTGTGCCTAGGAAGGATCTCACACAGTGGCATGTTTTTCCTCCCATGCTGGTAGACGCGGCCTGACCATTGTGGGACATGTAATGTGCATTTGGGTTGTGCTCTGTGTGATGATGAGATGATCTGGATACGATGAGTCGATAGTAGGAGATGCAGGTGATTTTTGTGGCAATGTAATGAATGGTCCTGGGCTGTACCTACTTGGTGGATTGCTCACAGAGATGATGAAGACCTACATGAGAGCTAGGCCTACATCCAGCATGAAAAAGGGATGACTCTGTAGAACTTCCTATGATGAGTAGATTCAAGAGATGTCACCAATCGATGATAGACATGATGAGGATTGCAACAACAGTGATGATAATGATCCAGTGTTGATGATGATGTTTCAGCATTGATGACGATCCAACGATGATGACATTATCTAGACTTGTGTCCAATGGGGTTGATGACTGTGGCTAAGGAATACCTTCCTAGTTAACAAGGAGTGTTGTTGTAATTGTAACTTCGGAAGATATTCCATTGTATTTTACATTGTTATTATTATTGTATTTTATCTGTACCTCCATCGGAGATGTTTTTCCTACGCTCATGGATGTCATTATGATGCTTAGTTATACTAGGACATTGAGGTAAAAGCCTCCATTGTAAGTTGGAGAAATAGTCCCCCAAAAGAGTCAAATGTAAATGTATTATTAAGTCTCCTAGAGAAGTCGGCCTAGTTAGTTTTGTTGAGGCCGACCTAGTCAGTTAAAATTTCACTCCAAAAGTAAAGTATAAATAGAGAGCAAGGCTCTCTCATTTGGACACACACTCACTCATTTTAGTTCGCATAAGTGAGAGAGAGAAGACAAGTTCACATAGGAGAAAGAGAGAAAGATGCAGAAGACCATCTTGTTTTGGGGTTTTACTTTTTTGATATTGTATTGGTGACGATTTTATCCCTGAAGAAGTTGCGGGGTTTTCTCCTTTATGGTTTTCCCGACGAAAATCTTTTTGTCTATTGTGTTATGTTGTGCTTGTTTTTCTTTCAAATAAGATCCTGGATAATATTTATTAAAAGTTGAAAAATTAACACCAAATTGATCCTTCACCCTGGTGGGTGCTATCTCTTGTAGAGAAAGAAAAGATGTATACAAATGATACCACATTTGGATTTAATTTTACTCTCACATCTTCATAACCTTCTAGTACATTGCCAAATCTCCCTCATACCAAGCTCACACAACTTGATCAATCACCTCAACAAATTCAATACAAGAACACATACATTCTCATATCTCTTCCTTTTACCATATCCATTGGATTTGAATTGGTTTCATTATACATCTTCCAATGAGCTCACCTCTCCACAAACACACATGTTAAACATCAAAACTTTCTCAAATATGACCAATTTTTTTATTTAATAAAACTCTACATGCTTGTGGAAACTTGCATTATTATTAAAGTCTACAGAGGTGTACATACCTACCTGCCTTCGGTTTTGAACTTGTGACCTCTTAGGAGGAAACACATGTTCTTAGCTGTTAGGCCCACTCATGTTTTCCTTAATAGATAAGTTGTTAACTATTTTCATATTTTCCCCAATTGTGGCTATAAATTGGGCATAGTGAGCCCAATAATCTCGATCAAATGGGTCCTTTATAGAAAAAATTTGGATAATCCTCAAAAAATGATTCGTAAAGCTTGATAAGATTAGATCCTAATATTTTATGGCTACCAATATTATTCTCCTCCTTGAACTTCATATCATAGTTTTGATCCTTCTTAGGGTAAAACTTAGAAACAACAACATCCATGGAAATAACAATTCGTGTTCAACATATGACAACTATGGAGACATGCTCTATTCCTCTTCTCACACAGTAGGTGGCTCCTTCAAACTTTCCCTTCAACAAATGCACAAAAACAATAGATCTTGATCTTATTCTCATAGGCTAGACACACTTTAGGAGAAATAGATTCTTAATCACAAACTAAACAACACTATAGCAATAACTCCACTCTAAAAAAGTAGAAGCAATCCACTCTCTTATGCTAGTCCTCCTAATATTGTTGTGCAAAATACATCCTCAACGCTTCATGATCTAGGCCCTGTTCTAAGAGAGTCATTCTTGTCCTTGCTATGATACCAAAATAAAATAATGCATAGCAGAGTTCACCCAAATGTGTGACTAATTGTTTTACTTACTTCATGGATATATTAGTTGAAAACACATTACATATATAGAAAATAGATAAACTCTCAAGATCCTAAAATGGTGGATCTACAAACTAAAAATAGCTAATACAACCTATAATCAACTTAAACCAAATTCCAATAATAACTTATTATGATTCTAATGACAACCAATCACCAAATCATTTCTTCATTATTTTGTGCAGGAAATACCAATTGACTATCCACATCATGGGTATTTGAGGCACTTGCTGGTGTTCGACTTGAGATCGATAGTTTCACTCAATGTCTCCCAAAAAGGGAAGGGTTTTTAGCTAGTCATCCCTATTATCTCATGTCTCTCATACTTTTACACGATGGACATATGTCAACTCTCAAAAAAACAATATACTACTACAATAAGTCTAAAATGTCTAGACAACTCCTAATAACACTAACAACAACATATGTGACTAGGTGAATCCACGAATGTGGTTCACCATTTTTGGCAGATCGCAAGGAAAAAATTCATTTTTCGAAACCTCGATCGAGATAATTTCAAGCCCTCGATCGAGGTTTTATATGCTCGATCGAGGGTTTAAAACTACCTTGATCGAGGGATTTAACATACCTCAATCGAGGATGTTTTAAACCATCAATCGAGGGTCTAACCAAACCCTCGATTGAGCAAAACCTCAATCGAGGGTTTGGTTAGACCCTCGATCGAGGGTTTGTTCGAACCATCAGAAAAAAAAAGTGTCCGTGCGGTTGTGCGTTGACAGACCCTCGATTGAACAAACCCTCGATCGAGGGAATGCGATAGAGAAAAAAAAAAACAAAACAGGGCCCAGTCGGCCCTGTTTTCATGTTGGACAGAGACAAAGATAGAGCACAGTGAGCCGGAACCTCGACCGAGCACACGCCTGACCCACAGTGACACCACAGTAATGCGACCTCCCCACAGCAACGCCATGTCATCTCTTCCACCAGGTGGGTGGAAATCCTACCATTCGTTTTGTTATTAAAAATATATATATATATATATATTTTTTTATTTTATGTATAAATTTGTGTATTTTTTATCAAATCTAGGTTTATTTTAGTTTTTTAGAAATGGTTAGGATGTAGGCAATTAAACTAAACCGCCATTGAAACCAAACTTATTAAAAAAAACCATTTGATTTAACTAAAACAAAAACCTATTTCAAACCAAAACAAAAACCAAATTTGAAATAGATTTAGGGTTTTAGATATTTGTCACTTATTTGTTTAAATTATTTAATTTAATTTTGTTTTTATATCAACCGGTAGCATTTCACCCCGTACATGCTACTGGTTTTATTTTAAAATGTGATTTTACAAGCCGAAATGCTGCCCATTTTTTTTCAATCCTCCGAGAACGCCAAGAGGATTGAAAAAAAAACCATTTGAACCTAAAACAGAAAACCATTTCAAAACAAAAACCAAAACTATTTTAAATTTGAAATACTTTAAGGATTTTAAATTTATTTTGCATTTATTTGTTTAAAAATTATTTGGTATGTGAATTTGCATGCAGAAATGCTGCCAATTTTTTTTCAATCCTCCGAGAACACCAAGAAGATTAAAGAAAAAATCATATATTAATATTAATATTATTATATAAAAAATTTAAGAATAAATATTAATAATATATATAAGCATATATTGTTTATTAATTTTTACTTAATTTATTTTAAAAAAATAATATTTAATAAATTAATAATATAATATAAAAAATTAAAAAATGAATATTAATAATATATAATCATATATTATTAATCATAACCATAATCATAACCAACTTGCCAAATTGTCTTAAATATGATCCCCTCTCAGGCCATGAAAAGTATGTCCACAATGTAAGCATCAATGAAAATAAATTGGCCTGGAACCATAATGGATAGCTTGGAAAAATTCCCAACATTAGGTGGCCTAACGTCATTAAATGATCAGGTGGCCTAACATAACATTATTAATATTAAAATAAGAAACATTTTATAAATATGATAATATTAATATTGTTTACATTATTAACAAAAACTATCAATAATTATTTATAAAAATAAAAATAAAATAAAGACATATTGTGGAGAGAAATTCTCTTATAGACAATAAAATATCATAAAAAAATTAACATATAGTAAATTAAATTATTATTATTAAAATAAAATAAGAAATAATTTAAATTTATAATAAACTATAATGGTTTATATTTCAAATAATTATTTTAATTAAAGTTCATTATATTTAATAATGATTGCTTATGAATAGACTATGGTAAAATATTGTTAAGAATTATTATAATTGATCACAATTAATTATAATTAAATATGGTCTATGTGTTGATTATATGATTTTTATGATTAACTATGATATTATGACTTTTATTTGACATAAATATTCCATCCATGTCTAGGTTGGATATTTTGTGTCATAATTAAATATTTCTACGTGTTGATTATATGATTTTTATGATTAACTATTATATTATGACTTTTATTTGATGTAAATATTCTATCCATGTCTAGGTTTGATATTTTGTGTCAATCATATATAATATTGAGATCTTTTACCTATTATATATAGATGAAATTAATGAAAAAAATAAATCATATAAACAATAACATTTATTTAAATGTAATTAGTAAAAAAACTATTATATATAGATGAAATTAATGAAAAAAATTAATCGTAAAAACAATAACATTTCTTTAAATGAAATTAGTAAAATAAAAAACTAAACATAAGATAATAACATTTTTTTTAATTATTTACATAATCCTAATTTATCTAGATTTAATAATAATAATAATATAATAATAATTAAAAATTGTATTTATAATATTTTTTAATTTTCATTATAAATAAAAATTATATTAATGTAGTTTTTTTTTTTAATAAAATATCATATTATTATATCAAAAAGAGTACATGGCTTCATTACATTGGGCTTTGTTAGTGTTTAGACAGCACAACAATCATATTTTCAATAACTTCCCTTCCCCCACCATACATCAACTTGAGAAAAAGGATGAATTTACTATAGACACATAAAAACTGCCATTTGTTCTTCATACACTGATTCCTTAAACTAAAACCTATACTACTATTAGACAAGGAACAACCAAGACACAGATAAACCTGACCCAAATTACAAAAAGATTGAGAAACCATAGGAGCTATTCAGATGACCTTTGATGAACTCACACCGATGGAAGGACGTGACCCTCGCAACTCCTTAATATTTCCTTCTCCCTCACATGCCCCATCTCATGAGGTGTCATCTGCCACAGCCTGGCCTCCCTTGCCCGTGATCTTCACCAAACTAGTTGCACCCGCAGAGGTAATACCAGATCACCAGATCACAGAGCAGGGGGTCGATAGAAATGTATCCCCATTTTGCTATCCATTATGTCGATTTTCTTGTACATTAGTTGACAATCTCTATTATGTTTTTTCCCAGCCTGCGCTAGCTCCTTGTCACCAATTTCCTTGTTCACAACTTCACTCGTTCCATGAGGACATGGGAGAGAAGCCCTTTTGTAGCCCAGTAGGTCGCCATGAGCTTGCCGTAGGATGCCATCCTGCCAACAGTTGTCCTCGGGTCTTGCACCTATTCTGTCACCTCCTCTCTAACTTACTCAATCTTGAGGGATTTAACTTGTTCCCATAAATTCTTCTCGACCTTCTTGATATCCCCGTAGATAGTTTTGGGGATTCTTTCTCGGAAGAAACAAGCCACTTGATAGACCCGCCTTTGCTCCGGAGTCACCCTTGGGGGATTTTCTTCCTTAACCTTCCTTCCTCTCTTTGTAGCCTTATTCCCCTTAGGAGCCATGACAACCTTCCAATAGGTTTCCCGATATTCCTTACATAGGAATTCCAAAACTAAGCACCATAAAAGCTTTAGGACGTCGAATAAGCTAGGAAATTTGCATGCCGATCCTATCTTTCCTTCCTCATGTATAGCCTTGTCACCACTCTGATCCTTAATTTATTTCATTATAGTTATGTCCTGTCCATCAAGTCGCAGATTATCCTTGGCTTCAATGCACTACTTCTATTACATTGTGTCCTCTGGACGAGGATGCGGTTGTATTCCTTCCTCCTCATTATTCTCGCGACAGGGTAAATGCTCATTCAATTAAGCATTGATTTCCTTAGTACTTGTATCATCGACATGAGTGGGGCTATTTTATTCTAGGAACCTTCCTTTCACTCGATGGTTGAGGATCAATAGGAGCAAACTCTATTCCAGTGGTGGCCTTGAATTTGAATTGGAATTGAAATTGAATTTGGAATTGCGTTTGAAATTTGAAATTGAAATTGAAATTTGAATTTGAATTGAATTTGAATTTGAAATGTGAAATTTAAAATTTGAATTGAATTTGAATTTGAAATTGAAATGTGAAATTTGGAATAGAATTTGAATTTCAAATTGAAATGTGAAATTTGGAATAGAATTTGAAATTTGAATTGAATTTGAATTTGAAATTGAAATGTGAAATTTGGAATAGGATTTGAAATTGAAATGAGAAAATTTGAAATTGAAATGTGAAATTTGGAATAAAATTTGAAATTGAAATGTGAAATGTGAAATTTGAAATACAAATAGAATTAGAAATTAAAATGTGATGCAGATAGTCCTGAAGAGAGAGATTCGGTGCTTCGTGCTCCGCGAAGCACGAGAGTATCTGATGTCGTCCGACAAGGCGACCATTGGCAATGCTCCCATTCACCGAGGAGTGATTCCAGGTCGGGGTCGGCTACCACTAGTGGCGGCAGCAGGAGAGATAGTGTGTCGGTTCATCCCGACGACATACATGTGGATCCCCAGGAGGAGGATGTGCAACAAGACACAAGTGCATCAGGTGCGTATTTTTTGTTAGCACATTTTCAGTAAATTTTTAGTATATAATGCATTGAATTTCAGCTGCAAGTTATAATATATATTTTTAGTAACATTTGTGTTTTGGTTTGGATCACAGGTGCCCCATCAAGGGGATCGTACGATGATGAGGTTGCACAGATCACTCTTGCTGACATCATTTCCCAACAAGAGTGGGTGAGCTCATGTGTGAGCACTTTGAGGGAGGATTCTCCCACACGGCGATCTTTGTCGATGATGTTATTGATGATTGATGAGATGTTGACCCTCTACAGGAGGGTAGGACCTCTCAGTGACATTTGGCGACATTCATTCCAGAGGAGGAGAGATGGTGTCATTGGGATCCACAAATGGGAGGATGTCAAAGTTGCCATAAGAGGGCATGACATCAAGGGTGATTTATTCAACATCCCTCGTGACCATTCCCCCGATCAACTGCTTAGACTCAGGGAGTTTAAGTTGGAGGTTGCTGCACCACATATATATGATAGATTCGTGGGAGCATGGGGCATGTTCCTTCACCATGACCAGGTCAGTTGGAGGTTGCTGCACCACATATATATGATAGATTCGTGGGAGCATGGGGCATGTTCCTTCACCATGACCAAGTCCCATTGTACTTTGCAAAACATGTTTATGTAGATTTTGTTTTGGACATGCACCCGGATTACACTAGCACAGGGTCCCAGTTCTATAGGGCCGATAGGGGATGCTCCTACCAACATCCTGGAGCTCGAAGAGACCCTGCCTTTGTGCCACCCGCTCCAAGGTTGATACCGCTTCCAAACAGGGTGGTTATTAGGTCGGGGGATGTGGCACAATCATCCCAGCTTGCTGCAGAGGCTAGAGCTGACCTTGCAGACTCGTTGTTCACTGCCTTGGGTAGTGTTGCTGTTGCTGCACATGGAGAGGCATCTAGACCACCCCCTCCACCTGCAGAGCCAGAGATAGAGCATGTCACTATAGCATGTCTCTAGTGAAATGCTCAGGAGTTTCGATCACGAGACCCTATTGCGGTATGCTGAGTCAGCGCAGGATGCATACTTTCAGTTATATCGTAGATGCATCGCTACACGACAAGTATACTTTTGCACAATTATGTATATATGTTCTTCATGTTACATCATATCAATGTCGCAAATTGAATGGTCAATAATACTTAAGGGAGTTGTATTCTATTGATCCATGCAAGGGACCCCATTCATGGATCAACTCTTTGCTAGCGAGCCATATATTTGTCCGCCAGTCGGGGTAAGTTATAATATATGTTCCAATTTAATTTGTGTTTGAATATTATTTCTCAGTTTAAATAATTTGTGTTTTATTTCTTAATTTTCGAGATTTATGTTGTAGATCTTAACTTCAAATGAATTTCAAATTGTATAGGGCCACGGAAAGGCGGTAGATCCTAATTATGTATATGAGGACCGCGAAGGTTCTGACGAACCGGGTCCAGAGACACATGTGAGTTTTAATTTATGTTCCAATTCGTGTTATTTAGTCACATTTAGTAATTGATTTTTGTACTTTATGTTTCAATTTTTTACGGATAGCTTTTAAATTATGTTAAATTTAGTTTTAATTTTTAATAAATCTAACTTATTACATGTAATGGCATATTACATAGGCATCACAACAGGCGGGTGTCAGTGCTACATTGGATTTCACACATAGTTGGGATGTACCTCGAGTACATTATCCTGATGAAGGGCCATCTACCCGTATTCCTACCCAGATCCCGGATATCACCATTGACATGGCGGATATGGCACAATTCCTTGAGGGTTTAGAGTCTCAGAGACAACAGCGGGCTACTGCACAGGAGGGCAGTCAGAGGAACGATCATAGGCCTCGTGGGGGTAGTGGCCGATGAGTTGATGATCTATACATTTCCATGTTTTGGATATTTTCATATTTGATATATTTTCATGTTTTGGATGATCTATATATACATTATCATGTTTTGGATATGGATTCATATCATTTATATATGGACTTTGGATATGGAATTTTGGATATTTTGTATATTTTATCACATTGATGTTTTCATGTGTATTTTGTATATGATTTGAAATCGATTGTTTTTTATATTAGATCTAGACATAGTTATTACAGTTACAAATTTATGTTTTGTCATTTCAAATGCAAATTTAATGTGTAGTTACAATTTAGTTCAATTTAAAATGCAAATTTCGATTACATTAGAGTTCACATCTTCCAAAATTTAGAATTGAATACATACATTACGTTTTAAAATTGAAATTACAATTCCAATTCAATTACAATGTAAAATTTCCAATTTAATGTGTAATTTCAATTCCAATTCAATTGCAATTTAAAAGCTCATTTTTAACTATATTACAATTGCAGAAATGAAATCAACATGTAAAATTAGAATACATTTGAAATTAATAATTGAGATTTTGATTACATTATGTTGTCTACACATTTCAATTCAATTACAATTTACACATTCCAATTCAATTACAATTTAAAATTAAAATCTCAAATTTAATGTGTAATTTCAATTGAGAATACAATGTGTTGTTCCAATTTACAAGTTCAATTTCAATTACATTACAATTGCATTTGAAATAAATTTTTTAAATTATGATACATTGTACAATCTAAAATTTAAATTTTACAGTTTTACTTTGTATATAAATGTATTTTGAATTCTCAATTTTGTATTTGAAAACAAAATTTAAAATTAGAATACAATTCAAATTGAAAATTGAAATTGACATTTTGCATTATGTTGTCTACACATTACAATTCACTTACAGTTTCTAGATTCCAATTCAATTACAATTTAAAATTAAAATCTCAAATTTAATGTGTAATTTCAATTGAGAATACAATGTGTTGTTCCAATGTACAAGTTCAATTTCAATTACATTACAATTGCATTTGAAATAAAAATTTTAAATTATGATACATTGTACAATCTAAAATTTAAATTTTACAATTTTACATTGTATATAGATGTATTTTAAATTCTCAATTTTGTATTTGAAATCAAAAATTAAAATTAGAATACATTTGAAATTGAAAATTGAAATTGACATTTTGCATTATGTTTTCTACACAATACAATTCACTTACAATTTCCACATTCCAATTCAATCACATGGAAAATTTAATGTGTAATTTCAATTGAAAATTCAATGTGTTGTTGTATATAAGAATGTTTTTGTCCATTCAGAGTGTGAAATATCCCTTGAGACAAAATTATATAATTACAAGTTATATAGTATGTAGGTAATCTTTGTGTTATTTTCTTTTAAGTATGTGCTCTAATCTAAAGTCATAAATGTATGGGTTGTTTTCTTGGCAATGGGCATAACCACCTAGTTAATATAAGAAATGGAAATATGTTGATAGCAGATGCTTGCACAACTATGGTAGAAACTATGCTTGTACAACTATTTCATATGATTTATGTTTTGATGACAAATGGACATAATGACACCATTTGATCCAACTAGGTAAGTTGCATATATGAAGGCATGTACAAGTTATTACCTTTCCATGTACTATGCTTGTATGTTGAATGTTCACATCAACATGTACAAAATAAATTTTAAAATTGAATGCAAGTATGTAAAGTTAATTAATGCTGCTTACATCAACAAACAAAATAATGTTTTGTGAGACTATGCTTCCTAACTATTTATGACAAAACCTTACAAATCATTTTCATGATATGGACGAACATTCATTATGTGAATTATAACAAGTGTCAAGCAAAGGGATTTTCAACCACCAAATCACCATAACTAAATGTCACCCACGAGTGTAAAAATTATACTAGCAAGGTCAATCTAATTATTAATCAATCGCTTTGGAAGGAAACCAAATTGAAGGAGTGTTTTGGTGCCCTTCATTTCCCTTAGTAAGAAAAATTAAAAACTATGGATTGATTGCGGTCACGCCACAAAAAATATAGCTAAGGAAGAGTCACATATATACCACACATGGGTATGTATGAGGCCTCTGGTTGAAGCTTCAATGATAGACTATGAACAATCAAGGGAAACACAATAGTCCCAAATAGTAACATTTCTAGGTTATCGATACAAGAATTTGTGGTCCAAACAATAATTATAATGCCCAAAATTTTCTAAATTCATATATTAAAGAATGTTGCACAAAATGGTAATCGATCACCAAATTCAAGTTCAAGGTAGCTGACAACATTGAGTACCTATTATATAGAGCATTGTCACATATGAATACAAGGGACATAGAAGAGTCTAGAGGTTTAAGGATAAAGTCTAGAGCCATATAAATTTCCCTGAAGGTGTGGGGACTCTCAATTGCATAAATAATGTATGCCTTAATCATCATAATCCTAAATTGAATTAAGTGGGCATGCATTGCATGCTAACCATGGTAGTTATCTCTCAATTCCTTCTTTCTTGTGTTTTGAAGGTACTTATGATAGTTATGTGTTTTCAAGCTACCCAAACTCATTTCACATGATTTCCATTCTTATAAATATGAAAATAGAAATTAAGTTTTGGCCATCGTGAATTTTACTTAGTTGAAGCAATTATTTAGTGACCTAAAACCTAAAATACATAAGTTTATTGATTTTGGTTTAACCTGAAAATTATAATGTATAAAATTTTACAAGTTTGGAATCAAAATTTAAAATTAGAATACATTGTACAACCCAAAATTTAAATTTCGCCATTTCACATTGTATAGATGTATTTTAAATTCTCAATTACATTACAATTGTATTTGAAATCAAAATCTAAAATTAGAACTTGTACATGTTCAAGTGTATTCACATTGGAGCACCATGACCCAAATTTCACAAAAGCCTCCCATCTGGTATTTGTATTCTTGACATTAAGCATAGATACAAAAATACATTTATAAAACAACCTCCACAAATATCTCCAAAAAAATATTACATAAGACAACATGAAAACTTCCGACATGTATGCAAGTGGCATACATGTAACTCATTCATATGGCCAATGGGTTATAGGAATGCAAGTCTCCATAATACGATCATGGTCAGCTTCTGTCATCTTCCAACTCTTTGTATCACCTCTCTTCACCTTGATTTATGTTAGAGGTATCCGAGCTGCAACCACCAAATGACTGTATTGACATGATATATATCTAGGCATAAAATCTCTATAAATAATGTGAGCACCCTGTTTTTTCACTTTTTCAAAAAAGTGTCCCATTACAACCATGTCTCCAACCTGGTATGTGAAGTCCCCATCTTGGTAGGGTCACAACAATCTATTATTTATTTGCGTGCACCGCATCAAATAGTATGCAACATTTTCTTAGTTGTGGACAGGTGCAATGACAACAAATACATCACCTGCAAGATACATTACAAATATTATTCAAATGTCCTATGTGCAAATTTGTACAACATTTGTATATGTGTAAGATATAATGAACTAATTAACTAATGAAGACTCTTATACCTTCCCTAACCATATCGGAAACTCAATCATGATCTAATGAGACCATTGCCTCTTCAATGTGCATCTCTTGCCGTGTTGGAATTGGATGTGGGCCCTTTGATTAAGAGATACATATTTCCATGGTTTGACATATAAATCATTTTCACAGTGATCAAGCCCGCATCCATTTGCATCAATGCAAAAATCGCAAAAGCAGGCATACTTCCTCGTTTCAATGGAAAATATGTCCCCCATATCTTTACTTCGAACATAATGCAATTCCCTCGTACTGAGGATGGTGTCACAATACCATGGAATGGATCTATTAACATCTCCAAGGGAAACATCCCAGAAGAACTTGCATGGAATTCAATTTGTCATATGTAAATTCCTATCGAGTACATGTGTTCTTTTGGAAATGTTGATATTGAATGTTATTAGCTTATTAATTGAGTTTGGAGTTTATTACCTGCACACCGGCCTTGCTTGTTCGCAACCCTGATGTCCCAAATGATGTGTGCACCAATCAACTACTTCAGTGGAGCATTTGAGTCGGGTTGCACCATGACTCATCTGGTACCTCCGAAGTGCTCGTTGCACACATACACCTGCACCATGATGTTCACCCTTCCCATGCCTTGTCTCAAAAAAGCTTCAGGTGTGTTGGATTCCTGTCTGTTTGTGCAGGTGACTCAACCAATAAAATGAGCGTGCCGATTTGAATTGCTCTGCACACCCATCTGACCAAATCCAGTGTTCAGTAAATGATACGCCTCTCTACCTGAATGAATCATAAATCAACCCAAAGCAGTGTTGAACGAACAATTTGTCATGCTCACGATCATCACTAACATAAAAATGGTACTCCTTGATCACTTCACGTGACTGGGGAGTGCTATCCCTACCATCAATGTTTTCCTGAGCATGTTTGTACAACACATGTACGAAGATAGACACCTAGTCAGAGTGATAGTACTCACTCTGTATCTCTCTCTGAGGAGCAAAGGTGTAGTTCTCCGCAAATTCTACCATTGATAAGATTGTGCCCGGCTCAAATACCTCATGGGAATGTTTGAATTCTGAATCTTGCCACCTGGACCTACGGGAGTGCTTTATGTATTTATAAATATGACTTTGAATCTTCTCCATGAAATCTGAAATAGGAATCTCATCATCGAGCAAGTCGATCCTCTTGGATGGCACAAATGAAGAAGGTGTTGGATTCATGGTGATGTACTCATACCTCTTCCACCTAATGGTGATATTTGACAATCCATGGTGTGTTGGATCAATAGGACAGTTCCTATGGAACAATGTCAAATCACCGCATTCATGGCATTTTCTCCCACCTACACACCTCTTATTGAAAAACAAGTGTTCAGGATTCCTGTTGCATAGTATCATACAAACAAAATCTCACACTATGTGAGGAGCTAGTACACCGTTCCAGTGCCTTTTGCAAAAATCCAGAAATGTGTCATAGTATAGTTGAAATTCAACGTGGTACCGACAGCATCAAGTGTCGCGAATCGTATTCGGCATAATATACCACGGTTTGAATTTGTTGAACATGCTAAATGATATTTGAACACTAGGATTGGTTTCTTGGAATTCCTCGTAAAGTGCAACTCTCGTCATCTCCATCACATGCTTACAGTGCTCCTGATAAATGCCTCTGGATAAACGTTGTCGCAGGACATGCTTTCGATCTGGAATAGCACGAGAATGACTATCCCAAAACTCTATCACCTTCTCTCTAATGCCTGCTGCCATCCTATCTCAATAGGGTTCCCTACAAGTAAGAGCCCAACAAGCAGCTTCATCACTTTCATCTATCCGGACACTGAATTTAGTATATTTGAGCAATGTTCTTTTTGAAACATTGAGCAATGATGCCATTGTTGATACCATTCGATTTCTTCAGGTGCTTTGTGCCACAACATCCGTTGTAATTGCCTTACGAGCAACTCGGGTATCATTGTTTCTTGATTTTCCAAATGAAGATAATGCAGTTCCTACATTTTCTATTGCATTCTGGCATTTTTTTTGTTTTAACTTCTTGAAAACTCAACAACTTTGTGGCGCGTTTCAATTTTTTGTGTCTTATCAACCCATGTAGGATTTGAGCTTGTGCCATCGTTGAATGTTGTTCAAAATATGATTTGATTATGTTATTGACATGCTCTCTAACTCTCCGACCAGGGATCGAGTTCCCAATCTCTTCTTGTGCAGAAACAACTGCACATTCCTCTATAAAATTTCCACCCCTTCCAACCCCACTGCAACTCCCAATTATATTTTCAATGTGAGAGGGAAAGGCGTCATGTGATGGTTGATCAAGATCATGAGGGGGCACAGGTTCATGTGATTCTTGATCACCATGATGTGATGTTTGACCATAATCTCTCTCTGCGTAACATGTAAATTAAAACAAACTGAAAATTGGTTACTTCATAGTTGTGCATTGAACTTTAAAATAGTTAGTTACTTGAAATTTGATGTGGAAATTAAAAAATTGAAAATTGCATGTGAATTGAATTTTCCAACTAATACATTTAGCTTGAGAATTGTTCTAAGTAAAAATCGAAATTGCTAGTAACTTGAAATTTGAAATTGCTCAAGTAACTTGAAATTGCTAGTAACTTGAAATTTCAAATTTCTGAAGTGATACAAATCGTTACACCAAAACCCTGAGATGTTAATGAAGGCCGCCCACTAGGGTCTTAACCTATGCATCATACGAGCCCCGGACAAACACTGCAATGCCGACGTTGGATCTGAAACGGCATGCAAGTGATCGACAATAGTTCAGCTGAAAATAGATATGGACCCCAGGTATGTTAGGCTTCCTAACAGTTCAGGTGTTTCACTCGGCCACCAATGCTGTCTGACGGCTTGCGTATTGGGGCAGTAACCCTCACTCCACGGCTCAGGTAAAACTGATAACCGCTTGGCCACAAACGACATCTCTTGGTTTACATCATGGGTGGAAACTAGTCAACCAGGTAGGAGTCGTTGCCCTTTTCGCTGGCAAATCCTCTCAATGGGCCAGCTATTTTGGGATTCCTATGGTACTCCTCACAATGAGTTTCAGGACTTATGCCCAAGTACTTTCCACAGTTAAGCGAACATGGATTATTCCCAGATCCGAACTTGCAACAAATGCAAAATTTGTAGTAATTTGCACATTTAACTTTAAAATTGCTAGTAACTTGAAAATCAACTATATATATTTAAGTCAAGATAATTATTAATAACTTGATAAAAATTATTGTGGGCATAAAAATTAATATCATTTACAATCATCACATTATATAATTGTGGAAAAATTTTCTTTATGCAATTTATGTCCATTTTACTTTTACATTACAAGAAAAATGTTATTTTAACTTTATGGTATAATTTATAAATAAATAAATATTTAAAATACAAGTTGCAAATCACCATGCAAAGAATAAATGATTACAACATTTTTACCCTAGAATTTCAAGGACAACATCATGCATCCCATGTTGTATATAAGTGAAATAAAAATTTGAGATTGATTTTCTACCTATCATAACATACCTATTATACTCTAAATGTGGGGGAAAAAACATTGATTTAGAAATGAATACGATATTTAATTAAAAACATAGTGATATGATAGAGGGGAAATTCATAATTTTTAATGCAAAATAACATTTTCATTAGTTGATGATTTTGTAATTTCAACAATAGACATTTAAATAGAAATTGTAATTTTATCACAAATTGCAATTTAAGGATTTTTTTATCAATAATGCTTCACATATCAATGCAAGGTTGCAAACATTGCAAATTTAATTATTTCCAATTTGTCCTAACAAAATATATGGTTCTAATCATTAATCTTATCATGGTAATATGTCATATTATGCAAATAAAAATATATGTGATAGATGAATTTTTTTTTTTAAAGTAAACATTATAATTAAATAGCTCTTTGAACATTAATTTGTATTCAAATATTCATTACTATGAAAATATTGCCAACCACCATAACTATGAAAATATTCATTCATTTGGTTTTCAAATTGAATAAATTCTAACTAATACATAACTATCAAACATGTAAATTTCAAAATATTCATTCATTTGTTTTGAAATTGGATTTTCTAACAAAACAAGAATTGAAATTACATTTAACTTGAAATATAGTGTCTAAGCATACATTTAATTTGAAAATTATTCTAATAACATTGAAAATTGTTAATAAAGTTTAGAAATTTCAAAATAGTTAATATATACATACATTTTAACTTGAAAATAGAATCTAAATGTACATTTCATTTGAAAATTGTTGGACAATAAAATTGAAAAATGTTAGCAAACTTTGAAATAATTTGAAAATTGTTTTAAATCAACTTTGAAGCATAATTTGAAAATTATTAGCAACTTTGAAATAATTTGAAAATAGTTAAAAATATGTTCATATCTTAACATGAAAATAGAATATAAATGTACATGTTTCATTTGAAAATTGTTCTAATTTAAGTTTGGTTTAAAGCCACTTGACAATTGTTCATTTAACATAAAAATTGTTGCAAACTTTGAAATTTAAATAACAAATTGATGAAATAAATAAGAATATAATTACAAATAAATATGAAACAAATTAAATTATGAAATTTAGTTATATTTATTTGAAAATTGTTACTAATTTTGTAAATTATGTAGCATGATATTTAAATTATGATAGCATGTAATTCAATAATTTACCTTGGTTGTCCTCCATTGAAATTTGTTACACCAAATGTGCATCTTCTTCTTCTCTCAATCTTGCTCTTTGTTGTTTCATTCGTTCTCTATTGTACTCACGTTCTTTATTGGCATTTTGTTGTGTAGCATGTTTTCTTTGTCTTTTTTTTAATTTTATTTTCCATCAATCTACAATGAAAACAAATATTTTTTTTTTCAAAATGTTATAAGAAACAACAATATGTTAGTATGAAATCTTGAAATATGCCTACAAAGAAATCTTAAATGAATTAATTTATAATGAAAACAAACAAGTTTTTTTTCAAATTATTATAACAAACAATAAAATGTTAGTATGAAATCTTGAACTATGCCTACAAAGATATCTTACATGTCTAATGAGGTCTAATTCAGCAATATGAAAATGACAAATCTCTAATTTAACAACATCAAATTCACAAATCTCTAATTCAACAAGATCAAATTGTTAAATCTCTAATGGAAAAAAAACTAGAAAGGAAGTAAATTGTATTTTGTGAATCCTTCTTTGTTAATTATATACAGGTTCATTGTTGTTTTTCATAGGGAAGGGTAGTTGGCAACATTAATTGTTGCCAACTCCTTTCACAATTTCGCCTCGGCTACTTTATATATATTTTTTACATAGTCAAACCCTCGATCGAGCCTTTTTTACAAACGCTCAATCGAACAAATATCTCGATCGAGGGTTTAACAAGACCTCGACCAAGGTTTTATTAAAACCTAGATCGAGGTATCGTTAAAACCTCGATCGAGGTTCTGTTAAGCCCTCGATTGAGGTTTTTGAAAAAGCTCGATCGAGGGCTTAAAATATAGGCCGAGAGCCCCTTTCTCAGCAGAATGGAATGTTTGTCTGCCTTCCATAGAGTTGAACTATGGCATCAAATGCTCATTAATGAGCGGACTTGAAACCATTGGATTCATCAACGAATCCTCTATCCAGATATATAAAATTTACGAATTTTTATCTTCATATGTTAGTTGTTTTTAATTTTCTACTAAAACTTGCCCTAAAAAACCATGTCGACAACTTCGATTGAGCTCAAAGATAAATCCACAACATTCAAAATACACATCCAAAAAATTTGAAAAAATACACAAGCCCCAAATAAACGCGTCCTCTTTAAAAGGGTAGTTTTAATTTTGCAAATTATGTAAAAAATCATAAGATTTCATGCACACACACTCATGTGTGCAAAATGTGACTTAAATATACATTGGTAAGTTTCAAATAATAATAATAAATATAATTTTTTGAGAAAAATTAAAAGAAAAATATGTAAGCCGCAGTGCACTCTGTGTAGTGCCCCTAGACTTTTGTAGACATTGAGGGCACCTGCTGAGTGACCCGGCCGATTGAAACATTAATTAAAAACCTTTTGACCTTATTTTTTTTTTTGAGTATGTGTATCTGAATTGTTGAGTTAAATGAATAATTGCATATGTTAAACGATTAGCTATGACTATGGAAATTATGCTGATAAATAATGCTTAACGACTAGCTGTTTGGTGACTATGTAATTGTCGACGAGATGTATATTTGATTAGATAAATAAGAAGTTGAATAAATCATAAATGTTTAACAATGTTAGATTTAGAAATCAGACGATGATTATTGAAGACAGTGCTACTAATAAATTGTTGTGAGAAGTGTGTGTAGGAACAAGTGAGACGGTTCACTGACGGACACACAAAGGAACTTGAAGGGTCGTAGAGTACGGGTAAATCACACACAAGGGAAGCGACGACGATGTCGACTTCCGACGAGAATACCACGCATGAGCAGATAAGCATTGATCCGCTTGCTCAAGAGGAATGCGTGAGGGCGTACGGGGTGGGCCACGACGGAGCTGGTCACGTACGAGTTGAGGGGCGCGCAGTGAGAACGGACTCACTCCTCAGCGCCATTAGTCCCTAGATAGCATGTAGACGGAGGATGGATGGTAACGATTCCTAAAATCCCTACAAAAGTTCCCGCAAGTCAAAACGAAAATATGATGGCAGAAGGGCCCAACGATGAGGTACCCTGTCGAGAACGGAAAGAATGGACGCAAGGACCCAACGAGGTGGTACCATGCCAAGGAATGGAAATCTTGGACAATTGGACCCGACGGAGTGGTGCCATGTCAGAGAATTAAAAATTAAGGAACCATGAGCCCAACGACGCGGCACCGTGATCCTAGTGAATTTGATTGTTAAATTAAAATGCATAAAAACTTAGGAGAATAACTCTAGATTATTACTTAGCAAATGCATAAGAATAGCTAAGACATTTGCACATGAATAGTTATATTTTGTTGAGCATTTAAAATAATAGAAATTATTATTTAGGAGCAAAATAGATTAGACACCTAGTCAACTAAAAGCTAGGAGCTGATTAAAATATCTGGGGGACAAACTAGAGCAATCTTAGGGATGTAGGTACACTTCCTTGAGAAACCGACACTTGGATGGGTGAGTGTTTTAAATAATTAAATAATTAAAAATATTTAATTATGCATGAAGCGACATGTGTCGCAGGAGATTTCCCTTTATAAGGAAAGCTTAAGGAATGGGTAAGGGGCCCATAATTTGGACGATTGTCGTAATTTTCGAATGCCTCAAAAACTTGCTGCTATCTAAGGGTTTGGCTTAGAAATCCTGGTGGGAAGGGAAGCCCAAGCTGAATTTCTGAAATACGTGTGTGAACTCTACGGCCCGACTAGCTCGGGGGTCTGGAAGGAAGAAGAGTACTTCCAGAGTGGTTGGGTGGTTAACCGAGGTGTCCGCCTGTGACCGTGGTGATTGACGACGAGTGTGGAGCTATGACAAACGAGGAGATTCACCTTCCGATTGGAGCTGCGACCATTACAGGTTCTTATTGTTCATATGATTAGTGTATTTATAATTTATTTAAAATCGTTGAAGTAAGATTTCTGTAAAACTTTGATTATTTTTTTATTTAAAGTAGATCTGAATTATTAATTCTCTGTTGAAATTATTAGAGATCTGGTTTGTGTTATGAACCTGTTTTAGTTAAATTAGATCTGAATTAATAATTCTTTGTTGAAATTATTAGAGATCTGGTTTGTGTTATGAATCTGTTTTAGTTAAATTAGAACTGTATTATTCGGTTGAAATCTCAGATCTATGATTTTGAATAAAACGTAGAAAAAAAAAGGGTTTCCTCTGTTATTTCGTTTCCAGTTTTAGGATTGATTAATTTGATAAATCTCAGATCTAGGATTTATTTAAATATCGCAGATCGCAGGTCTAGGATTTTATTAAACCTCACAGATCTATAAATTTGTTAAAACTCAGAATAGTTTCCTCTGTTATTTCGTTTTCAGTTTTAGGATTGATTAATTTGATAAATCTCAGATCTAGGATTTATTTAAATATCGCAGATCGCAGATCTAGGATTTTATTAAACCTCACAGATCTATAAATTTGTTAAAACTCAGAATAGTTTCCTCTGTTATTTCGTTTTCAGTTTTAGGATTGATTAATTTGATAAATCTCAGATCTAGGATTTATTTAAATATCGCAGATCGCAGATCTAGGATTTTATTAAACCTCACAGATCTATAAATTTGTTAAAACTCAGAATAGTTTCCTCTGTCATTTCGTTTCCAGTTTTAGGATTGATTAATTTGATAAATCTCAGATCGAGGATTTTATTAAACGTCGCAGATTGCAGATCTAGGATTTTATTAAACATCTGAAGAATCTCCAGTAGTCATTTCGTTTCCAGTTCTTTATTGGATGGTAATTCTCAGAGTAGAATCGCAGAGTATTTTATGTGGATTAATTCTCAGAGTAATTCTCAGAGTAGAATCGCAGAGTATTTTATGTGGATTAATTGCTTTCGGAGTATTTTCAATTAGAACAGAACTTTCAATTTGATTGATGTAGTGTGATTGCTTAATGGTTAAGAGTTGGTGTGTTAGTTTTATTTCATTTTACAAGTGTTATTTCCATTCTATTCTGCAAGCTTTATTTCCATTTCATTCTGCAAGGCGTGAATTTGTTGAAATTCTGCAAGTATGAATTCGTTTCTGTAAGGTGAGAATAAATTTAGCAATGTAATTTCCTTTCATAAACTCATATGAGATGATGAAGCTCATTCCTGAGGATAATTCGACCAGACAGCTCTTGCTGCTTCTTCCCTGTGTATTCCTTCTGGTCCCGTGCATGTTCTACTTAGTTTCACCACAATGGCCCTCAGACTGGGAGATACGCGAACTCTACACACCCTGCATAGGCCCTGAACCGATCATTGATGCTGGCAATTGATGACGCGTGTGAGAATATTCCATTTCCAAAAAAAAAAATTCCGTCAGTGTTTAGTTCAGGCTTGATCGCCGACTGGATGAGCAGAACGCCGAGCAGCTGTTCTTCTGAGTAGTCTGTCTTTCCGGTGGTTGGATTGTGCCCTCAGGGCATGTGGCACAATCACATATAAAGGCCCCTTCGTCTCGCCTTAATTATCTGTTTATATTTAGTAGTTACCTAAAACCTTTCTTTTGTTTTAGGAATTCAAGTCATTATGTTTTTTTTTATAAGCTTAAGATAAGTGGCTGGCGTTATTTATAGTATTATGAATTAATAATGACAGCCAGATCCTTTCTTTATGTTTAAAGGGTTATGCTGGACAACGCTGTTGAGAAACTATAGAGAATGGATTATGAGTTGTTAGAAGATACATTTCAGTTATGATTATTCAAGTTTTAGGCAAACCGATGTTTTATGCTCGAAATATTCTCTAAGTATTCCATGGATTACTATCTAAATATAAAATCATAGAGTTAAGTTGTAATGCGTTTGCTTTAACTAGTATGTGGCATTAGAACTCAGTTCGTGATTATTAGTGTAGATTGACATTACACTAAGTCATTAAAGTGAATGTATTTCTTTTTTATTAATATCTGGTGTTCGTCTTGTTCATGAATTAAATAGTTGAGTTAATGTTACAATCAAAATAGCAAGGTTCATATGGCTTATTAGTAATTGAAATTCATCATTGTCCATTTTGAATAATGTAATTGGTGATACGTTTAGTATTTTAAAATTTATACATTCTGTTAGGACTTAGCATACACCGTGTTACGGTAAATTAATGGGAATGAAGGGTACATCATGTCGAATTGGATTAATGTATTGTGTTAGTAATTGTTAAGAATTGGACTACATGTATTATAAAATATATAATGCCCATTTCAAATGATGGTAGATATTATAGATCTATTTTCATCACTATTGTTTATTGTTTAAATGTAGGAATAATATAATAGCAATTATTTCCATGCATGATAATTAGTAATTGTTAAGAATTGGACTACATGTATTATAAAATATATAATGCCCATTTCAAATGATGGTAGATATTATAGATTTATTTTCATCACTATTGTTTATTGTTTAAATATAGGAATAATATAATAGCAATTATTTCCATGCATGATAATTAGTAATTGTTAAGAATTGGACTACATGTATTATAAAATATATAATGCCCATTTCAAATGATGGTAGATATTATAGATTTATTTTCATCACTAGGAATAATATAATAGCAATTGTTTCCATGCATGATAATATCGATATTAATCATTATCGTACACATACTATATGTTGCTTGAAGGAATAAAACTAGTAGTTGCATCATAATTGTTTAAAGGTCGAGGTATAATTGTAGCGTTATTTAATGGCACAGATTTATAATACTGACCAATTATTTATTGTTGGATAAAAGAGTATGATAGTGAATTCTTTGTTTTTACTTTGATTAAAAAAAATAAATAAAATTTTTTTTTTTTGCTCTCTCTCTCTCTCTCTCTCTCTCTCTCTCTCTCTCTCTATGACAAGCCTTACATTTGGTATCAGAGCAAGGTCGAACTTAGTTCGGACCTAGAGAATTCCGCGCAAAACAATTTAGGATGTTTAGTTGACTAATAAATTTTATTTTTTTACATCTGAACAGACTTCGTCATGGATCGAAGAACTCGCCAGGGTAGAGTCGGAAGGGGATGAGGACGAGCTGCACGCCCGTCAACCCCAACAACCCCTGTGAATAACCCTCCGAGAGCGGAGGAAACCATTAACCTACCTTCGGACGAGGTCATGACAATGATGAGGAACTACCACAGAATGACAGAAGCATTGATGACACGACTTGACCGCGAGAACGTTGGTTCTCAAGTCACTGCTGTACCACAGGCGCCACCTCCGGTCAACATACACCAAGAGTTAGAAAGGGTGAAGTTTCCTGAATTTTGGGGTTCCACTGAGGGGACTGCCGCTGAGGCATGGCTAGAAAACATGGCCATGTGTTTTTCTCTGAGAGACTACACGTCTAACATGAAGGTACGGATGGCAATACTACAACTGAAGGGGGAAGCCCTTCTTTGGTGGAAGACCTTGCGACCTCAGATAGGTCTAGAGCTTGAGGAAATATCGTGGGAATTGTTCGATGAACATTTCCGTCAGCATTACCTATCAGACGAATTCATTGAGCGACAGCTGAATGATTTCCATGCACTAAAACAAGGACTACGGACAGTACAAGAGTACGAAATCCATTTTATGGAGTTACTAAGATATGCACCCCATGTTGCCACGGAGAAACTAAAAGTCAATAAGTTCATCTACAGATTAAACCCAGTCATACGAGACAAGGTTCGTATTCTGACACCTTCTACTTTGCACGATGTGGTCCAGAAGGCCCTCATAGCGGAAGAAGAGCTTCCCGGCAAGATGCTGCAAAATAAGAACTTTACATATACAGACCGAGGAAGTCAACCTTCACATGCACCCAAACATCAGTATGGGAATAAGAATTTTGGGAGGAGACCTTTCAATGGAGGGTCTAACAGAGATGATAGAACACCATACCGACCGCCACCACGGAATGATCATGCAAAGCCTTTTGCAAAACCGGCGCAGTTTGGACCAAGAAGAAATGATGCACCAGCTAGAAACAAAACTAGAGGGCCCAAAGCAGGATGTTGGAGGTGTGGAGGACCACACTTCCAAAGCGAATGTCCTCAGCAGGACCGGGGAAACCAAAGAGCGCAAGCACCGCGACAAACTACCGCAGCCGATTTAGGACGAGCGCATCGTATACACGCTGCTGTCAACAACCGCCAAGCTGAACATCAGTCCACCGTCCTCGAGACTACTGGTAAGATACATGGTAATGTATTTTCCTTGCTTATAGACCCTGGAGCTACTGAAAGTTTTATTTCCGTAAAAGTTGTAGAAAATAATAAAATGATGGCAATAAGTCAAGATGATTTCGACACGGTCGAGATGGCATCCGGTAGTGTCCAGAGTGTGAGTCTTAAGGTAGAGAACTGTGAAGTCGACCTAGGAGTATGTTCTTCGAGAATATCCTTTTATGTTACGGAATTGGGTACATACGACCTAATCCTGGGGATGGATTGGCTAGAAGCACACTCGGCGGTGATGGATTGCCGAAGTAAGGAACTAACTTTCATCGACGATGAAGGTTACAAAAGGATGTTAACTGGGAAGAAGAAGAAAGTCTCCTTGAGAATGATATCGGTTATGCAGCTGAAGAAGAGCATGAGAAAAGGGTGTCAATTGTATGCGGTGATTGCATTGAACAAGGAAGGAGATAAGGTAGAAGTAATTAATCACCCCTTGTTCTCAGAATTCATGGACGTGTTTCCTGACGCATTACCCGGATTACCACCACAACGTGAATTGGATTTCACCATAGAACTAAAACCTGGAACCGAGCCCATAGCTAGAACTCCTTACCGAATGTCAGTACCAGAATTGAAGGAATTGCAAATTCAACTACAAGAGTTGTTAGATTTAGGACTGATCAGACCTAGTGTGTCTCCTTGGGGAGCACCTGTTATTTTTGTAAAGAAGAAGGATGGGTCTTGGCGCTTGTGCATTGACTACCGTCAATTGAACAAGGCGACCGTAAGAAATAAGTATCCCCTACCCAGAATAGATGACCTCTTTGACCAGATGAAGGGTGCGACGGTATTCTCAAAAATCGACCTAAGGTCGGGATACCACCAGTTGAGAATCAAGGATGAAGATATCCCCAAGACAGCGTTTAAAACTAGATTTGGACACTACGAATTTGTCGTAGTACCTTTTGGCTTAACAAATGCACCCAGTGTATTTATGAACCTGATGAACGGTGTGTTTCGGCAACACCTTGACAAGTTTGTACAGGTGTTCTTAGACGACATTCTGATTTATTCCAGAACACCGGAAGAACATGAGGAACACCTGAGGATAGTCTTAAAATGTTTAAGGGAAAATCACCTTTATGGAAAATTATCAAAGTGTTCGTTCTTCCAGAAGGAGATTCATTATCTTGGACACATCATATCCGGCGAAGGGATAGCTGTAGATCCAGCCAAGATTGAAGCCATTTGGGATTGGCCGGCACCCACAAATGTACATGAGGTACGAAGCTTTATGGGGCTTGCCGGGTATTATAGACGTTTTGTGGAAGGCTTCTCTAGAGTAGCGGGACCTATTACGGAATTGCAAAAGAAGAACCGTCCTTTCATTTGGACGGAGAAATGCGATGAGGCCTTTGCTAAATTAAAAGAATTACTGACTACGGCACCAATCCTAAAAGTTCCCGATATGGATAAAGATTTCTTGGTATGCACGGATGCTTCAAAGGATGGTGTTGGTTGTGTATTGATGCAAGATGGGAGAGTAATTGCGTACACATCCAGAAGACTTAGGCCGCATGAAGAGAACTATGCGACCCATGATATGGAGATGACTACAGTGATGCATGCTTTGAGGTTATGGAGACACTATCTGGTAGGGAGAAAGTTTGAATTAAAGACGGACCATTGTGGGTTACAACACATCTTCACTCAAAGCGACCTTAATGCTAGGCAAAGAAGATGGTCGGAAGTACTCAGTGAGTACGACTTCGACATAACTTATGTGAAAGGGACCTTAAACAAAGTGGCAGATGCACTTAGTCGTAGACCTAGGATATTCTCTGTCATACCATTAAAGACCAACTTAAGAGAAAAGATCTTGACACTACAACAGAAGGACACATGGTATAATGAAGTAAAAGCTGAGTTGGAGAATGAACAGATGAGGATACCCAAGTTTGAAGGGTACTCTTTGGACATGGATGGTTTATTACGGTATAACCGTCGCATGTATGTTCCTGATAATGAAGAAATTCGAGGTTTAATACTGTCCGAGGCTCACCGAGCCGTCTATAGAGCGCATCCTGGAATAAAAAAGATGTACGCGGATTTGAAACCTTTGTTCTTTTGGCATGGTATGAAGAGGGATGTGGTAAGTTTTGTGGCGAAGTGTATGGAATGCCAGATGGTGAAGGCGGAACATCGACACCCAGCCGGATTACTGCAACCACATGCAATCCCAGAATCAAAATGGGAGGTTATTTCTATGGATTTTATAGTTGGGTTACCCTTAACCAACAGGAGACACGACACAATTTTTGTGGTCGTTGACACTCTTACCAAGAGTGCGCATTTCCTGCCGATTAAGAATACGTATCAAGCTCCGGAGATAGCCCGAGTTTTCATTAACGAAGTAGTAAGACTACATGGAATTCCAAAGAAAATTATTTCTGATAGAGGATCAGTATTTACTGGAAGGTTTTGGACAAGCTTTCAAGAAGCTCTTGGTACTCAACTTAACTTTAGCACCGCCTACCACCCTGAAACGGACGGACAAACGGAAAGAGTGAACCAAGTATTGGAGGACATGCTAAGAATGTATGTAATGGATCAACAGAAGAAGTGGGAAGAATATCTACCCTTGGTGGAATTTGCATACAACAACAGTTATCAGAGTTCTATCCAGATGGCTCCTTTTGAATTTCTCTATGGGAGACCTTGTAGGACACCCATAAGTTGGGATATACTAGAGGATAGGACATTACTTGGTCCTGAGGTGATACAAGAGATGGAAGACCAGATGGTCACGATTCGTGCTCGACTAAAGGAAGCACAGGATCGCCAGAAGAGCTATGCGGATGCACACAGGACTGATCGTAGCTATGAAATTGGGGATAGGGTATTTCTACGGGTAAAACCACAGAAGAGTTCTATAAAGTTTGGAAAGGGAGCCAAGTTGTCACCTAGGTTTGTAGGACCCTTTAGAATTTCAGAACGGATAGGACCGGTTGCCTATCGTCTTGACTTGCCGTCATCATTAAGTAGAATTCATAATGTTTTTCATGTTTCTGTATTGCGCCACTATGTTCCCGATACTTCACATATCATTGACTTGAGTAATGTGCAGATAACGGACGATGGGGCCGTGATGGCCGAACCGATCCGGATTTTAGACCAGCGAACGCGGCAGCTTAGGCACCGTATGATTGATCAAGTCAAAGTACAGTGGGACAGCTATAGTCCAAGCTCTGCGACTTGGGAGGACGCAACTGAGATGCGTCGTAGTTTTCCATTTTTATTCTGAACTTCGGGACGAAGTTCTAAATAAGTAGGGGTGTATGTAGTGCCCCTAGACTTTTGTAGACATTGAGGGCACCTGCTGAGTGACCCGGCCGATTGAAACATTAATTAAAAACCTTTTGACCTTATTTTTTTTTTTGAGTATGTGTATCTGAATTGTTGAGTTAAATGAATAATTGCATATGTTAAACGATTAGCTATGACTATGGAAATTATGCTGATAAATAATGCTTAACGACTAGCTGTTTGGTGACTATGTAATTGTCGACGAGATGTATATTTGATTAGATAAATAAGAAGTTGAATAAATCATAAATGTTTAACAATGTTAGATTTAGAAATCAGACGATGATTATTGAAGACAGTGCTACTAATAAATTGTTGTGAGAAGTGTGTGTAGGAACAAGTGAGACGGTTCACTGACGGACACACAAAGGAACTTGAAGGGTCGTAGAGTACGGGTAAATCACACACAAGGGAAGCGACGACGATGTCGACTTCCGACGAGAATACCACGCATGAGCAGATAAGCATTGATCCGCTTGCTCAAGAGGAATGCGTGAGGGCGTACGGGGTGGGCCACGACGGAGCTGGTCACGTACGAGTTGAGGGGCGCGCAGTGAGAACGGACTCACTCCTCAGCGCCATTAGTCCCTAGATAGCATGTAGACGGAGGATGGATGGTAACGATTCCTAAAATCCCTACAAAAGTTCCCGCAAGTCAAAACGGAAATATGATGGCAGAAGGGCCCAACGATGAGGTACCCTGTCGAGAACGGAAAGAATGGACGCAAGGACCCAACGAGGTGGTACCATGCCAAGGAATGGAAATCTTGGACGATTGGACCCGACGGAGTGGTTCCATGTCAGAGAATTAAAAATTAAGGAACCATGAGCCCAACGACGCGGCACCGTGATCCTAGTGAATTTGATTGTTAAATTAAAATGCATAAAAACTTAAGAGAATAACTCTAGATTATTACTTAGCAAATGCATAACAATAGCTAAGACATTTGCACATGAATAGTTATATTTTGTTGAGCATTTAAAATAATAGAAATTATTATTTAGGAGCAAAATAGATTAGACACCTAGTCAACTAAAAGCTAGGAGCTGATTAAAATATCTGGGGGACAAACTAGAGCAATCTTAGGGATGTAGGTACACTTCCTTGAGAAACCGACACTTGGATGGGTGAGTGTTTTAAATAATTAAATAATTAAAAATATTTAATTATGCATGAAGCGACATGTGTCGCAGGAGATTTCCCTTTATAAGGAAAGCTTAAGGAATGGGTAAGGGGCCCATAATTTGGACGATTGTCGTAATTTTCGAATGCCTCAAAAACTTGCTGCTATCTAAGGGTTTGGCTTAGAAATCCTGGTGGGAAGGGAAGCCCAAGCTGAATTTCTGAAATACGTGTGTGAACTCTACGGCCCGACTAGCTCGGGGGTCTGGAAGGAAGAAGAGTACTTCCAGAGTGGTTGGGTGGTTAACCGAGGTGTCCGCCTGTGACCGTGGTGATTGACGACGAGTGTGGAGCTGTGACAAACGAGGAGATTCACCTTCCGATTGGAGCTGCGACCATTACAGGTTCTTATTGTTCATATGATTAGTGTATTTATAATTTATTTAAAATCGTTGAAGTAAGATTTCTGTAAAACTTTGATTATTTTTTTATTTAAAGTAGATCTGAATTATTAATTCTCTGTTGAAATTATTAGAGATCTGGTTTGTGTTATGAACCTGTTTTAGTTAAATTAGATCTGAATTAATAATTCTTTGTTGAAATTATTAGAGATCTGGTTTGTGTTATGAATCTGTTTTAGTTAAATTAGAACTGTATTATTCGGTTGAAATCTCAGATCTATGATTTTGAATAAAACGCAGAAAAAAAAAGGGTTTCCTCTGTTATTTCGTTTCCAGTTTTAGGATTGATTAATTTGATAAATCTCAGATCTAGGATTTATTTAAATATCGCAGATCGCAGGTCTAGGATTTTATTAAACCTCACAGATCTATAAATTTGTTAAAACTCAGAATAGTTTCCTCTGTTATTTCGTTTTCAGTTTTAGGATTGATTAATTTGATAAATCTCAGATCTAGGATTTATTTAAATATTGCAGATCGCAGATCTAGGATTTTATTAAACCTCACAGATCTATAAATTTGTTAAAACTCAGAATAGTTTCCTCTGTTATTTCGTTTTCAGTTTTAGAATTGATTAATTTGATAAATCTCAGATCTAGGATTTATTTAAATATCGCAGATCACAGATCTAGGATTTTATTAAACCTCACAGATCTATAAATTTGTTAAAACTCAGAATAGTTTCCTCTGTCATTTCGTTTCCAGTTTTAGGATTGATTAATTTGATAAATCTCAGATCGAGGATTTTATTAAACGTCGCAGATTGCAGATCTAGGATTTTATTAAACATCTGAAGAATCTCCAGTAGTCATTTCGTTTCCAGTTCTTTATTGGATGGTAATTCTCAGAGTAGAATCGCAGAGTAGAATCGCAGAGTATTTTATGTGGATTAATTCTCAGAGTAATTCTCAGAGTAGAATCGCAGAGTATTTTATGTGGATTAATTGCTTTCGGAGTATTTTCAATTAGAACAGAACTTTCAATTTGATTGATGTAGTGTGATTGCTTAATGGTTAAGAGTTGGTGTGTTAGTTTTATTTCATTTTACAAGTGTTATTTCCATTCTATTCTGCAAGCTTTATTTCCATTTCATTCTGCAAGGCGTGAATTTGTTGAAATTCTGCAAGTATGAATTCGTTTCTGTAAGGTGAGAATAAATTTAGCAATGTAATTTCCTTTCATAAACTCATATGAGATGATGAAGCTCATTCCTGAGGATAATTCGACCAGACAGCTCTTGCTGCTTCTTCCCTGTGTATTCCTTCTGGTCCCGTGCATGTTCTACTTAGTTTCACCACAATGGCCCTCAGACTGGGAGATACGCGAACTCTACACACCCTGCATAGGCCCTGAACCGATCATTGATGCTGGCAATTGATGACGCGTGTGAGAATATTCCATTTCCAAAAAAAAAAATTCCGTCAGTGTTTAGTTCAGGCTTGATCACCGACTGGATGAGCAGAACGCCGAGCAGCTGTTCTTCTGAGTAGTCTGTCTTTCCGGTGGTTGGCTTGTGCCCTCAGGGCATGTGGCACAATCACATATAAAGGCCCCTTCGTCTCGCCTTAATTATCTGTTTATATTTAGTAGTTACCTAAAACCTTTCTTTTGTTTTAGGAATTCAAGTCATTATGTTTTTTTTTATAAGCTTAAGATAAGCTGGCGTTATTTATAGTATTATGAATTAATAATGACAGCCAGATCCTTTCTTTATGTTTAAAGGGTTATGCTGGACAACGCTGTTGAGAAACTATAGAGAATGGATTATGAGTTGTTAGAAGATACATTTCAGTTATGATTATTCAAGTTTTAGGCAAACCGATGTTTTATGCTCGAAATATTCTCTAAGTATTCCATGGATTACTATCTAAATATAAAATCATAGAGTTAAGTTGTAATGCGTTTGCTTTAACTAGTATGTGGCATTAGAACTCAGTTCGTGATTATTAGTGTAGATTGACATTACACTAAGTCATTAAAGTGAATGTATTTCTTTTTTATTAATATCTGGTGTTCGTCTTGTTCATGAATTAAATAGTTGAGTTAATGTTACAATCAAAATAGCAAGGTTCATATGGCTTATTAGTAATTGAAATTCATCATTGTCCATTTTGAATAATGTAATTGGTGATACGTTTAGTATTTTAAAATTTATACATTCTGTTAGGACTTAGCATACACCGTGTTACGGTAAATTAATGGGAATGAAGGGTACATCATGTCGAATTGGATTAATGTATTGTGTTAGTAATTGTTAAGAATTGGACTACATGTATTATAAAATATATAATGCCCATTTCAAATGATGGTAGATATTATAGATCTATTTTCATCACTATTGTTTATTGTTTAAATGTAGGAATAATATAATAGCAATTATTTCCATGCATGATAATTAGTAATTGTTAAGAATTGGACTACATGTATTATAAAATATATAATGCCCATTTCAAATGATGGTAGATATTATAGATTTATTTTCATCACTATTGTTTATTGTTTAAATATAGGAATAATATAATAGAAATTATTTCCATGCATGATAATTAGTAATTGTTAAGAATTGGACTACATGTATTATAAAATATATAATGCCCATTTCAAATGATGGTAGATATTATAGATTTATTTTCATCACTAGGAATAATATAATAGCAATTGTTTCCATGCATGATAATATCGATATTAATCATTATCGTACACATACTATATGTTGCTTGAAGGAATAAAACTAGTAGTTGCATCATAATTGTTTAAAGGTCGAGGTATAATTGTAGCGTTATTTAATGGCACAGATTTATAATACTGACCAATTATTTATTGTTGGATAAAAGAGTATGATAGTGAATTCTTTGTTTTTACTTTGATTAAAAAAAAAAAAAAAAAAAAAAAAATTTGCTCTCTCTCTCTCTCTCTCTCTATGACAAGCCTTACACTCTGTCTAGATCATGTTCACATATTTCATTTTTTAAAATTATTATTTAACTTTAATTTATTGTGCACCCACACAGACTACTTGTTAATTGCTCTTCAAATTTTTAAGTACACATGTTTCATTAAATGAAAATTCGACATGATATATGGCATTGGTATATTTCGAAAAAAATATCATTGGAAAGCCAACATAATTCTTTACATTTCATTTTTCAACCGCATGTCAAAATTCATAAGGAAAGTATGAGTTTCGAGGGCTTCAATTTAATACATGGGTAAAATTTCCATTTTTCACCATCATATTTGGCCAAAAAGAGTTACCCATCTTCATGGAATCACCTGACTCTTACATATGACTCTTTGCAAGAGCTCCCATCCCAAGAGCCAGTTCTAAGTTATGGCCACAATTTTCTGCATACATGGACGGAGATTCATTCAAACAAGAAGAAGCAATTGATAATGTGGTTAATAAAATTAAAGGTTATGTCAAGATTGCTTCTTCTTCCTACTCCACCGATGGATTGATCATGCATGTGAAGCTTTGAATTAGAAAAGAAGAGGTTGCTTCCTTTCTTTCAACTAATAATATCAATGTGGTGATGGGAAATGTATTGGTGCCGCCCTTAAATATCCCAGGTTGCTTTTTTCCATGGAAGTAGTGGTAGGATAACATCGTTGTGCTGGCAGGTACAGTTAATCAGAGGCAGTAGTGGTGAAGAATCCTCTAGAGAAGGAATTATTTTCCATGTTGTAGAAGCATCTAGAGATGGTGCACTTTGCCTATATTAGGAGTTGGAAAAACAACTGCTCATTTTTATGTATTCTTTGAAATTGGTTTTTGTTTGAGAAGCAAAGAAGGAATGGAGTGAAACATGTTTTATGTTTAAGGAGTTCCTTCTTGTCTAAAAATACTCTTGTTTCAGTTTTGTTTTGGATTTCCTCTTTGGAGTTAAATGGTTTTTAGCTTGTATCCCATCCATGATTCCACCCCTTTCAATTGGTATCGAGAAGGTTTCTCTCCTCCCCATGAGAGCTTGTAAGATTGGCTTCTTAGAGAAAAAGTATCTATGATAGTTTGGAAGTCCAATTGTAGAACTCATTGAGAATGTGAGTAGTTTGTAACCTGGAGTCAAGATCTCGTTGTAGCTGGAGAGTGTAACCCACCCCATGTTGGGAAACATAGAGTCATCATGTGGGATCAAGCTCGTAAAGGAAGCTCATGTGAAGCTATTGAAGAAATTATAGGGCTAAAAAGTTGAAGTTAGCCTATAAAAGATATGACCTAAAAAATTGTTGAGAGCTCATTGAAAACAAAATTTTGGACTTTGCTTGTGAGCTTGGGGCCAAGTGAAGAAGGGAAATGGAGTTTGGGAGAGATCAATCTATGATAGGTCGAAACCCATGGGTTGAATCCAACAAATAGAGTGTGAAGGGATGCAACCGAAAATAGGGAAAAAATTAGATACAAGGAGAAGAAGAAAGCATGGCAGTTTAAGGCCATGAGTTAAAAATAATAATTGACAACTCGAGGTGAAAGAGCATAACATTTGAAGTTTGAATCAGAGGATAAAGTTCAAAAGATGGTTGGGTTCTCTCATGTTAAATTTTTAAAGGATTACAACAAAGGAACTAATGTCTTGAATGTTATTCAAGAATATATAAACACACATTAATGTTTAAGAGAATCTAATCTTATCTGAAGTGAGTAGAGGAAGAAAGATTGCGCATTAAATAAAAGGAAGCTGGTGTGTAGAGCTGTAGACTTCATCAGATAAAAATAATAAAAGTGTTTGCGTCTAGTGAAGAGAGGACTGAAGCTGTAAAAAACAGACAAGGTCCGCATCAAAGACGAGACCCATCCTGAGTCAATGTTACATAGAAGTAATAAGAAGGTTGTTTGAAGAGCCAAGGAACTTTGGAGTTGACCATCTTGTGCAACAACCACCATGGGAGAAGAAAAATTCAAGTAAATTGTGGCATTTTAAGTTGGTTTTTGTTGACAAGTGAATGCCTAGCTGAGACAGACTAGTAGGCAAGTATGCTTTTGTGTGAAATTTGGAGGGTATGTTGCTACCCTTGTTTGGATATTGATCATGTAGGGCTCTATATATTTTTGAATTCATGAATTGGTAAGCAATTGTAGCAGAAGCTTGAGAAGACTACTAGTTTGATTAACAGGGGAGAATTCCCTAAGGTACAATGAAGGATAGATACATTTTTGTTAATGCTGCAGAATTTAAAAACAAAGTTGAAGAAGAAAGCAAAAATGATGTTGTAGAAAATGGAGAAGTTATTGTTGAAAATGAAGTATGATGAGGAATATGAAGTAAAATATGATGAAGAATATTTATTTAGTGAAGAATAAACAAGGCAGATTAGGAAAGAGATGAAATTGATTGAGGATTTGGTGAATGGAGTAGTCATGGATGTTGTTGAAGATGTTTCAGAAGTATTTGAGAGAAGTTCTTATGCAATAAAAGAAAAATGAAATGATGAAAATAATGAAGTTATGAAAGTTGCATGTGAAACAACATGAGAAGACTTAGAAAATATCACTATTGAAGTTGCAAATACAACATCTCAAGCCACAAGAGATGTGGAAGAAAATAATGTAAAAGAGAAGCATATTTTTTTTAATATTTCTAATGTTTATGTTTGTATATGTATGGACAAAAACAATATGACTTCAAAAGTTGAATAGGAACCCATGAATGAAGTATCAAGGCTGTCAAGAAGCAAAAGCAAAGTAAATAGAAATAACAACACATGTATTTGACCATTGGATTTGCAGCTCATAAAGTGAATGAATAATTTGAAGAAGTTCCTGGATAGTAGAATTGCAAAAGCAATAAAGAGGACGATGATGTTGGTAGCAAGTCTAAAGAACCTAAGAATATATTGAGGATGAAGCCCAGAGTGAAGATGAAAAATATCAAAAGAATTGGTGAATCCAAAGTATGGAGTCCAAAAAAGAAAAAGAAGGTAATAGTGCCTTGTAATCCTAGATGAGACTAAGACCAGTCAGCATTCGTATCAGAAAATTTTTGAAATCTTCCTTTTGTAAGCCCATAAGGCAATGTTGGTGCATGTTCATCAATTGTTTCAGTTGTTAGTGTTCTTTCAAATCTTGTAAGTGGTGTAGCATACTATGGTTGGAATTAAGGGGGGTTGTTGGAAAGTGTAGTTAATTTCTCCCACCATTGATATCATATCATGTTAATTTCATAAGTCGTTTACCTATCTGAATGTATTGTTTGGTAGGTGGAAACTTAATGTGCTAGTTGTAACAATGTAAGTTGAAGCTTGTTGAAGAAGCCTCCATAGAAGGAACTATTTTGCATGATGTAGAAGCATCTAGAGATGGCGTGCTTTGCCTATCTTGGGAGTTGGAAAATAAAATGCCCATTTTGATGTATTATCTAAAATTGTTTTTTGTTTGAGAAGCAAACAAGGAATGGAGTGAAATATGTTTTATGTTTGAGGAGTTCCTTCCCATTTGAAAGTATTCTTGTTTCATTTTTTGGGGGCGATTGTCTCTTTGGAGTAAATGATTCCTATGTTGTATCTCGTGCATGCTTCCGCCCCCTTCACACTGAACCCCATAGCCCACTTGGATATTTATAAACATATTTGAGAATATCCTACAAGTTGGGATTGTTTACAAGATATATAACTTGATTATTGGGCATTCTATTTCTAGAATGCCTACAGACTTTGTTTGTATATATCTATCAGATGAATATTGTGCAAATAAAGTTCCCTCAAATCCATTAGTAAAAGACACTTCTATTTCTTACCCTAATGCTTGTAAGAGTATTTACATGCAACATTCATCTAAAGCAGTGTCAATTGTGACAAACAATTGGAAACATTCGCTCCAAGATACCTATCAATGTCATTTTTTTTCGATACTTTGGAATTTGACTAGAACAATTGTTCTATGTAATCAATCAGATCCAACAAATTGAAGTTATGTCTTGTGTATAAGCTTTTCTTGAAATGAAATTTTTGTTTTAAAATTTGTTTGGAAGTATTGTCTCGTTGTCAATTCTTCAATTAGAGATGTGTTTACAAATTTACTATACATGTAGAGAAGTTATATGGTATTGATGTGCATTACAAATTTATTGTATAAGTAGTAATTTTATATGATTTTGATATTTTCAACTTTGGTAATATTAAAATTAAAATTTTGAATTTTTTAAAATAGTTGAAAACAAATGTAGTATTTTTCATTATTTTTGTTTTTATTGTAATTTGATTTTATTTTGTAATAATTGATACTACTTTAAAATGATTTTGGTCTAATTATAGAAATATATATTAAAAGAGCAATTCATAAAGCATTTAGAAATTTAGAACCTTGATAAAACTTGACATCCCATGACATAAAATCTTTCCATTTGTTACAAATTATTACAACTTAGTATGAAGGCAGACATTAAAATAACCTAGACAAACAAAACTCTCATTCCACCCCTCTAGGAAACACTCTCATTTGAACACTCTTGGAAACACTCTCAAGCAATGAAGGACCTCCACCACCGCTTGCAACTTAAGATCAAAGTTGACAATGAGATTTCATTTCAACATTCTCAAAGCACTCCCTTGGAAGAACTTTATGCAACTTAAGATTAGAGTTGACAATGAGATTTCATTTCAACATTCTTAAAGCACTCTCAAACTTGGAAGAACTTTATGCAACTTAAGATCAGAGTTGACAATGAGATTCATTTCAACATTCTCAAAGCACTCTCAAACTTGGAAGAACTTTATGATGTTCTCTTAAATTTATATGTTTACATTTTTAAAATATTTAACGTTTAACTTAAAATATTAAATTAGGTTAACTTAATAATAAAGACTAACATAAAATATATTTTGATATAGTCAATTTTTTTGAAAAATAGATTCATATTTATATTAAATAATATAAATTTATATAAAGTTTTAATATTAACGTTATTAAGGGGAAGCGGGCGGAAGGGAATCTTGTATGATTTGGGAGGAAATCTGAAGGAATTTATTTATTTATTTATTTATTTTTTTTCTGGGTTTTAGGATGGTCAACCAATAACATGGTGAAGGCTCTAGCATTATATTAAGGAGTTAAAAGTATGGTGAAGTTAGGTATTTTTTAGGCCATTATCATCTGCAATTCTCGGATTCTGATCAAATCCTTCATTTGCAAAACCCCTCCATTAGATCTAAATCTAGCTCAAATCTATGATCGAATAAGGGAGATACTAAAAAACCTGAGAGCCTTTCAATTCTATCACGTCCTTTGGGCCAACAATATGGCCTCACCTTTAGTCGAAGGAATTCTTCAAACTTTCAGTATTAATGAGCAGTATGAACAAATACCCTAAGAAGCACGATTCTATAGGGGGAACTATGTAGAGGGGGAAGCAGAAATGATAGCCCTTGGTCACATTAGCAGGGTGTATGATCAGAGGCTAGGTGACAAATGCAAGGAAGAAAGGATTATCGAGATGAAGAGGAAAACATGACATCAGGATGATGTCATGATGCAACAACAGTGGAGGATAGATGAGGTGAGGAGGGCTAACACATGGCTTTTTAAGCAAATGTTAAAATTTTTAGATGGAGGACCTGTTGTTTGGGATAGATCCTAGTGACATCATGGATTCAAATGGGATGGCATGTAGAAAGGAAATTATTCATCATTTGTAGCTACGACCATTAAATTCGCATGCTTGTCAGGATCAGGAAGTCATCATGCTAAAGACTGGGGATATGGCTCTAAACCTTATTTAAGTTTGAAAATGTTGGGGTCAAAATAATTGTGGTGGTGTGTGTTGGTTGTGTGCATCTACTCAGGTGACAAGGAAAGTGCTAGGAATTTCCAGTCATGGTGGTGTGCCTTGGTTGTGTGCCTCTACTCAGCAGTAAGGGAAGGCATCAGTGGGAGAGGAAAGTAGAGAAGTGGAACTCGGGCCCTATAGCTTTGATCAAGAAAATGGCTAGCGATGGGTGGAGTGAGGATGAGGATTGTTGTGTATCCCATGGTATTCGGTGTGTTAAGGTTTTCCAATGGAACCTGCAAATGAAGGTCCATAATCTCCAGCATGATCTGCATGCATTTGACAGGCATTTGGAGCAATGGAAGGATTCTAAGCAACAGGTTCGTTTGGTGGAAAGAGGTGATACTAACTATCAACTTGTGGTTATGGGAGTGGAAGTGGAACTTTAATAGGAAAGGAATGAAGCTCTGGAGGCGCACTTAAAAAAAATTAGAAGCGGCCCTGGTCACTCTACAACAAAAGTTGAACAACGAGGAAACAACTAAAGGCTCCTCTTCCTTCCCTGTGGATTTGCAAACCGAAATCCATGTCCTTTGGGGCAATCCATGATGTCAAATAATGTGTTTTCAATGTCCTTTTTTGTTACAACAGTTTGCTAGATGCTATAGCTTTCAATATAGGAGTTCTAAATATAGTTAGGGTCTAAAAACTTTACATTATTGGGAAATCTTGGGGCAATTCTTGTATTGTATAATTGAGGGTTTAATCCATCCTCTTTTAATATAAAAATTCATATTTGATTTTATATATATATATATATATATATATATGTATATATATATATATATGTATATATATATATACATATATATATATATATATACATATATATATATATACATATATATATATATATATATATACATTTATATATATAAATATATATATATATATGTATATGTATATATATATATATATGTATATATATATATATATATATATATATATATATATATATATTTATATATATAAATAAATATATATATAAATAAATAAATATATATATATATATATATATATATATAGTTTTTCAATGTCCTTTTTTGTTACAACAGTTTGCTAGATGCTATAGCTTTCAATATAGGAGTTCTAAATATAGTCAGGGTCTAAAAACTTTACATTATTGGGGAATCTTGGGGCAATTCTTGTATTGTATAATTGAGGGTTTAATTCATCCTCTTTTAACATAAAAATTCATATTTGATCATATATATATATATATATATATATATATATATATTCAAATCCAACATATTTAGCACTAAATACAATCATCTTATTGGATATAAAACTTTAAAAACCCTTTGGAATTGATCAAATTGAAAAAAAAAACAAAAAATCCATGATAAAACCAAAGCAGGTTGGTTTACATTCCAACATCTTCGGTGGGTTATGATTCCTCCTGAAAAAGGGAGCAATGTAGAGTTTTCTTTAAATACTCTCACTCTGTACCTTTGTTTTCAGTAATTAATCTTAATCAAAGTACATATGTTCTATAAAGTATAAATGATGTATAGGTTGGGATATAAGCGATCAAATCTAAAACACTTTAAATCCAAACTGTGTGCATTTCAATTTATAGCATTTATTTTACTTGAGCTTCAAGTACACATTGTTTGTAAAATAAAATCATTAACTAAATCATTTAGAAATGCTTTCTGAACATTTGTATCATGATAAGAACATACATTTTGGTTATGCTAGGGAACCTCCTCCTGGTCCTAGTTAGTTCTCCATTTTATTTAAGAATATATTTAGTCACCCAACTACCAAAATTTAAATGTTGTCGGTGGAGGCTTGTCCACATTAACAGTATTCAAAAATGGATGACATGCACACAAATAAAAATTGAGCATGTCACAACATGTTAAAGGGATCCCAATACATCCCAAAAGTGCCATGAAAAAATTGGCCGTCATAGAAAATGTTAATTTTTATTTTTGATGTTTTAAAAAAAAGTGCACAACTTATATTAAAAATTCATAAAAAAGGTTATGTTACAGATTGCATGTCAAAGATTAATCCGTGTAGCTGGAAATTGGCAAGTTAGTGTCAAGTCGCCTCCAATTTCTTGACTTTAGGTACATACTCCAATGTCTTCCATTAATTATGCCACGGAATTCATCCGCGAGGCTTGGGTCTTATACATTTTATATACGTTGACCTCATATAGATAGATACCACATGATGTATAAGCTAGTGTGGAGATGATGATATGGAAGGCTTGAAAGCCATGCTTGGGTTGTGAAAGACATTGCTAACTCTCTTTAAGTGTATTTGAAGCAATTTCCTCTACATTCAACTCATGTTGCTCCAGTCTCCATAATATCAATTGAGCCTTCAACGCATAGCTGAATTAGAAGGAAACATAGTTGCACCGGCATAAATTTTACCACATCTCTCTCATACTAGGTTGTAGAGCACCTCGCCACTCTTGATGCAATGAGTGTTTTTTTTCTCCATATCTTATCTTAATAATTATATGATGCCCTCATTGATATGACCATATTGAATTATTTCACATAGATTTAAAATGTTTTAATGGACATGAAATCCCAAAGATTTAAACTGTTAGATTGCAATCAAAGTGTTAATTATGTTTAATTATGTAGATGAAAATTTTATCCTAAGAAAAGATCATCGATTTTCTTGCTTCTCTAATTCACCTTCCCCTGAGCTCAAATCCCCACTGCAAGTACCCATCCTACCTAATTCCCATACTACATTGCTAATTTTTCAGTGCCCTCTTTCGGGTTTCTACTGTTTGTAGTAGTTTTTTATAGCTTTGGAGTGTTTGGACTGTTTGTATCTACTAGAGTTTACCTCCTGTTTGTTTTTCTTTTGGATTTTTTCAACCTTAGGATGCATTCTTTTTTCTTTCTTAGACATACATTTGATTAAAAATATAATATTCTATTTAACACATTTTTTTTAATAAAATGTAAAATTAATTTATTATTATCAATTGAAATGCAATTTTTCTCAAAACTTTTCATCATAGAAGATTGCATGAATATATATTGAAATTAAGATTAGCAATTTAAATTGATCATTGGCCAGGCATATCGAATGATACAACACAGCGTTAGAGACATTTTGGAAGATTTTGATTGACATGGGAAACATTTCGGAAATGAAAATTAATTCACAATTTTTGTGGTGTCATTATATGGATGAGTTTTTTTTTTCAATACGAAAAAACAAAAACTTCTATTAAATGAAAAAGTTGTGTCGATAATTACATATAAGCCGAGGTGCCAATAACGGACATAAAGCTTTTTTAAAAAACTGATACATATACGTCATGTTGATGAGTGTACTTATCATTTTATAGAAAACTTCATTAAATCTGAATCCTGACTTAAGCTTTGAAGCCAAGAAACAAAGATCAGAATAATCTCTACCAACTAAATTTATAATATAAAAATGTTGCCCATATTCTGTTCAAACTGGTGACAAATTGGTTGCGTGTATCATGTGTGACATATTACAAGAAGAAAACGTGGAGTATGTCTTGCATTATTATCCAATGATGGGATGACAGAAATCCGAGTAAAAAAGTACCTTTTTTTTTGTAGTAAAAGATTTCTTATGTCATCCCTGGCAAAGTCTGAATTGTGAATCGTGATTCGCCGCATGGGAGCCAAGTTGAGGGTATGGATTGACAAAGTAACCATCCAAATTGGCAGTCAAATACAGTCTACGAGTTTTATTTGAAAAGAGATGTCTAACAATCTTATATAATTCCTATGCGTAGGACCCTTTGTTTCAAATAACTTTTTATATAAATTTTAAATTATTGTTATTTTGCTTTCCAAAGTTTATCTTGTAACTTTTTTCCCTTGGTTTGGACTTTAATATTAAAGTTGTGGTCAAATTCCACATTACAAGATTAACTAATACTTAAAATTTTGGCTTGGTTTAACTTTTTATTATTATATAAAATTGGTTTATTCTTATTATTAATTTTGAGTTCCTTAATGAGATATTAATGAATACCTTAATTTAATTATGTATTGATAAATATCTACCAAATCATTTTATTGAGCTCTTTTTAATATATCTTTCCAATTAAAAAACCCTAGTTGTATTAAATACTCTTTTTTATACTGAATATCTATAAATCCCTATACCCTACATGTATTTGTAAATAATTTTAGACCATTTAGACTTATTCAGTATGATTATTTCACGATTGGTGAGATGGAGAAATGGAAAATATACTTATTAAAGATCAATTCTTAAATTATGGATGAGAGGTCAATTCTTAAATTTTGATATAATTTAAAGAGGTATCCAAACAAATAAATGTATTCGAATTAGTTTGTTCAATTTGCTGTTGTGAATGTTATTGAGCATTTTGTTGCTAGTGTCCATATCAAATGCATGTAAGTTAGGTGCACTTCTCTTGTCACATATGTTAGAGAATATACAACCCAAGTTACCACCAAAATAATTCATTTTTTTCTTTTAATTTTTTTTTGCACATTTTCTTTTTCGAGTAGCAATTTAGGTGGAAAGTTGGATTGTAAATAGACACTTTTTAAATTCAAACTAAAACAAATTAATGTAAACATTTATGCGTGGCACAACATAAATGAACATATAGCATAACACGCTCTTTATTATTTGTCTATACCCAACACATTAATTATGAGTCTATTACAATGTAAGTTGGATGCTAAACTTATTAAGGTTTTGGATGCTATATATTATAGCATATAAAGGTAAATATAATACAATGAGGTCAATGGTTTTGATATATTTTTTGTTAAGTTTATAAACTCACAACGTACATCAAATAAAAATATATAGGAAATTAATTATTCTTATTTCTCATATATTTAACTTAAACTAAACAACTCATTAAATAATTTGTATATTTTATATTTTAGTAAGAATAAAAACACATTCTTATTCTTATGTAAACATCATAATAGTGTTATCTCCATGAGCATAATAACAATAAACAATAGAAATGAAAATTCCCATATGTGCATATCATCCTCAAATAATTCCAAAACCTAGATTCATCACAAATTTCAACCTAGACTTATCCCAAATTCCAAACACATATTAAGCCTTCTAAGTAAACATCCACACAACTAATACTAAACCTACATAGTTATAAGATAGTTCTTAAAATTTTCACAATGAAATATTAGAATTTGTTGTAATCCCATAAATAGTTTTTTCCAGCAAAAGGATCCCTATAACCAAGTGAAGTCCTAGATTTAAAAGAGCATCGACTTCTAAATCCAATTCATGGTAGAGGCGAGTGAATATTATGTTGTAAATTCACCTTGATTAAATATGTGAGAGGTTGGAATGCAACATTATGAATGTGTCTTTCATTCCAAATCCACCTGATCACTAATAATGAGTCACCAAAAAATTGTATATTTCTAATACCTTTATCTAATGAAACAATTAGAAGCACTCTAAGTGCAATCAACTCAACAAAGTTGTTGGAACCACTACCAAAATAGGAATTAAATCTAATATAATGATCATCTTCAAAAAATAAAATGCCTGAAATATTGCTAATGTTCTCAAGTCCCTTAGAGACTCGCATAGAAGTCCCAAGGGAAAGTTTTATAAACCTGAAGCTCCCCTATATGATGAGGCATTTTAGTATGTGTGGCCCTTTGATAGAGTTGAAAAATAACATAAATATGTGAAAATACTAAGAAATTAGGAATTTTCCTATTGTCAAAGAAGAGGGTATTTTGAGACAGTCAAATGTCCCAAGAAATGAAATTGTTCTCAACTACTTAAGATCATGCCTTTGAAACTAGCCATTGAAGAAACCCTCAATATTTGTCACAATCCAAATATTTGGAAGTCCTAATGAATAAATAATATGCTTCCAAACTTGAATAGTGAAAGTGCAGTGAATGGCCATGTGAGAGATGTTTTTCACTGGATTTACAAAGTATACAATGACTAGGACCTTGGGTTTGCCTGTTATTCTCAATTCCGAAGTTAGTACTCTATTGTTCAAGGCAAGTGACATATGAATAACAACATTTTTTGGATCCTTAACCCTACAAATTTTAGACCAACACCACCCAACCTCTTGTTGCTCATTAGTTAGTAAAACACAATAACCAAACTTATTTTTGTTTATGGATAATTTGTATTTAGTTTAATAGTCCCAAGGGTTAAATCAATCAATTGAACCATTCGCCACATTCTCCACAAAGAGACTATAGTTCACAAGTTCAAATCCCATCGAGTTCCTTGAGGTTACCCACTTCTATTAGGATTGTGTCCTCCACCATCCAAATATTACAATGGAGGGGAAGATCTAGCTAAGTTTTCCTTGAAATTTTTAATGTTTAGTTAAATAATGTTTGCATATTGATACTATAGTTGTATTAATTATTGCAATTAAAGGAATCATAATAATATTAACTCATTAAATTATGAATAAATTATAATAATATTCTATTATTGTTCATGAGGCACTTGTTGTTATGTTAAGGTTTTTTGGGCACTTGTGGTCACGTATATTATATTGTGAGTGTCGATATACTCGTTACACTTTTATTTCTATGCTTGTAGTTAGAAATGTAGAGGAAAAAAATTAAGTTAATCAACTTAACAATCCAACTCACACAAATGCAACATCCCCTACAAGTGATGAAAAAATTATGCTTGTAAGTAGCTCAAACACTAACTGGATCAAGCAATGAATGAAGATCAATATGTCAGAGAGATGTTTTATACATTGGAGAAATTTATTTTGAAATAATATTTTCAAAGAAAAAATGTATATCCTATAAAATGTATATTTTTTAAAATTTATCGCATACATATATATATATATATATATATTGTCCCATTTTATATGAACAAGGGTTCCCAAACATTGTAACAACTAAATTTTGATGAATTATCCAGTATTCTGACAAGGTTTAGGTAGTAGTCCATTCCTTGTGAATCTTCTCCTCTTCTTCATCGAAATTTCTAAATAAAAAGTTGGTCGACTACCATCCACATAGGTGGTTAGTAACCCCAAAGGACCCGATGAGATTTGCCTCAAAAATTATTTAGGCTTGTTTATAGAAAGGTGCAAGAATTTTTCCTATTTTGTGTTTGCATTTTGTTGTTTCTTCCTTTTAACCAACACTTTGTAATTATTTATTTTGATAGCCTAATGCCAGGGCCTCATCACATGCATCTTTGATAGCTTCCTTATATATATTTCAATATTTTTCATACCATGGGTTAATCATTTGATTTTTGTTCCTTAACGAAATTTGATAAGAGTATTTGTTCATACAAGTTGATGATTTTGTTATAATGTTATGATAGATGTTGTGTAATATAACATAGTTAATAACATTGTTGCCAAGACCATATATACAAGCCATTCGGTTCGATTTTTGACAAGTTACAACCATTACATATTATGATGTCTTGACAACTACAAGGTTTGATCAATCATATACCAAACAAGTTTTCAACTAAATATTTTGAGCTTCTTTTGTATATGTGGGCTAAATCAAGGTCTTTAACTAACCATAATGTGTTAGGATTAGAGATATTGCTTAGCTTTACAACTTGCTTATTTATTGTTCTAGCAATAAATTCCTCTCATAGTTCTTAAATACAAAATATCATGTTCCAAACTAATGAAATAGTAATCTTATATGGATTTTTCTTTTATTAAATGTGGAATTTATTGGCACAAAACAACATATTGCTTAAAAAAAAATTATAGCATCAATGTTTGAAATCTCCATCGACGTGTACAAATTGAAATGATCTTTCTTATTAAGATTAATATAAGGTGTAAGGTGATAAGGCGTGCCTCCAAAACTCTTTGAGAGGATACTTTATTCTAGATAACTATAAAGACCCATCTATCCATATCAAATATCAACGATTCAACATGCACAGAAGTTTGTGCAAGCAAGGTAATGAATATTTCTCTATAAACCCAACTTAACATAGGGTCATTCCTATATGGAGAGCTTTCACAATTCTATATAAGGATCTTATTTATTGTTAGACTTTTGCTCCTTGTCCTTAATAAAAACTTTTATATTTCAAATATTGCCATTTTTCATCTTTCATGGCTTTTTAAACCTTTTTGAATTCCTTTCTCAGTTCAACCCGATCCATTGGAATGAGATATTCCGTTATAAATATCCATGAACCTTTAAGACCAAAAGTTTTACTTGGTATGTCAAATGCGTTTTCAATGGATTTTAGATTAACTCGAATAAACCTATTTTATGTTTAATTTGTCAAACTAACCTTTATACTTTTATGAGGTAGGGAATTTTGATTTTTCATTATTTTTGCAATGCATCCTTGACTATCCCTATTGTGTATTTTTCTTCTTCTTACTTTAAGAAAAAAAGGAAAAAGGATAAGGTTTGAGGATTTTTAATTACATTCATGTTATATTGAACTATTAAGTTGTTCAATTTTTCCTGTTTGATAGGTTTAATATCCAACTTACCTATGTGACTATTCAAGGAAAAAATATTGTTTACTATACCTTCAAGTTTTTTAATCTTATTTGTTATTATAATGTTTGTTAGGTTATTGTCCTTCCCTTCATGGGTCTAGTTTTCTCCCTTGTACTTTGTTTCCATTTCTTATACAATCAATTCTCCATTAACAATAACTTATTTTTAGAACTTGTTATTGTATTGTCTCGTTGTTTTTGAATTTTATCGTAAAAGACTTAACAATTAATATTAAAAATATTTTTTATGCCCAATTGCAATGTGAAGAACCTACAATAATTACTTAATGCAAATACACGAGATATCAGAAATAATAGAACATAATCACTTTTATATTGATCACGGGCCACTTCGAGGGGGCAACCTCCTTTGAGCAAGCTCAATACAATTAACTTCACGGTGCCTTCAATGACCTCAACACACACTTATATACTAAGTCTATGCCCAGTACTATGAGTCAAAACCATGGGACATATAATACTACGAGACGACTTACAAAGCATATGCGTCCAATACTATGGGTCAATACTATGGGCTAATATAAACTACGGATCAACAAATACTACGGGACGACTTACAAAGCATATGCGTCCAACAACAATATACTAACATAGTAAAGAGAAGGGTTGACATAGGTTCCTAACATCCCCTCTCCTTTAGAAAAAGCTTTGTCCTCAAAGCTTTGGTTGGAGAAATTACTGCAGAATCTGAAGGAGTGGTTCCCCGGTAGCATCCTCGGTTTGCATTTCGGGCCACTGACACCTTTGGAGTGTCAAGGAGGATTGCTTGGAAGGCTGTAGATGAAGAAGAACCCTGTCAGTTGCGTGGAAAATGCGCTCATAACGGTGTTGATCGGCTTGTTGTTTCAAGCGAATTCTAGCCATGTGAAGATTGTCATGCAAAATGAGAAGAATCTGATCGCGGTTGCGAAGAACCGAGTCAATTTACTGAACTGGGGAGCTGCTAAGGGTGTATGGAAGAAGAACTGGTGGTGTTTTTCCATAGACTGCTTCATATGGTGTCCTCCGAGATGTGGTATTGTACCACCAGAGCACTGCTAGGAAATCCATAGAAATAGTTGGCCAAAGCTGTGTAGGGATGGGCAAGGGTTTGAGCAATCCCGAAAGGAGTGTCGTTTCCCCCTTGTTAACTTGGAAAGTATCATCGTCAGCCACCATCTGTTGAATTGTCATTTTTAGTCCCAGCCATAAGAAGTTACATTGTTCCCGGTCATACATTTTGCAGAACCCAGAGTGCCCCGTTGATGAAGAAGCATGGAGTTCATAGAAGAGATAGCCCTATTGAACATATTGCAACCAATTTGGAACAAGCAGAGAAAGAGCTGTAAGAGAAATTGCATCATCAATTGTGCAAGAAGGAGCATCTTCCACCATATTGTCCTTACCCTTCTTGTAAGTGATCACATAAGGATAACCCATGAGTTGGATAACCCATTGCAGGTGTGTTGGGGAGGAGACCCATTGTTCCAGAAAATTTTTCAGACTCGGGAGATCAGTCTTGATGCAGAAATAATTCCCTAATAGGTATGGCTGCCACTTCTGTACTGCATGCAAAATAGTCATCATTTCTTGCTGAGAGGTAGATGTGGCTACATTCTTACCGGAAATGTCTCTTGAAAGCAGCAAGCGCATTGGTTCAACAAAGATACTTGCACATCTATCCAAGGAAGTAGTGGAGATGTTAATGGGTGCATCTGAATGGAATTGAGCTGAGCGATGACACCATGTGAATTATTCTTAAGGATTTTTTCCAGGCGATGTGAACTGATGATGCAGAGAGACCCTGGTTGTAAGCCCATAAATTTTTGTTGTGCCCCATTGACTTTAAACTACATCCAAAGTTCAGCAAAATCCCATAAGATGGGGCCAAGTGTGCATAACCATTGAACGCCCAAAACCACATCACATCCACCTAAGGACAAGGAAAACATGTAAGAGTGTAGGTTATAATCTTCCACAGAGATACGTACATTGTGACACTTCCCCTTGCAAGGTAAGGTGCCCCCATTGGCAACCATGACTTCAAAGTTGGAGCAAGGATGGACAAAACAATCAGCCTGTTTGGCAATCCGAGGGTCAATGAAGTTATGAGTGCTACTAGAATCAATGAGTATGGTAAGAGGGAGCTTCTTGAAGTATCCCCTGACCCGCATTGTTTGTGGGGTGGTGACGCCGGTTACAGCATGGAGAGAAATCTCGGGTGGGTCGTCCTGAGATGGGGTGTCAACAGGCAGGTGTTGAATGTTGACATGATCATCTACTGTATATGTAGCTTCTTCACCAAGTTCTAAGGCAGGCGGAGAATCCACATCCAAGAGATAGAGCTTTTGTTGAACACATCTATGTCCCCGAGTGAATTTCTCATCACAATTATAGCAAATCCCTTTTTCTCGATGTGCCTTCATTTCTATTTCAGACAAATGCTTGATAGGAGTTTGTTGAGGAGCAGGCGTGATGGGAGGTCGTTGGGAACCCATATTTTTGAAGGGAACAAAGGTGGGTTTGGAGCGTTGTTGAGCTACGATCTTGTCCTTGGCCAGCTTAGCCAACCCTAGGACTTCCATCATTGTGTTGGGACAAAACATTTTGACCTTTGAGCGGATTTCATCCTTGAGACCACTGATAAAACAACTCCTATAGAATTCATCAGACAATCCTTCTGTGTGATTGGCTAGTTTCTCAAATTCTGTCTGATACTCTCTCACTATGTCAGTTTGGTGAAGTTTAGTGAGTGCTCCTGTGAAGTCGTAAAAAGCACTAGGACCAAATCGTGGAAAAATGAGTTGGCAAAAATCTATCCAGTTTGGCTTGGGATGAGCATTGATGTACCAACGGTACCATTGAAGGGATTCCTGTTCCAAATGAAAGGATGCAAGTGGAACTTTCTGAACATCAAAAGTATTATGCAGACTGAAATATTGTTCTGCTCGGTATATCCATCCAGTCGGATCAATACCATTGAAGCGAAGAAAATCAAGCTTCGGCCCACGAAAATTGCTAGAAGAAGAGAACCTGGTGGCTGCAAAAGATTTTGGTTGTCTGGTATTGTTCATGGCTGAATGCTGAAGATGGAGGCTGAGAAATTTTTCATCCAGATCTTGGAGTTTGCTTTGGATGGCTGCAAGTGCTTCCTCCATGGTGTGTGCTCCTGCACGGGTGAAAACCATAACCAGGTTTTTTTTTTTTTTTTTTTGGTGGAATGGGTAGAAAAACACAAACAGAAGCTGATTTAGTAAAGGGAAATGTGGATTGGGGAAACAATCTGATGGGTAATTGGGGTTTGACTAGATTTTGGACATTGTCGAAAGAACAAGAAAGCAAAAAGGGGGATTTCAGAAGTGGGGTGATAGAATGAGAAAATTTGGCAGAGAGGGACAAAGAAGCAGAATTCAGAAAGGAACTCTATGGTAAAATTTGAAGGTGATTGGGTGAAATCTGAGGAAGTTATGACAAACCCTAAAAATAGACAAATGTGGGATTTCGGGCTTTGGGAAGGGGAATTGGGGATAGGGTCCTTAAGAATGAAAGATGTAGAATGGGATGACAGGGGTTCCTGTAATAGTTTTTTTTTTTTCAGAAATGGATTGGGGCAACAGCGGCGCAATGACACGGAAGGGATAAAAAATGGCTAGATCTGAAACGACGACTGGATCTGGAACGACTTTCAGAATAAATCTGGAATGGCTGGATCTGGAGCAGAAGTGATCGGCAATAGTTCAACTAAAAATAGATATGGACCCCAGGTATGTACGGCTTCCTAACAGTTCAGGTGTTTCACTCGGCCACCAATGATGTCTAACGGCTTGTGTATTGGGGCAGTACTCCTCACTCCATGGCTCAGGTAAAACTGATAACCGCTTTGCCACAAACGACAGCTCTTGGTTTACCTCACGGGTGGGAACTAGTCAATCAGGTAGGGGTCGTTGCCCTTTTCGCTGGCAGGTCCTCTCAATGGGCCAGCTACTTTGGGGTTCCTGTGGTACTCCTCACAATGAGTTTTAGGGCTTATGCCCAAGTACTTCTCACAGTTAAGCGGATAGGGATTATTCCCAAATCCGAAGCTGCAACAGATACGAAAACAAATTTGGCAGAAATTCCACCCAACGAGCCCAAGAAGGTGCTCTGATACTAGATGTGAAGAACCTGCAATAATTAATTAATGCAAATACACGAGATATCAGAAATAATAGAACAGAATCACTTTTATATTGATTACGGGCCACTTCGATGGGGCAACCTCCTTTGAGCAAGCTCAATACAATTAACTTCACGGTGCCTTCAATGACCTCAACACACACTTATATACTAAGTCTATGCCCAATACTATGAGTCAAAACCATGGGACATATAATACTACGGGATGACTTACAAAGCATATGCGTCCAATACTATGGGTCAATACTATGGGCTAATATAAACTACGGATCAACAAATACTACGGGACGACTTACAAAGAATATGCGTCCAACAACAATATACTAACATAGTAAAGAGAAGGGTTGACATAGGTTCCTAACATGCAATTTATCATCTCTCACTTCCATATCTTTTCTAGAGATTCCATGTACTTGTAGAGTGTCCATAGTAATTTTTATAGATCTCCTTAGTTTGTTGGTTTAAGTCTAAGAATGATGGCATATCACTCATTATTGCATTTGAAAACAAGAAAAATATGTATGGAAAAGGAAAAAAAAATTGCCCCTAAAATAACATTATTGTTTTATATGGCTTTATGAAGTAATAGAATCATAGGTAATAAACAAATTTAAGATAGGTCGTGACCCATGCCTTCATTCGGAACTACTTAAATTAGAAATCACACTTCGTCAATAGTTCTAGGATTTCTTTAGTAAACTTTTCATAAAAAAATAGATTCTATACATTGGAACTACCCTTGAAGTGGTGAAGGGACATGCTTAATAGATTTGTAAATCCCCCCAATATACCTTCCCAATTAAAAACAAAAAACAAAAAACAAAAAAATATTTTCGCTAAATGTCCTAGGTATCCTTTTTTTGGGGAATTTTTTTATATTACCCTTTTTTATTTGTACCCCTAGTATGGTGACATGAAATAACTCTTATAATCCCTAAAATGATGAAAGCTAATGGACTACGTTTTTTCATTTTTTATCTTTTGTATTTTAATTTAACAATTGAAATGATTGGAAGTTAATGGAGATTATAACAACACTAATTGCTATGCATCATCATATGAGATAAAAAGGGTCAAACGTATTGTCATGTACCCAAATTTTGAGGATAGTTATTTTATATTATTTCTTTTGCAAAATACTTTGTGTTAAATTATAATTACCAAGTTTTGTAATTAATGACCAATTTGATCAAAGATGACTATAATGACTTATTATTATTATTTAATAAATGAAAATAGGAGACAAACACTCAAGAAAGCTGTTACAAGAGTGTTCACTGGCCCACTAGGAGGAATGGAGGATGAAAGAAGACATGGGACAGATGGCAGCATTTGCACTCCACCATTAGCTGTTGGTATGGGACAACTCCCCTAAATTGTGGCATTTCCTCTCCAGGTGGAGAGAGGTGAGCAGGTAGCTCACTAATGACCAATTAATTACAAAAGACTTGGGCAGCCTATAAAAGGAAATTCGAATTGAGCAGGGAGCTCTTAAAATGTTTTCTGTAGAAACATTTCCTCATGTGCATCAGGTGATGACTGAGAGATTCGAATAGGGAGGATGTGGAGAGTGCAAGTATAAGTCTGCAAAATTTTTATGAGAAGGACAAACCAGAGGTGTTGGTGCAGGTCCCATTGATTGCTAAGCCTGTAAGGCTGGATACATTTCTTGTTGCTGTAAGGGGAGGTCCTAAGCTTCTGAATTTTATTCCCCTTGGTGGATCAGTGAACAGGCTCAGGGGTCCTAAGGCAGGATCTTGGCCGTTTAGGAGTAGGTTGGGTGGAACAGGCTTCTTGGGTGATTTGTTTCTCCTACCTCACTCAGGTTCTACATTTTTTCGTGTTTTCCAGTTGCATGATTTCTTTCAGTAATTGGTTTAGAAATATTATTAATGATCAGTAGCAGTAAAATGTTTAAAATTTTGATTTAATTTTAATTGCTTAACTGATAAAATGACTCCTCTGCATTTTTCCCCATGCATGAGGCTGCATCGTACTCTAATACATAGAGGTAGCATTAAATCTGTTCATTTAGGGAAAACATACCATTCATTTATTTCTTAACCTAGAGAGACACACATGCACAGATCTATATTCCCCAGGCATTTCATTTTCTAGATATTTTAGTAGCTGCAAATTAAATCTCTACACCAACTGATTATACTGTTCACCTAATTTTCATTCTTGAAAACAAAATAGAACACTTCATTCTCTACATGAAAAAGCTATGAATACGCATCTATTTTACTCATCAAATATCTACGATTTTAGTTCATTATTGCAAGAAAAATCCATCTGCATCATACAGTTGTTCATCTCTTCTTCTATAAATTTTATCTTAATCAGCTGTAAGGACAAGTACGTATCTTATGCATTTTCAAATAAGTACAGTAATCCACAGTATCCAGATGCAAACACACCATAATTATTCTTTTTCCTAGTTACACTTCTGATTGCTATACATCAATCCCCTATCTTTTTGAACCAAAAACAAAGTATGATTTGAGCGACCCAACCCTAGAAAGTATAGGACTCTAAACCCTGTCATAATTCCTATCTAATAATAGCAACCATACGCTAGGTTTCGTTCTGAGATTACAAACAGACGATTCAGCAATCAAGGAATTTCACAGAGACCGACGGCATGATGGCCACATCGTTTCCCACCCAAAACTCATGACCAGAGTATAAACAAACAAACAACACCTCAAAACAGTTATGTACAGATCGAGACTCGGGCTCGAGTTCGATTCTCAAACCACTAGCATGGTTGCATTTAAAACAGAAGGGTTCCATTGATTTAAACAAAAGAAGATGTGTGACTTAGCTATCATCCGCATTGCAAATTCCAAAATTCCAATATTTCTCAGACATGCAAACCGAAAGCAAAACTACGGTCACAAATAGATCACCTTTGTAAAACCATAAAACACGGTGGTATCATTTTCCCATTATCAAACAAAACATTCCATATCTATGATTTCCAAACCTAACAAGCAACGGTAATGGACAGTGGGAGCTACCTACAATGAGGCTCGACCACTGTTTCAAACATTCCAACCACACGATATTCAAATGGTGGTACAACAGTCCATAGGGTTTAACCCTTAGCAAAAGCACAACATTAAAATGAATCTGTGGGGCAACAAGCCACTTAAATGCATACCCTTAACAGGAAGTAGAGCCGAGCGACAACTAAAACAACTAAAGACTACCTTATACAGACTATCTTCATTTAAAGTTGAAAAACTTGAAAGCCATCGCCGGATTAGAGTCCTATAACTCCAACCCTCGGCATTTATAGTCACCATCAAAACTTAAAACAAAAGGGCACCCACTGTGTTTCAAGAACACCCAGAACTTACTAGGTTTTCGACGTATCACCTCCCACTCCCAAACCTTGCTCCTGTGTGTTGGGTACCTACACAAACATGGCTCAAAGGGTTACAAACCGAGGAAAAATATATATATATATAGCACTAGAAAGAAAACAGAAAAACTTGCATTGTGAAGAAATTACCATTGAGTTGGAATGCCGAACCATAGACACGCCACACTGGTAAGCACATTGACAGCAACAACGAAACCAGACATCGCAAACTCTATAACCATCACAGGATTGGTTTACGAACCACAACCACCTAAAAAACGTTAACCACATGCAACACCTCTATCAAAGCACGATGCTATGGCACCACTTGCGAACTCATCACACTACCACACAGAGGTGCAAAGCTCGACACCGAGAACCCTAACTCGCTTCAAACAGTCTACTTCATGACCTCCCTCCAAAACAAACGCAACAATGAAGGACTGAAAAACCAACTTTCCCATTTTACCACGCAAAGATCAAGCATCAATCTTAGCCCCACACCTCTTAGGGATCGATGATGTAGACTTTCCCATCAAGGCACGTCGATGTTTGCACCCTATTGTAATCATTACTGCATTAAATTGTCACTCTTACCAAGCTGCCAGTCGACTTGCGTGAGAGCCAAAGCATAGACCAACTCGGACCATGGAGTCATTACCATTTGTACAACCATGTGATACTGGCCAACTCGGCTTCCACTTCACCTTACAAACTTGCAACGTATGCTAAGTCATTAATACGATAGTTGGAACCAACTAAACTCTTCACCCTGTCATGATCAACCCTTCATATGGTTAGCTCCATAGTAGCAATGCGTTGGTTTGGATGCAAGGTAGGAACATAAAAAATGTAGTAACCTGTAATATAACCTATACATTATACGAATGCATTAATCCCTTGATTCTATATTAAAACATATGAAATTAGTAAGTATTACAACATCATCGCAATTGTATAAGCCACGTGCCATGTGCACTGTAGGTTTTGTTACAAGGCTATGATCCGCAAACCCATAATAAGAGCATGAACTTATAAGTATAGTCACTTAATACAACGCTAAAATGATAGCCATGTATTACAAATCCAATTGATAGATGAATATCTAGGTTGAGATTCGAATGGTGACATTATACCCTATAATGTCAAGTTCATAACGATAGTCTTTAGACCACTCATATATTAATCTTGCATTAATAATCAAATCATGAATTCAGACTTAGAATAGCCTAAATAGAATCAAGACAGAACGATAAGCTCTATAGTATTAGCACTAGATTCATAACTTTCACATACCCTCAGCAATAGATTTTGGTATCAATAAATTGATGATAACGCCATTAGACATACAATAATAATTACAAGCATTTTAACCAATACCTGGACAATGCGAAGTTATACGACTAGAGAGTTTTTTTTTTACAACATACAAACTAGATGAAGAACTAGGTATCCAACCCTCCCATAACTGTTTCGCAATGAAGTAATCAACATACAAATTTACACTGACGATAAACACCTGTACTCTTATCTTACCTACGGTTTGCACATGGATAACAGGATGCAAATGCCTTAGCTAAACGTAGCTAAGTAAGCTCCAGGGTACCCTGTAGGACCACCCTTTCATCATCATCAAAGGTAGCTGTTAGAACTTGTTAATTAAAGAAAAATCCTATCGCAATTATTGGATTTCAATTAATACAAAAAAAAGACGTCATAAGCTGAAAAGTGCCATAACACATTGAGTACATTAATTTCTTGAGTGGAATTAAATAAAAATTACTTTCCGCATTTATGACTCATTAATGTCGTCCTTGTAGCATTTATTATTTTCGTAATTACAATTATTAACAATATTCATTGTTATAAAAAATTTTGAATTTTTATAAAATTATTGGGATGTTACACGTATGCGCATGCTTCTTCTTCTTTTTCCCAAAGGAGCAACCAAGCAAAGAGACTAGTAGAAGAGAGTTTTGATTTTGAGCCATCATCGTATCAATGTATACATCACACTCCTTAGTGGCAAGGAAAAATCATTTATAGAAGCTATAAGAACAAATTCCTATTAGAATTTATTTGTTTCTATGGAATGCTAATACAGTGCAAAGTCCGTCGACCAAGTAGTTTTTCATGTCTTGCTCATATCATCAATTGTAATGCATTTTTTTAATCAAATCCTTGATTTCAACATGAATTATATTGATGAAATAATAAACACAACGAGTCAATATAGAAGAGTTGTGAGATATTCCAACACTTGTAGTGACCTAAGAAACTATATAAGTTATTGCAAATGTGAGTGCTTCCCTTGTTGCAGAGAGAGTTCTACATATTAAACAATCATAGATGAACAAGAACATTTGAGGAGAATGAATACATCATCATGGATATTGAAGGGTTCTCCCATCCTACCACAATAACTAATAAAATACCTCCCATATCTAATTCTAAACCTCATAGTTCCTATATGTCAATATATTAAAAATACCCCTTGACCCCTATATACTAGGAAACATTTTTTTATGTTTTAGAATTGTAAACCCCCCAATATGAACTCATGTGGTAATATTTCCTAATTAATAAAACCCTCATGTGAAGCTCTTAAAAGGTGGAGATGAAAGGGACACCCCTAAAGAAATTTCTCACAAATTTGAGCAAGATGCCCACAAAACATTCTACAAAGGACGTGTAAATTTATGCTGCTAGGGTATGGAGGAGGCAAGGAAATCAAGTTTGGTTCATGCACTAATTAAGATTTGGCGTATGCTGGAAAAAATGATGAAAAATTAAAAATGACAAATAAAATAATCATTGCAATATTTAAAATAAGAGAAGATAAGACATAGGTTTATTATTAACTGTTACATCTATATGCCCAATTATTTTTCCTTAGAAAAATGTCATAACTTCCAAATTTTCAAGAATTACTATTTGGTTACATTTCAAATGTTCATAAGGAAACACAAAAAGTCACTCCAATAGTAATTTGTTCAAAGGATTCTTAAAAAAGATAACATTGTCTCATATCATATCATCCAATTCAATATGGCTATTTGAATAATTTCATTGTTCTAGAACCGAGCAACATTTGAGAAATATCATTTTCCTTTAAAATTACATTTAGCATAGATCATTCTAAGATGGATCAAATTGTTGTTTCCAAAAGAATTCCAACATTCTTCTCTATCAACTACATAAAATCTATTTCCATCTCCATCGCTTGTTTAGAAAAACCATCAACTTGCATGTAGAGCTCTTTGTATATGTGTGTAAAGGAGATGTAACTAAAATTTATTTCCAACAATTTACTTGGTCATTATTGGGACAAAGAATCATATATACATGCATATGGTCCCCTTCACCTAGTCAATTACTAATTTTGAATCTCCATAGAACTAAATTTGGGAAATGTTTGCTTGCATTTCCAATCTCATCAATATACAATATCAGTATATTATCCTAGGTTTTGGCACCTTCTGCTACCCAACCTTGAAACAAAATTTGGAAGAATTTGAGAAGAACGAAATACCTCTAATTCACAAGAATTAGGTAATCCTTGGGATGTCCTATGAAAAAGCAATTTTTTGTCAATATTTACCTTATGATTTTCCTTGGATTGTTTTTCGTTTCTAGTCGACCTTATTCCTTCATGGGTGGAAATTATATGATGGCATACATGAAAATGTGGAAATTATTTTTTTCTGAAACCACACAACATTCCTTGCTAGCATTTATACTACCCAAGATACCACTAGGGGAAAGGTTATGTGTTCTTTAATGTCTCTAACATCAAAGGTACATTGTTATATGCATTTTTGCAAGACCACTACTTTCTATACCTCTTTCCACTTGTCATGTTTAATGAAGAAATCAACACTTCATTACAACAAGAACGTTATATCAACAAGTGATTGATAGAGTCCCCTTCCTATTTACATATGGTACAAATGCTTGGTCCTTTCCCAACCCTCCTCTATAAAAAATACTATGTTAATATAGATTTCCACCACTAGACATTTTGATCCTCTTACCTCCTTCAAGAACATGGCCTAAAAAACTCCTCTTTGACCGGTGAAACACCAATGATATTACCTCCTATTTGTTTAGTGAAACCCTAATGTTATTACCTCTCAACCTCTCCACCTAGGGACCAAAAAATGGTATCCAAACTTACATCACAAACTCTAGTACCATCTACCCCATTTTATAAGTTTAATATGCTCTTTTGATTGGAAGATGAAATCAATCCAAGAACACATGCTTCTTTATGAAATCAACTTGCTATAGAACATGTGTACAATTTCTTTCTCCTAGATGTCAATATTTTGGCTCATCATTATATCTCCACCCACTAACAATTTTACTTGACCTTCATTAACATAACACACCTTTTTGTTTTGGTTGATTGAACCACAACACCTGCTCCTCGACTTCCTTCCTCGACCACTCTTGTCAATTCTTCCATCAATAGAAACCCTTGAAGTCCATACAATTTTCCCTCTCATATGCATGAAACTCTTGTAAATGAAGCTTTTACAAATTGGATTTGATCAATGATAAAATCTTCATTATATTAGCCTACACACATGAAGGAGGAAAGTGCACTTCAAGCTCACTTGAAGCAACCTAAAGTGCAATTATGAAGACTCTCCTTTCAAACATGGTGCATCCCTAGCTTGACCAAGTCTATATGACATAAATGACTAACAAGTTTATGAATTAACATTCATATCCAATAAGATTGCTATGAAATTTGAATTTAGTTTAATTTGAATCTACTATGGATGTCAATAATCAATATATGGAACTATACATCCTTGGAGTTAATCCATCATATTAACACATCATGTTCATAGAAAGGGGGCTTCGATCTGTATATGTCATCAAATCTTCATAGCAAAGGTGCCCCTCTTCACTCCATGTGTGAAGCCTATGTTCCAATGTTGGAGACACAAGCAAATGAGTTTTTGGATTGCCATTCATGATGTTAAATTTATCCTTGTAAATGTCTCTAGTTGTTCATATCTTCTTTTAACTATTAAATTGAACCTACTCTTGTTTGATTCAAGCGGTTTAATCCATTGTTACATACATCACATGTCCTTTTGCATTGACAAATTTTCGCTAGCAATAATACTCTAATTCCTTATTGATTGACTGATATGTCTACTTTGCCTATGTTTTGTTTCCCAATTCATTAACAACAAAAGTCAAGTGGGGGTGTTTTGGCCTTGGGAGAGGCTTCCTTTCTTTCAGGCAATAACGACAACGTGGTGATAGCTCCCTTAATTCAAGGTGCCACTCGCCAGTCGGCGTTGTCGCTATGGAAGCCAAGTCTGTACACCATCGCTGAATCGGACAGCCCGCATGGAGATTCATAAACATGTAGAGAAGACCCTGCGCTTTGAGATAATGTGCAGCATAATTTGTATATACTTATTGCCGGAATGCTACATAGTTCTTTGCATTTATTCAATATCGGATGAATGTTTGTAAGAGTAGTTTCTTACGGTACTCATGTAGAGTGTTGGTTGTGATTGGATGATTCAAACCAGTCGCTTTAACACATATGTGGCGATGTGGAATCCACCATGTACAACTATTGTGAAATCGAAGTTACAAGCTTTTTTTTAAATTAAAATTTTGTTTTCAACATTCTGTAAGAAGTATCGTACCATATGCGTTTTTCAAACGAAGTTTCGGTTTCAAAATTTGCGTGCAAGCATTTATTCCATTTGTATTTTTTTTTTAAATAGGGGAAATTTATACTACAAGCATAGACATTGAATACACATTTTGAAGATAGAATGTTTTTCCGGCCCTTTGCATTTTATTTGGGTGAAAAATATCTACATGCGTGTCTACCCAAATAATCTATTTTGATGTCCCATGACAGATCGTAACCGTAATAAATGCAATTTATAATAAACATCCTAAGCAATTTAACGACCCTGCATTATTTTAACAATTTTCAATTGGTTACTTCGATGAAAACCATAGTAGCATAGTATTTTAGCATAGTATTTGATTAAAACAAATATGTAATAAAAAAATTTTAGAAGTAGGTTACTTATAAGAAGGTCATTCATTTTAATTTAGAATTTGAAAAGTTATGGCCTTGTGAGTTTCTAAAACATCTGTATAGTGATTTCAGAGTGTTTTTCTCGAAGTTTTTTGAGGATAGGAATACAATTCTAAAGCAAACTAAATAATTCCTTTTTTTAGGTTAGATAGACCAAAATTGGTCTTAGTGAATGTTAATCATGTCATCATCATCAAAACTATTTATTAATAGTTATTTTAATAAGAAAGTGTAAATTGAATGATATTTATGTTTATAATGTTTAAATAATTAAAATTTGTTTTTTTTTTTAAATTGGTTTTCAAAATTTAATTTTCCTAATTGTCTACAAGTAATAAGAATCCATATCCGTATTCTACTACATGATTCAAACTAAAAATACGACTAAGATTAGTAATAGCCATACAACAATAAGTTTTTTAAAATTCAATTGTGGAAAAGTGAACTTGAAATTTTTTAATTTTTAGTTTTTAAGGTTTTACATAATATAATTTGATTAAATGCTTAAATATTTTTATACCGTTTGTATTTTAAAGATTTACAAAATGTTACTATTAAAATTTACTTATTAAAATAAAAATGGAATTTCAACTAAAATAGCTTAACTATATCTTCATTTTATATTCTTTTTTTAATAAATAAAAATATAAACTCAAATCACATGGAAAAAATGATTTTGCTAAAGTAAAATCTTAGCACATAAAGAATGCACTTGATCATTTGTTTGAATATTGTTCCATTTAATCTTTTAAATAAGCCTTGAAGTAACACACATTACATAATCAACATTAAAAAGAAATGCTTGCATTTGAGGCAATGAACCCATATTTAATCAACATTAAAAAAATACATACAATGAGTGATCATGAACATATACACACCTATTTAATCAACATTAAAAAAATACATACAATGAGTCACCATGAGCATGTACTCACCTATTAAACCCTAATTTCATATGAGCATATACTCACCTATTAAACCTTAATTTCATATGATTGTATTTAGATTTGAGATATGTTGAAATTTATTTATAATTAAAAATAAATATACTTAAAAAATTTTAATAACTACGTGTATTTTTATTAAAAAATGTAATTTTGCATTTATAAAATTTCTACTCTATTATTGTTATTGTTAATAGCCAAATGTATTTTTAAATTAAAAAATATATTTTTATATTTAGGAAATTTCACTCATAACAATGTATCATCACCTTGGTTTGCCGATTGCCCATATATATATGAGAATAGGTTTATTGTTGGTGATAAAATACAAAATAGAGGCCTTAGATTTTTTTTAAGGTAAATACGAGATACTTGGTTGCGTTAATGCATAGCCATGTTTTGAATTATCCATTGATGAAAAATCCACATCAGCAATAACTAGTTTATATTAATGGGAAAAAGGGCTCTAACAAAATATTCCTCGTGTCATTCAGAAAACAAGTCTAATAGTGATACGTAGCATTGTCGTGAGGTTAATCGCGTGTGTAGAATAGGAAAGTCCAAGAACAACAACTACCCAATCAATTGCTTGCTTGTCAAAACAGCCTACGATCTGATCTTGAAGAATTAATTAATTTAAATAGTGACGTTATAATTGGGTTGAGTTTATTGGTAAAACATGACGAGCATTCTATAGAGTTCAATTTCCATGAAACTTTTATGATAATGTGAAGTATTCTTGGACCATTCATTAAGAGTCTCATAAAGATGCACGTGAGATTGGTGATGGGTCATTGGGTATACAAGGAAAAGAAAAGAATCAATGAGAGAACTCCACATCAGCAAAAGCTAGTTTATAGTAATGGGAAAAAGAGGTGTAAGAAAAGATTCCGGGTGTCATTCAGAAACCAAGTCTAACAGTAAGGCGTAGCATTGACGTGACATTGACGTGAGGTTAATCCCCTGTGTAAAATAAGAAAGTCTAAACACAACAACCCCCAAACCCAAATTGCTTGCGTGTCAAAACAGTCTACGATCTTCATTTGAAAAGGATGTTGAAGAATTAATTAATTTAAAGCGTTACGAGTTTTCTTTGGGTTACTGTGACATAACCCAAAGACATAACAAGGCATGCCTCCGAAACTATTTGAGGGGATCTTTAATTCTAGATAACTATAAAGAAAACCCATCCATAGAACATGTTCCTATGTTTTTTCAAGCAAAGTAATGTAAATTTCTCTATAAACCCGACTTAACTTGGGGTCATTTCTATATGGAAAGCCTTCATATATAAAGATCTTACGGTTAGACTTTGTATCCTTATCCTTAATAATAATTTTATATTTCAAAATATTTTCATTTTTCATGCTTTCTTTTACCTTTTTAAATTCCTTTCGCAACTTAATCCATTAGAATGAAATATTCAGTTATAAATATCCATGAACCTTTAAGACCAAATGTATTTCAATAGAGTTTAGTGTAATTAGAATAATCTCTACCAACTAAAGCTTATAATAAAAAAAAATTGCTCATATTCTATTTAAACTGGCACAACTTGGTTGCGTGACATATTACAAATGTCTTGCGTTATTATCCAATGATGAGAGGAGAGAAATCCAAGTCAAAAGTACATTTTGCAGTGGGAAAGGCGGCTCTAGTAAAAGATTTTCTTATGTATTTTTGATAATTGGGATGATCAAGTTGAGGGTATTATAGATTGACAAAGTCTAAGAAGAATAACCAGCAAAATAGCTAGTCAACTACAATCTACGAGTTTTATTTGGAAAGAGATGTCTATAAATTGAAACACTGTATGTAATTCCTATGCGTAGGAGCTTTTGATTCAAATAAAATTTGAGATTAAATTAAATTAATGTTTTTTTTGTCTTTCTATTGAATTAGTAGGTTTATTATTAGTAATTTTTATATCGATAAGTGTTTATAGTTTAGAATTTGAGGTGGATTATTATCTATACTTTTCTTAGATTGAAAGAGGATGAAACTTGAGCATACTGTCCAAATTGATTTTATAAGCCTCTTTTAAAATTGGAAATAACAATTACAAAAAAAATAAAAATTAAATTGTAGTTGCATGGAAAACTAGTAACTCATGTATGCAAAACTAGTAACTCATGCATGCAACTAACCATAGAGAACAAGTAACAAATAACTTGTTCATGGCACTTAACTTATTCATAACACTTAACTTGTGACTTATTAATGTTTAACATTAAGTGGTTACATACTAATTCTTTTTTAATTAAATTAATATTAAAGTTTCAATCAAATTCCAAATTTTGATTTTTTTAAACATTTAAATTAATTTAAAATGCAACAAAACTTAAATAAAAGTTTTGGCATACATAAATTTGATCATATAGATTTGAAATTATTTAATTTATGTTTTGTTAAAACTACATCTAATTGTTAAAATTTTGACTTGATAAATCTTAATTTTATAAATTTGACCATGTAAATCTGAAACTATTTAATTTATGTTTTGTTTAAACTACATCTAATTGTAAAAAAAAATTAAAATTATTTAATTTATGTTTTGTTTAAACTACATTTAATTGTTAAAATTTTAACTTGATAAATCTTGATTTTATAATTGTTAAATTTCTTTTTCTTTAAAATATTTTTTTTATAAAAATTAATTTATTATTGATATTAATTTCTATATAAAAATCAATACTCACAATACATCCTCAATATTTATATCCACCCATACTTACAAGATGTAAGTTGACATTATTTTCCTGCAATATTTACTGACATTATTTTTCATTTAGTGATTTATTGTTTATAAACCCACATTTAAACTTAATAATTTTGACTATTTCATGATTGGTGAGAAAAGGTCGACTTACTCATTTTGACTATTTCATGATTGGTGAGGAGTGGTGATGAAAAGGTTGTGAAATAATAAGACAAAATAAAAATAAGAAATAGATTGTGTATTTAAATTCATTCTCATCCGTGCCTTACATTTTCTGTTGGTTTAAAAATGTTGTTATTATATTAATTTTTAAATTATGATATAATTGAAAGATATATTTAAATAAATAAATGTATTGGAAGTAGTTAGCTCAATTTGTTATTATTAATGTTATTGAGTATTTTGTACTTTAGAGAAAATACAACCTGAATGATTTGTTTAAACCCAATATATTAATTACATAAGTCTAGGTAATCATTATTTTTGTTAAGGAATTATAGTTTTAATCTAATCCAAATTAAATACATTAAAGTTTTGGATGCTAAATCTCTATGTATTATATATTCATGTGTCTATGAGCCATTATTATTTCTTATGTTTTATATTATGTTTGATGTATATTTCCTCAAAAAGGTTTATAAACTCTTAAAGTACATCAAATAAAAATATATAAGAAATTAATTAAATTCTTACTTTTCGTATATTTAGTATAAACTAAACTATGTATTAAATAAGTTGTGTATTTATATTTTATTAAGAATAAAAAAGAAATTCATAGATTTCAAACATCAATATATTAAGCTTTACAAACACGCTTCCACACAAGTAATACTAAACCTACATACTTATAAGATAGTTCTTAAAATTAAATATTAAGCCTTTACAAACACGCTTCCACACAAGTAATACTAAACCTACATACTTCTAAGATAGTTCTTAAAATGTTCACAACGAAATACTAGAATTTATTGTAATCTCATGAATAGTTTCTTCTAGCCAAAGGGTCCCTATAACCAAGTGAAGTCCTAGCTTTAATAGAGCATTAAATTCTAAATTCAGTTCATTATAGAGGTGAGTGAAGGTTTATTCTAGCCACATCCACACAAGTAATACTAAACCTACACACTTCTAAGATAGTTCTTAAAATGTTCACAACGAAATACTAGAATTTATTGTAATCTCATGAATAGTTGCTTCTAGCCAAAGGGTCCCTATAACCAAGTGAAGTCCTATCTTTAATAGAGCATTAAATTCTAAATTTAGTTCATTATAGAGGTGAGTGAAGGTTATCTTCTGAATTCCCATTGATTAAATATGTGAGAGGTTGGAATGCAACATTATGAATTTTTTTCATTCTACATCCAATGACCACTAATAATGAGTCACCAAAAACTTGTATATTTTCAATACATTTATGTAATGCAACCATTAAAAGCACTCTAAGTGAAATCAACTAATCTAAGTGAAATCAACTCAACAAGTTGTTTGAATCACTACCAAGATATGCATTAAATCTAATATAATGATCATCTTCAAAATATAAAATTCCCGCAAGATTGCTAATGTTATCAAGCCCTCACAGGCTTGCAAAGAAGTCCCAAGATACATTTTTATAAACCTTTAAATCTTCCCTATATGACAAGTCATTTTAGTATGAGTGGCCCTTTAACAGAGTTGAAAAACAACATGAATATGTGCGAATACTAGGAAAGTAGGAATTTTCCTGTTGTAAAAAATGAGGGCAATTTTAGATAGCCAAATGTACCAAGAAATGGAATTGTTCTCTGTTAGAGCATAATAACCCTCTCCATAACTTCATTCTCTTACCTAGGGACTTACTCTATGATCTCATAAGTCTATTCGGCCAAATCCCATTCAATTTGGCCGTCTGAGTCAACTTGGAGCTTCCTACTAAGCTCTAGGGTCCTAAATGATCCTTGTATGCCTTTTTTTGAACTCTTGAAGTCTATTTTCGATATGAGGGTGAATTACTTTAATTAGGGATTATTTCCTTTGATTTTAGGATCCCACATTGCAAGTTAGAGTTGTGAAGTGAATATGGGGATTTTACTCCACTGTTAAGGGACTCCATGCACCACGTTTTTAGTTATTATGAGACAATAGTTCCCTCCTTGAGTGTTTTTAGGGATGTGCACCTCATGCATGTGCCTTCATTCAGTTGCAATTAGTTGCTCCCACCATGTAGGGAACTAAGTCCATTTAGGGTAGTCATGGGTTAGTTAACTCACTTAGAGAGTGTGCATGGTTAGTATGGCTCTGGTTAATCATAACTAGCATCTCATGCAGTGCATGAGCAATTCAAATTGCCTCCATGACCCATTCGAAATTCCTTTCCTATTTATACTTTTTACTTCATTCATTGAAGGCTAGTGTAAAACAACATTCTCTCTTGTTATTGACTTCTCTCTTTTGTGTCATGATTAATGTTTAGCACATTTATTGCATTAATTTGTTAGTTTGTTGATCTCTTTCACAACATTTCTATGTTGCTTAGTATCGATATCTACATGTTCAAATTTTGCATGGTATCAGAGAATAGGGGTGCTAAAAAAGTTGGTATACTAGTTTTTATAGGGATCCAGTCTTATTGAAGGCTAAAGGAGGTCCTAGAAGCATCACAAAAAATTCCCTATGAGGACATATTCAAATCTATTGACAAGTTTAAAAAGGCCCCAGAAGCTTCACAACATATGGCCTACGAGGACATATGTCTTAGGTGTCCATTTTTTGTGGAATTTTTTATACTACACCTTTTATTTATTCCTTGAGTATGGTGACATGATATAACTCTTATAATCCCTAAAATTATGAAAGCTAATGGATTTTTTATTTTTATTTTTTGTATTTAATTTAACATCTAAATTGGTTGGAGGTTAATGGATATTATAACAACACTAATTGCTATGCATCATCATACAAGATTAAAAGGGTCAAAAATATGCAAATCATGCCTATTCTTCTTTTACCCAGAGGAACAACCACACAAAGAGAATATTATAAGACAGGTTGGATTTTTAGTCATCATCAAATCAATGCATCCTCAAACTCCTTGGTGGAAAAGAAAAATCATTTCTAGAAGCTATAAGAACAAATTCCTATTAGAAAATATGTGTTTCTACAGAATGGTAATAGACTACAGAATCCATTCACCTAGTAGTTTTTCCATTTCTTGGTCATATCCTCGATATTTAATGCATTTTTTTATCAAATCCTTAATTTCAACATGTATAACATTGATGGTAGAATAAACAAAAAATTCAATATGGAAGAGTTGTTGGATATGCCAAGACTTGTAGTGACCCAATTAACTATATAAGTTATTGCAAATGTGAGTGATTCCCTTATTGCAGAGAGAGTTCTGCATATTAATCAATGAAGTGGAACAAGAGCATTTGAGGGTCGAATGAATACATCGTCATGGATATTGAAGGATTGCCCCATCCTACCTCAACACCTTATCAAATCCAACCTATACCTAATTCCAAACCTCCTAGTACCTATATGCTTTTAATATATTAAAAATACCCCTTTACCCCTATATACTAGGATTTTTTTTTGTATGTTTTAGAAGTGTAAACCCCCCAATATGAGATCATATGGTATAATATATCCTAATTAGTAAAACCACCATGGGAAGCTCTCGATTGGTGGAGATAAAAGGGATACCCCTAAATAATTTTCCCACAAATTTGAGCAAGATTCTCACAAAACATGCTACAAAGGATGTGTAAATTTATGTTGCTAGGCAGTGGAGGAAGCAAGGATATCAAGTTTGGTTCATGCACTAATTAATAGTTGGCATATGCTCAAAACAATGGTGACAAATTAAAAACCTCAAATAAAATAATCATTACAATATTTAAAATAAGAGAAGATAAGATATGGGTTTATTATTAACTATTACATCTATATGCTCAATTATTTTTCCTTAGAAAAATGTCATAATTTCCATTTATAGAAGAAATGTTTGGTTACATTTCAAATGTGCTCAAGGAAACAAAAAAATACATTCCAATAGTAAGTTGTTCAAAGGATTCTTAAAAAAGATAACATTGTCTCCTATCATATCATCTAGTTCATGGCTATTTGCTCACTATTATTGTTATAGAACCAAGCAACATTTGAAAAATAACATTCTCTTTTAGAATTAGCACATTTAGCATATATCATTCTAAGATGGATCAAACCATTGTTGCTAAAATAATTTCAACATTCTTCTCTATCAACTCGATAAAACATATTTCCATCTCCAGCACTTGTTTAAAAAGACCATCAACTTGCATATTTTTCATATTGAGCACTTTGTATACATGCGTGCAAATGAGATGTAACTAAAATTTATTTCCAACAATTTACTTGGTCACATACACATCACATATGGGGAAAAAAATCATATATCCATGCATATGGTTCCCTTTACCTAGTCAATTACCGATTTTGAATCTCCATAGACCTAAATTTGGGAAATGTTCTTTTCTCTTGCTAACATCTTAATATTGCAATATTATTGGGTGAGTGCACAAAGTTGAGGGACCTTTTAGATGCAATGGTAGATTGAACAAACTCATTCAAGTTTTATAAAATATAATTGATCCCAAGCAATCCCGACCCTGCTAAACCTAGTCCCAAGCCTGCCACGATGAAGGCCAAGTAGGATAATTTTAAAAAATGTGTACATGTTAGGTAGTCCTAAAACGCGTACGCATTATGTTCTACTAAACATGTACGCTTTTTTTAAAACATGTTTTATTCCCAAAACGGGACGCGCCCATCACTTCCTCCATGACAACGAAAAAGAAATGACTTCGAGTGATATAACGAGTATTGGTGAATGCATTTCGAGGTCATAGAGATTGGATCTCCCACCTTCAACATCAATCTCAATCTCAGTTATTTAAATCAAATTCCATCCTTCTAATTTCCGTATTTTGAGTTTTTGTATGCCCTAAAATGAATTGAATCCATAATTTTTTTAATTTGTATTCCCTAAAAGAAATTTAGATCATATCTCCAAACATTTGTATGCCCAAAGAAAATTAAAACCCCAATTTAGTCATAAAAATCAAATCAATTTCACTAGATGCATATATATTCATGAGCATCCTTATGAATCCAAACTAATATTCACAAATATCCAAATTTTCTCATGTATATAGCAAGGTTTCTTACAACTAAAAAAAAAATCAAGCACAATTCATATATTCCCCAAAATACATAAACAAAGACACTAAATGGCCTATAGAGTCCAAAAACTTCATGCCACAACAAATAATAACATATCAAAATCCTTGCCAATATTGGGATTTTATTCATCAATAGCACCGTTTACCCCTCCTCTAGGCTCTAGACCTTGCCTCTACTTGTAATATAGAAGTTGGTCCTCCAAGTACATTAGTAAACACCTCATAGTTTTGATGAAACTTCCCAATCCAAGTGTTAAAATTTGGTAGAGAAGCTTCCCATGCTTAATAAATGTTTTCACTTGAGTGAAGGGTGCATTTTGGTTAAGATCAAGATAGAGGAGTTCGAGAATAGGCTCTACCAACATCAATATACATAGGGAGGTTGATGTATTTGATTACATGTGTCACATACCCAAACTCTCGACATGTTATGTTATGCAGAAAACATTATGTTTTAATTTTATTGTAAATTTGTATGACTATTGACCAAGTGGGATCAACGATGACTGTAATTTATTACTTTGAATATTTTATTATTAATAAATAAAAGTGGAGACAAACATCCAAAGGAGACCGTTGAATGAGTGTTCACTGATCCACTAGGAGGAATGGACTGGGGTGGAGAGCAAACTGACACTTGGAAGCATCCTCAACTCACTTCTAACTGTTGTAGGGGGTAACTTCCCTACTTTTATGGTCATGTTCCCCAAGAAAGTGGAACTGAGCAGGTGGCTCATTTACTGAAATAAACTGACCAAAGACTTAGGCATGCTACTTATCTACCCATCAAATTCAGTAGGAGGCTGTTCATTCTCACCTTGTGATAATTTTCTGAGCACAAGAGATTCGATGAGGGGAAAATTAGAAGTGAATAAGTGAACTAAGACTGCATTCTGAACTAGTGCAACCACATTGCTGAGTTCAATATTGCTAAAAGCAGGAAGTACTTCTGCTGGGTGCTATTGCTAAGTTGCAAGGGAATTTATTCCATTACTCCACACAACATCTTCATCCTAGTGGTTTAGTGAACAGGCTCAAGGGTCCTAAGGAAAGTAACTTGGATGTCTTCAGGAGCAGGTTGGGTGGAATGGGATCCTTTGGTTGTTTGTTTCTTCTACAGATTTCCAGGTTTAGATTGTGTTATCTTATTTACTTTTGTAAAGTTAGTTTAATAAATCAGAATGTTTATGTTATTAGTTTCCCAAATAAATCTTAGATATTTTGCACTATTAATGAATATTTTTATTTCTGTAATTTATGTCTATTAGGATAAAATGCAATATGAATGACATAGTTAAATGATAGAATGATTGAATAATAAATGTTTCCCTGCATTTTCCCACACACTAGTCATACTGTCGTACTATAGTACAAGGAAGAATATTTAGAAAAGATCAGAATGATATTATGCAATGAATAAATTTAAATGATTTCTTTTATAAACAGAGCTATATTATTTAAGTACTGTAATACTGTCTCCCTTTCAGTAGATAATTCAGAATCTAGTAGGAACATAAGTATTTTTCATTTGTATACACTTGACAACAAAACCCTTGTTTTCATTTATAATAGTATATTATTCTAAGCATTTCCCATATCAATATTATATTACAGTAAATATATTTATTTCGAATCAAATCACTTATACAGATAATTATCAAAACTTACTTATTAAAACATTAAACAATTCATACATTGCATTATACATTGCAGTAAACATGTCTAAACTAAACAAGGATATTACAATGCTTTTAAATATCGAAACACATCAGTCAATCTTTTATAAACAAATATAAGTATTATTTTACAACAGAAAATTAGTATTCTGCCTCTGCAAACGATAGTACACCTTACCAGTATTATTACATAGTACCATTGTAATGTAGAATACGAATTTAAACACATATACATGATATTAGTATCTATTTAGATCTATGGGGTTTCCTAGGGTGCAAAACCTTGAGCGTAAGCTTCTCTCAATATTTTCAAGTATTTTTCATTCATACACTAAAACAAAGGAATGAACACGGCTAGGGTTCGAAACCCTGAACCAAAACTTTGACTAAAGTAAGGTTCCTCGCAGTAGGGTTTACAACCGAGCCATTGTGGCTTGATTATTAAAAACAAAACCTAAAAAGTATACCTTTCAAAGTACAATTGACGGGCTCTGTCCTAAGTATTCATTGAATCCATTGGACTTTAGAAATAACATTGAAATACCGAAGTTTACTCTATGACTGTCAACATTTTTTTATTCTTGCAAAACCGTATTCGTATTCATTCTTTCCAAAATAAAAACATCCATGTGATGGTCTAGGGTTCAGCCCTCCTCACATTCCATCATAACCAGAATCGGTTTCCAAAACCATTCTTCAAGAATTCTTAACAAAACAACTTAATCATTATTGAATATGTAATTATGAGCATTGGACTAAACATTTTGTTTTTCGAAACAACCTTTTATTTAAAAACAAACAACATACAGTAATCCAAACATTTCATCAAGAATCCGATGAGAGCTACAGCTCAAAGGTTGAGAACCTTAGAAGCAAAATGCCTTACGGCTTAGGTTTAATACAAACAAAGTCTGAAACACCCTTTGAATCCTAACGAGACCTAAGTATAAACAACCAACTTTCTGCTGAACAAACGGAACTTGCTTGGTGAGAATTTCTTGGTAGTAATGGATACCCTTGGGATGTCTCCGAGACTTACTAGGGCCCATTCAAAATCTTTCACCTCTCTTCGACTAGCTTCAACCATTGCCAAGAAGGGCCACCTGCCAGAAAAAAACACGACTATTGGTTAAATTTAGAACCAAGTATCAAAACCAACAGAGATATTATTTTTAACAACCATGGATTTTCTTTTAGAAATACAACTAATACCTCACCTGCAAATAAATGGAGCACAGTTGAATACTACAGATTCTTCAATGTAGACAATGGAAGTATGAAGTTTCCACTTAAAACTCCAAAAAGAACTCAACACTGTACACTTACAAATGTCGAGGAACTTCTGAACTTACAAACTCTATCAAATGCCTAAGGCTCAGAAGAAGAGATTCACCAGCGAACTCCATAAGAAGTTAAAACCTGTACAGTTGCAAAACTTTTGAGAAAACTGCTTATAGCAAGGTCAAGGTATCTAAACCCCAGAAGGCACCTTCAAACAAAACCTTGAAGGGTCGAGAGCCTGTCGGCCTCCCCTCATTTTCGCATAATGAACTAAATTTTGAATAGATGGGCATATCAATGCCAGGCTTAGTGTTTAACCCAAAACCTGAGACCAACCACGAAATCAATGACGCAGATCTAGCCACCGAGACAAAATCCTTTCACGATCACAACCTCATTTAATGGCATTTAATTTTACAACTTTCAACTTACATCTTACTGCTAGCACGGAGATGCAACTAGGATCCTACCACACCATCCTTACATAGCTCGGCGAGTTTTTACACTACAAAGTTAAAGATTATCACTTAACTCCATGACCTTTCACGTGAGGTTTGGCCACGAGAGCAGCCATCAACAATCCACCAAGATAACAGTTATGTAGCCATTAAATACCTTAGCTACCAGTTTGTAGTGCATGCCAACACATCCTCCACTACAAAGTTAGTGTGTTGTATATCTGCATGGTTGGAAGCACATAGAAAGGTTACGAATTGTTATATTATAATAAGCCTTGCCACTTTCAATCAAAACATAAGGTGTTAGGTTATGCACATAGTATCTTACGTATGGTTTATTTAAATAGTCCCAAACATATAGTTTATGCAAATAGATTTAATGCATATTAATTTCATATAAAGTCTATGCATATAGAATGTGCATTTGCATCCTAAACGTAACGTATAGTTTTATGAAAACTATATTATATTGCTTGACATAGGTAAGATATCTATAGTGTAATGAAGAAACATTACATTGTTTCTCCATAGTTTTGGTAGAGAACATGTAATGTAAACTATGAAGTTTTTCCATAATATCGATATAAGAAATATGTGTTATTAATACATAAATTGATCTCCATAATAGACTTTTAGGATTGCGATGTAACGAAGATAAGAAAACAATTACGATAAAATACCTGAGCTTGAATTGCAGAGTAGATAGTTCTCTACATATTCATATTTTTTTTTTTACTAAAAGATCAACATGGTGTTGTAAGATAAATTGAAACACATGAGAAGGATTTGTTTGGAACATTTCGGCCTTACCTGTTCTCTGCAAATAGAATTCAAGAGCGTTAGCTAAGTAAGCCTCGGGGCTATTCAAGGACCCCTTCATTTCATCAAGACAAACATTTAGACTCTAGAACCAAAATTCATAACATAGAACAAAAATCGGTTGTCATGCTTTTGAACATTTAAAAGACAAAATGACACTTTAAAAACATTAGTTAAAGATAATAGAAGTGACGACAAATGTCGTTATTCATAAGTAATATAAACCTTTAGTCCTAATGACAGATTATAAAAGTTGTTGTTGATAAGCATTATTTTCATTTATTGCCTAGACGTATTGAAAGTTAACATTTTAATACTTCTGCACAGCGAACACAAGCAATTAATGCTACTCAAAAAATTTTAAATTTTTGTGAAATTTTGGGGTTGTTACATGTGGTATCAGAGCACAAGTTCCAATACTAGGCCTGAAGTGGCTCACTTGCGCAAATAAAAAGCTTAGAACATAATTACTAGTTGCTGATTATATTTTATCTTGTTTCATTTTTAGCATTTTACAAATCTAGACTGCAAGTATGGAAGGACCAACAGAGTCGGCTGAGGACAGGTCCCTTAATAACGAACAAAATAATAATGAGCAAGGACACATTAATGCAGAAAATCTTTTTGTCGAATTGAATGATAATTCATCTGAATTATTAAGGACAATGAAAGATTTAAAATTTGAGATAAAAACTGTTAAGGAAGAAAACGAACGAATTCTGAAAGCTCAAGAGGAGCTGAATCAAATCCTACTGGATAATTTTCATAAAAATGATCAAGATAAGAAAACATAAAATAATGTTGAATCTGGAACTATGTCCTACCAACGTAATGATAAAAAGATAAAATTGATTAATTATGACAGTAGCTCATCTTCTGAATTTGATGCAACGGAACACAGGAAAAAGCTTAAGTATTCTAGTGATAGTAGCGACGGTGACTGCTACACTAAGAAAAAGGTGTGCAGGCCTTACGAAGAAATTTCTGGCGAGTTTAAAAAGATCAAACCACCAACTTTTAACGGAGAAATGGAAAAGAGTGAGATAGTTGAAGCATGGATGTCCGGTAGGAATAAGTATTTCCAGATTTATAATTACTCAAGTCATTTAAAAACTAAAATGGCAATTTATAACTTAATTGGAAAACCATAAATTTGGTGGCAAGATCTGAAACGAGTTAAAGGTTTAAAAGAGAAAAGTGTAATTTGGAGTAATTTTAAGAAATATTTTAAAAGAAAATTTATTTCAGAACAATATTATGAGGAATGAGCTAAAGAGTTTTATGAGTTAAAACTAGGTTCCATGGATATGAGAGAGTTGTGCAATAAGTTTTTGAATTTATTAAGGTATGTGCCTTATTTCATTGAAGAAAATCCTAAGGTACAGAGGTTTCTGAGCTGCTTGCCCTCTCACATAAAAGACAGGATTGAATATGATAGTCCTCAAATTCTTGAAGAGGCCATGAGAAAGGCGAATATCTGTTATGAATAGAATAAGAAAGGAGAAGGCATACCAAGCTGGAAAGCGAAAAGGCCTAACAACTTTGAGCAAAGGAAGAAGCAATTTTCTTTTAATCGTAATTTTGGGAATAATAATTCAGGTAATTACTCTAACATAAAGTTTTCAGGAAATAATGTAGCAAGTAATACATAGTCAAAATTTACAGCTACAAGAAAAAGTGAACCACCTAAAAAATTTGTTAAAAGTAATGAACAGAAGGAACCTGTTAAGTGTTGGGAATGTTAGGGACCTCACTATGCATCAAACTGTCCTCTCAGAAAGAAGGTTTTCAACAATACACATACTATATAGGAGGCGGCTACGGTTGGTGACTTAGCAAGGGAGACGCCTAGGATAAATGCATCCTTGGAGAACAGACAAGCTGATCATCAAACTTCCATGGTAGAAGTGGAAGGCATGCTGAAAAATAAACCTATTTCTATTTTGATTGATCCAAGAGCAAGTCTTAGCTATGTTTCACCTAATTTAGTTAAATGTTGCAATCTGAAAATAGATAGGTTTGATAAATCATGGTTGGTTCAATTAGCTACTGGCACGAAAAGAAAGGTGACTAATTATGTGAAAGAATGTGAATTATTGATGAATCAGTTTAGGACTCGTGTTAAACTGAATGTGTTACCTTTAGGTTCTTACGATGTTCTAATTGGAATGGACTGGTTAGAAAATCATAGAGTAGTGTTAAATTGCTTTGAAAAGGCTTTTACTTGTTTAAATGATGCATTTGAAACAATAACGGTAAAAGGGATTCCTAGAAAGATATATGTTAGACAAATTTATGCTTTACAAGTTAAAAGGGTTGTTTGTAAAGGGTGTAAGTTGTTTGTTGTAAATGTAATTAATGACGAACAATCCACCAATGAAGAGAAGTTAAAGATGGAAGATATATCAATTCTTAAGGAATTTTCTAATGTATTCCCGGAAGAAATTCCAGGACTACCTCCGAAAAGGGAACTCAATTTCAATATTGAGTTAGTACCAGGAGCGGTACCAAACTCAAAGGCTCCTTACAGAATGAATATCCTGGAGCTTAATGAACTTAAATCACAGCTTAAAGAATTGATTGATAAAAATTATATAAGACCTAGTGTGTCTCCATGGGGAGCACCTGTAAGTTTTGTTAAAAAGAAAGATAGAACTATGCCTTTATGCAAAGAATACCGTCAACTAAATAAAATGACTATAAAGAACAGATATCCCTTGCCCCGCATTGATGATCTATTTGATCAACTATGTGGTGAAACGATATTTTCTAAAATAGATTTAAGGTCAGGGTACCACCAAGTCAGAATTAAAGATGAGGACATCTTTAAGACTGCGTTCAGAACTCGCTATGGACACTATGAGTTCGTGGTTATGCCCTTCGTGCTGACCAACACTCCAGTAGTCATCATGTGTTTAATGAATAACATATTACATAAGTACTTGGATAAATTTGTAGTGGTATTTATTGATGACATTCTAATTTATTCTAAGACAAAAGAGGAACATGACGAACATTTAAAGATAATTTTACAAGTGTTAAGGGAACACCAACTTTACGCTAAGTTCAGCAAATGTGATTTTTATAAAGATAAAATACAGTACCTAGGGCATGTGATATCCAAGGATGGAATTGTAGTAGACCCAAACAAGATAAAAGCAATAAATGAATGGCCTTCCCTGAAAGACATAACTGGTGTACGATGTTTTATGGGAATTACAAGTTACTATCGTAAGTTTATCAGAGGGATTTTCTAGAATAGCAAATCCTATCACATCTTTACAAAAGAAAGGTAAGAAGTTTGTATGGGATCAAAAATGTGAAGAAAGCTTTAAGAAACTAAAAGAGTTATTAACAACAACACTTATTTTAAAAATTGTTGATCCCAACAAAGATTTCATAGTATGCACGGATGCATGCAATGATGGACTTGGCGGGGTCTTAACACAAGAAGGTCATGCGATTGCATATGAATCTAGAAAGTTAAAGATTCATGAGAAGAACTATGTAACCTACGACTTAGAATTGGCTATTGTAATACATGCATTAAAAATGTGGCGACATCATTTAATTGGAAGAAAATTTATTTCAATGACTGATAATAAAGGATTAAAATATTTGTTGGATCAACCAAATCTGAACGCAAGGCAAGCTAGGTGGCTAGCTTTCCTTAGCGAGTATGATTTTGAGATTCAACACATTAAAGGAAAGGAAAATAAGGTTGTTGATGCCTTAAGCAGAAATGCTAGGCTAAATTTTGTTTCAGCAATCAACACTTATAAAAATGATTTGGAAAATCAGATTAAGGAAAGAATCGGAATGGATGAAAAATATCAGAATTTACTTAATAAAATTGCTGAAGATAATGCTGAAAATTCTATAATAGATTTCAGAATTGATGAAAGAGGGTTACTACTGTATAAAAACAGACTTTATGTGCCTAATGTTGCTGAAATTAAGTTGCTGATTTTAAATGAATTGCATAAAAGTCCATACTCAGCACACCATGGTTACCAGAAGATGATAACTATGCTGAGAAAAGATTATTTTTGGCCATGTATAAAAAGTGAAGTAGTTGAATATATTGCTAGGTGTAGAGAGTGTTAGTAAGTAAAGGCTGAACACAGACACCTAGCTGGTTTATTACAGCCACTACCTATTCCATATTGGAAGTGGGACATAATTAGTATTTATTACTGGTTTACCTAAAAATCAGAAACAAAATGATTCCATAATGGTAGTTGTGGATAAGATCAGCAAAGCAGCCCACTTTATACCTGTTAAAACAACTTGCAAGGCTGCTAACATTGCTGAAATTTTTATGAAGCATATTTTTTCGTTTGCATGGTATTCCAAAAGTTATAATTTCTGATAGAGACTCGAACTTTACAGGAAATTTCTGGAAATCTTTATTTAAAGGTTTAGATACTACTTTAAATTTCAGTACATCATTTCACCCACAAATAGATGGGAAAAATGAAAGAGTTAATCAAATTCTTGAGGACATTTTAAGACTATATGTTAGAGATCAGCCAGGTAAATGGGAGGAATATTTGCATCTTGCCGAGTTTGCTTATAATAATCATTACCAAGCTTCAACAAAACTCAGTCCCTTTGAAATCTTATATGGTAGAAAATGTAATACTCCTATTTCTTGGAGTAATCCGGTTGACAGGTTAATGCTAGGACCTGATTTGTTAAGAGAAATGGAATTGACTGTGAAACAGGTTCAAGGCAATTTAAAAATTGCACAAGATAGACAAAAAAGTCATGTAGATACCAAAAGAACTCGGAAAGAGTTTCAGGTTGGTGAACATGTGTTCCTCAAGGTAAAACCTAAGAAGAGTTCCCTAAGATTGGGAAACTATGCTAAATTAGTAGCAAGGTATTGTGGACATTTTGAAATCTTTTCTAGGGTAGGACTAGTGGCATATCAGTTGGCATTACCACCAAATCTTAAAGTACATAATGTATTTCACATCTCTCTTTTGAAAAGGTATGTGCATGATGCTACTCATATGATTAATTGGAATGATGTACATGTGGAACCAGAAGGAGATTTTCTGGAAGAATCGGACTGTATCCTCGACAAGAGAGAAATTTTGCTTCGTAATCGTACCATTGGATAGGTTAAGGTGCAGTGGAAGCGCCTTAGTCCGGACGAAGCAACTTGGGAATTGGAAAGTAATATGCGGGTGGAATATCCAATACTGTTCTAGGAGGAACAAGAGGATGATGAATAAAGTAACATCGAGGATGATGTTGAACTTAAGAGGGGGTGTTTGTCACATACCCAAACTCTAGATGTTTTATGTTATGCAGAAAAAATTAGTTTTAATTTTATTGTAAAGTTTTGTGACTATTGACCAAGAAGGGTCAAGGATGACTGTAATTAATTACTTTGAATATTTTATTATTAATAAATAAAAGTGGAGACAAACATCCAAAGGAGACTGTTGAATGATTGTTTCCTGACCCACTAGGAGGAATGGATTGGGGTGGAGAGAAAACTGACACTTGGAAGCATCCTCAACTCACTTCTAACTGTTGCAGGGGGAAACTTCTCTACTTTTATGGTCATGTTCCCCAAGAAAGTGGAACTGAGCAGGTAGCTCATTTACTGAAATAAACTGACCAAAGACTTAGGCATGCTACTTATCTACCCATCGAATTCAGTAGGAGGCTGTTCATTCTCACCTTGTGATAATTTTCTGAGCATAAGAGATTCGATGAGGGGAAATTTAGAAGTGAATGAGTGAACTAAGACTGCATTCTGAACTAGTGCAACCACATTGCTGAGTTCAATATTGCTAAAAGCAGGATGTACTTTTGTTGGGTGCTACTGCTGAGTTGCAAGAGAATTTATTCCATTACTCCACACAGGATCTTGGTCCTAATGGTTCGGTGAATAGGCTCGGGGGTCCTAAGGCAAGTAACTTGGCTGTCTTCAGGAGCAGGTTGGGTGGAACGGGCTCCTTTGGCTATTTGGTTCTTCTACATATTTCCAGGATCAGATTGTGTTATCTTATTTACTTCTGTAAAGTTAGTATAATAAATATGAATGTTTATGCTATCAGTTTCCCAAATAAATATTAGATATTCTACACTATTAATGAATATTTTTATTTCTGTATTTTATATTTATTAGGATAAAATGCAATATGAATGACATAGTTAAATGATAGAATGATTAAATAATAAATGCTTCCCTGCATTTTTCCACACACTAGTCATAGTGCCGTACTCTAGTACAGGGAAGAATATTTAGAAAACATCATAATGATATTATGTAATGAATAAATTTAAATGATTTCTTTTATAAACAGAGCTATATTATTTTAGTACTATAATACTGTCTCCCTTTCAGTAGATAATTCAGAATCTAGCTAGGAACATAAGTCTTTTTCATTTGTATACACTTGACAAAAAAACTCCTTGTTTTCATTTATAATAGTATATTATTCTAATCATTTCCCATATCAATATTATATTACAATAAATATATTTATTTCGAATCAAATCACTTATATAGAGAATTATCAAAACTTACTTGTACAAATATTAAAAAATTCATACATTGCAGAAAACATGTCTAAACTAAACAAGTATATTACAATGCTTTTAAATATCAAAACACATCAGTCAATATTTTATAAACAAATTTAAGTATTATTTTACAATAGAAAATTAGTATTCTTCCTCTGCAAACGGTAGTACACCTTACCAATATTATTACACATTACCACTGTAATTTAGAATAGGAATTTAAACACATATACATGATATTAGTATCTATTTAAATCTATGGGGTTCCCCACGGTGCAAAACCCTGAGCATAAGCTTCTCTCAATCTTTTCAAGTATTTTTCATTCATACACTAAAACAAAGGAATGAACACAGCTAGGGTTCGAAACCCTGAACTAAAAATTTGAGTACAGTAAGGTTCCTCACAGTAGGGTTTACAACCCAACCATTGCGGATTGATTATTAAAAAAAAAACCTAAACATTATACCTTTCAAAGTACAGTTGACGGGATCTTCCCTAAGTATTAATGAATCCATTGGACTTTACAAATAACATTGAAATACTAAAGTTTACTCTACGATTGTCAACATTCTTTTATTCTTTCAAAACCGTATTCGTATTCATGCTTTTGAAAATAAAAACATCCATGTGATGGTCGAGGGTTCAGCCCTCCTCACATTCCATCATAACCAGAATCGGTTTCCAAAACCATTCTTTAAGAATTCTTACAAAACAACTTAATCATTACCGAATATGTAATTTTGAGCATTGGACTAAACATTTCATTTTTCAAAACAACCTTTTACTTAAAAACAAACAACATATAGTAATCCAAACATTTCATCGAGAAGCCGATGAGAGCTACAACTCGAAGGTTGAGAACCTTAGAAACAAAATGCCTTAGGACTTAGGTTTAACACAACCAAAGTCTAAAACACCCTTTGAATCCTGACGAGACCTAAGTATAAACAACCAACTTTCTGCTAAACAAACGGAACTTGCTTGGTGAGAAGTTATTGGTAGTAATGGATACCCTTGGGATGTCTCTGAGGCTTACCAGGGTCCATTCAAAATCTTTCACCTCTCTTCAACCAGCTTCAACCATTGCCGAGAAAGGACACCTCCCAGAAAACAACACGACTATTGGTTAAATTTAGAACCAAGTATCAAAACCAACAGAGATATTATTTTTAACAACCATGGATTTTCTTTTAGAAATACAACTAATACCTCACTTACGAATAAATGGAACACGGTTAAATACTCCATATTCTTCAAAGCAGATAATGGAAGTATGAAGTTTCCACTTAAAACTCCAAAAAGAACTCAACACTGTACAGTTACAAATGTCGAGGCACTTTTGAACTTACAAACTCTATCAAACGCCTACGGCTCAAAAGAAGAATTTCACCAGCGAACCCCATAAGAAGTTAAGACCTGTACAGTTGCAAAACTATTGAGAAAATTGCTTATAGCAAGGTCAGGGTATCGAAACCCCAGAAGGCACCTACAAACAAAACCCTGAAGGGTCGAGAGCCTGTCAGCCTCCCCTCATTTTCACATAATGAACTAAATTTTAAATAGATGGGCATATCAATGCCAAGGTTAGGGTTTAACCCAAAACCCGAGACCAACCACGAAATCAATGACGTAGATCTAGCCATCGAGACAAAATCCTTTCATGATCACAACCTCATTTAATGGCATTTACTTTTACAACTGACGCAAGTCACCTTACTGGAATACTTTCTTGCTTAACAATACACACGACACAAACCACAATGTTTACACAACAGGTGTAAAACAGGATGCCAGAAGTGGCTTTATATTACTTCTCTAAATTCAGTTACAATGCGGAATAACTGTATACAAATAACTAACTACAATCGGCCTCAGCTGTTACAACTTAGAAGTAACTATGGTGTGTTCTCCCTGTGTGTCGACCCCACCCTCTCCTGGTTCAACTCTGAATGCTGACCTATGGTTCGATCTGAACCCTCTTCTTCGGCCAATGTGACTCTTCACAACTTCTCTCAGCTCTGTTCTCTGATATCGCTAATCAAAGACTAAAGATTCTCTTCTGATTTCCTCTCCTGCGTCTTCTACCCTACTGTTGCTATTCCTGATACTGCTGTAATCCCTGAGACACGCATCATCATGTCCACTGATCCTTCCAAATCCTGCGAACCTGCACTGTCAGCTCCTAGGTGTGCTACACAGACTCTGTCCATGACGTCACCTGTCATGTCCTTCACCAACTCGCAATAACTGTAATAACCTTCTTGGCAACCCTGAACGGCTACCAGGTATAGTTCCTTGACTTTCTGCCCTTCTGACCCTGCTACAATAGTCGGTCACATCTCGACCTTCCTGTCGGCGTGTTTCTCATCCTCTGCGATTCACCAGTCCTCCCTTTCCTCCGCACTTGGCTCTGCCAAACCTATCGCATCATAGTTCGACCACTCATCGACTACTCGACGTCTTACTCCTTTCACACGTCGTCTATCAACTAATTCTTGTCGATTCTCGACCAATCACAACATCCGCTATGCTTCTCTAGTCAATCGCACTTCGACTGTTTCTGCTTGACTTGTTGACTTCGACAAGTCAACTTGATCTCCACCCCAATGGTCATCGGAAACCCCACTGGTCAGCTCCCCCTCTTGTCGATCAACTTCGACTGATCTTACTTGGCCCTGATGCTCCTACATCAGACTCCCCATGTGAAAAAGAATTCAACTGCTCTGTCAATCTCCTGAAATCTTCTTCAAAAATCCATGTCGCCTCTTGCAACTCATCATCCTTCCATCGCACCAAGTATTCCTTCTTCCATGCGCTACGCGTTCATCCAACCTCGTGGTCTTTGATTACCTATGCAATCTCTTCCTTGTGTTGATCTGGAATTTGGTCTATCCAACCGATCCTTATCACCTCCTCGCTTCCACTGCTTGACCCTTCTTCAAATTTGTACAGATCTGAAACATTGAACGTTACTGAAATGTTCAAGTCTTCCGGCAATTCCAACACATAAGCATTGTCTGAAATCTTCTTCAGAATTCTGCATGGTCCTATCTTTTTAAGCTTCAAATTTTTGTATGTTCCTATCGGAAATCTCTCCTTCTGTAAATATGCATAGACTAAGTCCCCTTCCTGGAACGATTGTAGCCTCTTTTTTCTGTCAGCCCTCAACTTATATGCCGCGTTACTCTTCTCTATGCGCTTTCGAATATTTTCATGAACTTCATGCATATGCTCTACGAATGATTCTGCATCCGCTCTCTTCTTGGTTTCTGTCGACAATTCGACCAAATCCACCACTCCATGTGAGCTTCTCCCCTGAACAATCTGGAATGGACTCAATCCCATCAACCGATTCACAGAATTGTTGTATGCAAACTCCGCCTGTGCCAACACATTCTCCCACTGCTTGGGTCTGTCGGTAGCTAGATATTTCAGAAGGTTTCCCAAACTTCTGTTGACCAACTCGGTTTGTCCATCTGTTTGTGGATGGTATGCCAAGCTAAAATGCAACTTCGTGTCCAGTTTCCTCCATAGGGTTCTCCAGAAATTCTGCATAAACTTGGTATCCTGATCCAACATGATACTCTTTGGAAACCCATGCAATCTGACTATCTCCTTGAAGAGTAGTACAACAATCCCTGTGGCGTCACTCGTCTTCTTACATGGTATGAAATGCGCCATCTTCGAAAATTTGTTGACTACAACAAATATCGAATCAGTTCCTGGCTGAGTCTTCGGCTATCCTAACACAAAATCCATGCTAATATGCTCCCAAGGGTTATCTGGTACTAGAAATGGTGTATACAACCCCGTGTTCTGACTCCATCCCTTTGCCAACTGGAAAACTTGACATTGTCGAACCCATATTCCGACATCTGTCGACATCCCTGGCCAGAAATATTTCTTGTCAACCAGTGCTTTGGTCTTGTCGATGCCATAGTGTCCTACTAACCCGCCATTATGAAACTCTAGGATTAGGTTGTCTCTTACTGATCCTCTGGGAATACACAACTGACTTCCCCTGAACAAATAGCCTTCTTGGATGAAGTAACTCAAATATGGAGTTCTGTCGATACTCCAAGGTTCACGACAAGCCTTCCATGCTTTCGCAAAATCCTCGTCGGTCTCATACTCCGTATTTATCGACTCTATCCCTGTTGCCTAAACTGTCATCGTGCTGAATAGCGCAACTCTCCTGATCAACGCGTCAAAAAATTTATTCGACTTGCCTGACCTATATCGCAACATGAATGTATATCTCTGAAGTAGCTCCACCCACTTCATGTCTCTCTGATCCAATTTTGACTGAGTGTTCAAATACCTCAGTGCATGGTGATCTGTGTACAACACAAATTCCTTGGGAAACAAATAATGCCTCCACTTCTTTAGCGCTTAAACGATAGCATAAAACTCCTGGTCATAGACCAAATACTTCTGCTTTGCTCCATTCAGCTTTTCACTAAAGAATGCAATTGGTCAGCCCTCCTGGCTCAACACTGCTCCAATTGTCGTTCCACTCGCATCACAATTACCCTGGAAAACTCTGTCAAAGTCTGGGAGCGCTAAGACTGGACTCTCAATGACCTTTTCCTTCAACTCGTCGAAAGCTTTCTGGGCTTCATGTGTCCACTTGAACTCACCCTTTCTCATGCATTCTATCAGTGGTGCACAAATTCGACTGAATGCCCGAATGAACTTCCGGTAGAAACTAGCAAGTCCATGGAAACTTCTTACTCCAGTCGTACTTGTCGGTTCCGGCCAATCCACTATTGCCTTCACCTTCTCTGGGTCCATCACCAACCCTTTACCTGAGATTACAAATCCCAAGTACACCAATTTCTTCTTCATGAAGAAACACTTTTGGAGGTTTACCATCAGCTTTTCTTCTTGCAATTTCTGCAATACTTGTCGAACATGTTCCAAGTGTTCTTCCTTGGTTCGACTGAAAATCAGAATGTCGTCTAAATAGGCTACAACAAACTTTCCTAGAAATGGTTTCAACACTTCATTCATCAATCTCATGAATGTGTTGGGTGCATTAGTCAACCCAAATGGCATGACTAACCACTCATACAACCCTTCCTTTGTTTTGAATGCTGTCTTCCATTCATCTCCTTCTCTGACCCTAATCTGGTGATATCCACTCTTCAGGTCTATTTTGTGAAGTATGTCGCTCCACTCAAGCAATCCATCAAGTCATCCATCCTCGACAATGGAAACCGATACTTGATCGTGATCCTGTTGATGGCTTTGTAGTCGGAACACATTCTCCATTCACCACCCTTCTTCAGTGACAATACTAATGGTACTGCACACGGGCTCAGACTTTCTCTGATTAATCCTCTGTCCAACAACTCTTGGACCTGTCGGTTGAGTTCCTATCCCTCTATTGGACTCATCCTATATGGTGCTTTATTTGGCAGACTCGACCCTGGAATCAAGTCGATCGAATGGGATATGCTCCTTGTTAGCGGTAATCCCGTCGATTTCTCATCAGCCATGATGCCCCTGAATTCTTCGAGCAACTCCTCAATCTCGACTGGAGTGTTCTCCTCCCTAGTCATTCCTTCGACATATGGTCCTTTCAGAATGATCGCAAAACATCCCGACTGCCTCTCCTCTTCTGCGAGGAATTCCTTCGTAGTGCTCATCAACACTCACTTCTCCCAAATATTTCTCTCGTCGTCCCTACTGTCAGCTAGCTCTTCTCGCCTCGGCTTAAGAGTCCTCTTCATGCCATTCTTCTACACTGTGACTGTGTTGTCTCTACCATCATAAATCATTTTTCGATCATATTGCCATGGTCTTCCTAAAAATAGATGGCATGCATCCATGGGAACTACATCGCATAGTATGCTGTCCTCTAATCCTTCAACTCTAAAGTTGATTAGGCACTGTCTGGTTACCCTAACATGGTGTCCTTTCTGTAACCATGAGATCTTGTAGGGGTATGGGTGTTCTCGACACTTCAATCCGATCTTTTCAATGACTTCCATCGACACAATATTCTCCGTGCTTCCACCATCAACTATGGTTTTGCAACGCCATTCTCCGATCCACACCTTCGTTCGAAAGATCGCCTTCCATTGTGTTGGTTCCATCGGGTCACGTTGATCTTCCCAGATCAAGGTCCTTTGAACCACCAGATTCTGGTTCTTTTTCTTTTCACCTCCACTGCTGTCGAATGCCGATTCTTCCCTCTCGTCTACTTGCTCATCCTTTCAACGTCTGGGTTTCGACTCCTCTGCAACATGTAGGTTTTCTGGGCACTCATATGCCTTGTGTCCCGTTCCTCGACACTTGTAACAGATTATAACTGGTCCATTAGCTCCTTTCTTATCGGATGGACCATTTCGACTATACGCACATGGACCACAGTTCTCACGACCGTCGCAACAGTTTTCTTGCACTTTCCCTGTCGATGTCCCTTCTATGCGTTGGCTATCTTCGACACCTTCCCTCCTGTACCCGCTACTTTGGCCTTTTGCGGAAACAATTTTTGCACCCCGACCAGTCATCCTTCCCCTGGTCGCTGCGGATTTTCTTGATAGCTTCTCTTCTACCTTCAGAGCTAACTGGTAGGCTTTGCTGACTGCTCTGAATATCGACATGCTGAGTTCATCCTGAATAGCATATTTCAAGTCGTTCACGTATCTAGCGACAGCTTCTTCTCCTTCATCAGTTTGTCCTGACTGAATCGACAATCGGTAGAACTCCTCCGTGTACTCTTTCACGGTCATTTCTTTCTGTCGAAAGTTCTGTCGCTTCCTAAACAAGGAAATCACATAGTCATTTGGCAAGAACTTTCCCTTCAACTTGGCAACCATTTTGTCCCAAGACTTGATTTTCTCCTTGCCTTTCTTGAGTCTGTCAGCCTGTACATTGTCCCACCACAACGAGGCATTTCCCTTCAACCTTAGACATGCAGTCTTAACCCATTTAGGATCTTCGATTTTCTCTATGTCGAAGTATTTCTCCATCTCTCTGAACCAATCGATCAAATCTTCTGGGTCCAGGCTCCCCGAGTACATACGCACGTCTATCTTCGCTTGACCTCTCATATCCGTCAGGAGTTTGATCAGTTTTTCCTCTGGTTCCTCTACGACTTCATCCCGAGCTTCCACCTCTTTGACTTCCTTGTCGCTATGGTCTAGTGCTTTAGGAATACAACCACGCCTCTGGCTTTCTTTGATCGTCGCGACTTTGTTTGTCAAAGTTTGTATCATTCTAACGCATTCGTTGAACATCTCATGATCCACTGTGACGGCTACTGTGCCACACATCCTTCGTCCTTAGACATTAACGCCTCTATGAGCCATTTCCAACCTCCGTTGAAACTCTCACACGTCCAATCGCAACCGGACTTAAACAAGTCTTGCAAAAATATACCCAACCACAGTTGGAACTGTTCAACCCACTTGCAGGCTCACTATCACGAACACGATGGATTTTTTTGCTCTGATACCAACTGTCGCAACTCACGGTTGGTACAGTCATCTTCTCAACCAGACTTTCTTCCAGCTCTTTGTTCCCGCTCTGATTTGCTATGATCCGTGCTCTGATACCAACTGACGCAAGTCACCTTACTGGAATACTTTCTTTCTTAACAATACACAGGACACAAACCACAATGTTTACACAACAGGTGTAAAATAGGATGCCAGAAGTGGCTTTATATTACTTCTCTCACTTCTGTTACAATGCGGAATAACTGTAAACAAATAACTAACTATAGTCAGCCTCAGCCGTTATAACTTAGAAGTAACTGTGGTGTGTTCTCCCTGTGTGTCAACCTCACCCTCTCCTAGTTCAACGCTGAACACTGAGCTATGGTTCGATCTCAACCCTCTTCTTCAGCCAGTGTGACTCTTCACAACTTCTCTCGGCTCTGTTCTCTGATATCGCTGATCAAAGACTGAAGATCCTCTTCTGATTTCCTCTCCTACGTCTTCTAACCTGCTATTGCTATTCCCGAGACTGTTGCAATCCCCGAGACATGCATCCTCCTGTCCGTCGATCCTTCCAAATCCTGCGAACCTGCACTGTCAGCTCCTAGCCGTGCTGCATAGCCTCTGTCCATGACGTCACCTATCATGTCCTTCACCAACTTGCAATAACTGTAATAACTTCCCCTGAACGTCTACCAAGTACAGTCCCTTGACTTTCTGCCCTTCCGACCCTGCTACAATAGTTGGTCACATCTCGACCTTCCTGTCAGCTTGTTTCTCATCTTCTGTGGTTCACTAGTCCTCCCTTTCCTCCGCGCTTGGGTCCACCAAACCTGTCATGTCATAGTTCGACCACTCTCCAACTACTTGATGTCTTACTCCTTTCACTTGTCATCTATCAACTATCTCCTGTCGATTCTTGACCAATCGCAACATCCGCTATGCTTCTCCAGTCCGTCACACTTCGACTGTTTCTGCTCGACTTGTTGACTTCGACAAGTCAACCTGCTCTCCGCACCAGTGGTCATCGGCAACCCCACTGGTAGGCTCCCCCTCCTGTCGATCAAATTCGACTGATCTACCTAGGACTTGATGCTCCTCCATCAACAACTTTCAAATTACAGCTTACTGCTAGCACGGAGATCCAACTAGGATCCTACCATACCATCCTTGCACAGCTTGGTGAGTTTTTACACTACGCAGTTAAAGATTATCACTTAACTCCAGGACCTTTCACGTAAGGTTTGGCCACGAGAGCAGCCATCAACAATCCACCAAGATAACAATTATGGAACCATTAAATACCTTAGCTACCAGTTTATAGTGCATGCCAACACATCCTCCACTACAAAGTTAATGTGTTGTGTATCTGCATGGTTGGAAGCACATAGTAAGGTTACAAATTGTTACATTATAATAATCCTTGCCACTTTTGATCAAAACATAAGGTGTTAGGTTATGCACATAGTATCTTATGTATGGTTTATGAAAATAGTCCCAAACATATAGTTTATGTAAATAGATTTAATGCATATTAATTTCATATAAAGTCTATGCATATAGAATGTGCATTTGCATCCTAAACGTAACGTATAGTTTTATGAAAACTATATTATATTGCTTGACATAGGTAAGATTTCTATAGTGTAATGAAGAAACATTACATTGTTTCTCCATAGTTTTGGTAGAGAACATGTAATGTAAACTATGAAGTTTTTCCATAATATCGATATAAGAAATATGTGTTATTAATACATAAATTGATCTCCATAATAGACTTTTAGGATTGCGATGTAACGAAGATAAGCAAACAATTACGATAAAATACCTAGGCTTGAATTGCAGAGAAGATAATTCTCTACATATTCATGTTTTTTTTTTACTAAAAGATCAACATGGTGTTGTAAGATAAATTGAAACACATGACAAGGCTTCATTTGGAACTTTTCGGGCTTACATGTTCTCTACAAATAGAATTCAGGAGCATTAGCTACCGATAGCTAATTAGGCCTTGGGGCTATTCAAGGACCCCTTCATTTCATCAAGACAAATTTTTAGACTCTAGAACCAAAATTCATAACATAGAACAAAAATCGGTTGTCATGCTTTTGAACATTTAAAAGACAAAATGACACTTTAAAAACATTAGTTAAAGATAATAGGAGTGACGATAAATGTCGTTATTCATAAGTAATATAAACCTTTAGTCCTAACGACAGCTTTTGAAAGTTGTTGTTGATAAGCATTAGTTTCATTTATTGCCTAGACGTGTTTAAAGTTAACATTTTAATACTTCCACACAGCGAACACAAGCAATTAATGCTACTCGAAATTTTTTAAATTTTAGTGAAATTTTGGGGTTGTTACAACATGTCAATCCCAAACTATCCTACATGATAGAATCCAGTGGAAACCTTGCAATGTTAAAAGCTTGAAAAATGTTCATTCTATTGAATTCTAGATCCCAAACCACTATACAAAAATATGCAAAGTTTCTCGTGTATATATAGAAAGAGTGCATACAACTAAAATAACATCAAGTGGAATCCATATATGCCCCAAATTACATATAAACAAAGATTCTAAATGTCCTTTAGAGTCCAAAAAACTTCACGCTACAATAAATAATTACTTATACCAAAATCCTTACCTATATTGGGATTTTATTCATTAATAGCACCCCATGCCCCCTTCTCTAGGCTCTAGCCCTTGCCTCTACCTGGAATCTCGGAGATGGTCCTCCAAGGGCATCAGTCAACACCCTATAGTTTTGATGAAACTTCATGATCCAAGCCTAAAAATAAGGTAGAGAATCTTCCCAATCAACATATACACATAGGACATTTATTGCATGTATCTGGCAATTGAAATTAATACACATATATGACATAAATTTAAGATGGAAAAATGTTAAATGTTTATTCTTTAGTGTATTATTTGTTTAATTTTAATTTTCAAATTATAAATAGTTCATGTTGTTATTTTTTGTACACTAGTTTTACATTTTCCATTGCTTAGAGATGTTATGATACCATGCATATTTTTCTAATGATATTTTTTTGTATTTATGGTTGTAGTGGATATTATGGATCAAAATGCAGAGATATTGAGAGAGATTGGTATGGCTTGGAGGGGTGGATATGAACTCCACTTCTCGTTTGAAGCATCATTAGATGCTATTGTAGAGACTATCAGTCACTCGAATGATGCGTTGTACATCATGGCATCGTATAGAGAAAGAAAACGACAAGAATATGCCAATGGACGCTTGAGTTACAACGAGGTGGAGAAATTAAAAATCACTAAAGAGAAAATATATTCACATTTTAGAGAGCCTAGGACGGATGCCATTCCATATACTAGTAGAGCACATATTTCAATTGAGTGGTGCATTTTTCAACCAATCAGAGATCACTGTATGGATCGATGGTATATGGTTTTTGACATTCCCTGACACAACAACAATGAAGTATTACTATAATTCCTCTGGAAATTTTATGTTGAGATTGTGATGGGAAAACATGTCAACTATTTTGATATGTTGGGGTTCTAGGGTGCTAATATGGGGATTCCCCAAAACTGTCCCAATGCTAGCAATAAAGATTCCAATCGACCGATACCTCCACCCTGTAGCCAACTACCAAGGCCAAACGTCCCTCCTGCACATACTGTGATTCCCTAGACACATGAGGCATTCCCTCCTGTAGCTTTGGTGATTGTACGCCACAGTACAACTATTGACCAAGAAGGGCCCTCTTCCCCTAGTGTGGTACAACCATCAACTTCTAGTCACAGAGGACCATCTTCTAGTCAAACCTTCTATGGTCATGGACCAACACATGGTACCTCTACGACGACTTCCAGTTAGGAAAGGACATTGTTAAAACACTAATGTCATTGAAATTAATTTTTTCGATATTGTACACATTAAAATATTGTTAATATATATAATTTTTAATCTTGCAATCGCTTGATGCCTCTATAGGGGGTAGTAATGTATGTAATGTCCCCATTCAAATAAATTCATAACAGGGAAATTCCATCAATCCTACTAGTTCCCTAGGTTGGATGGAGACACGAGGATTTGCAATAAGGGAGCTAATAAATGGTGTTTGGACATCAGAATGGAATAAATATTTAATAAAGGATCTAAATAAATAAATACAAGAGAAAATCGAAGTGGCAATTGATCATGAAGACACATGGAGGATGTGGGACCCTCACAAAGCTAGATTCCTCATGCCACATGGCATTTTATTCTCACCCATTCTAATCCAAGGTGGATTCTAATGGTATTTGGTAGTTGGAAGGTCAATATAATTGGCATGACTCATTGCAGGTCGAATTGGAGTGGAAGAGTAACTCCCATGGAAGAGGAAGAGGCATTTTGGAGCTAGTGGGACACTTGGACTAGATTCCCTAGCTCTATGACAACAATGATGAAGATGCTATGACACCTATGACACAAAATAGACCTGAATGCTGACATATGACTTAAATGACATGTCAGGGCTAAAAATAGCCTCCAAGAGGGCGCTCAAGGGAGTTATGGAATCCAAAGAGACACCTATTCGAATTTGGTGGAAGAGGAGGCTAGAATTGGAGGGACAAGTGGCACACGTGGGAATATTTTCCCAACTTGAGTTGTGTAATGACCCTTTTTCAAAATTTTATTAAAATGCCAATTTTTCCACTTTTTCCCCAATTTCGACCTTTGACTAGTTTTACTGTTTTGACCTCCAAATCAACCCAAATGCTCCCAAATCTTCTGTAGGAGTATATGAATGGTATTTAGACTTGAATATTAGGTTCAGGGATTTTTTATGGCCCTCCAAATATTGCTGCAAACTTGATTTGTATTTCGATCAATATATGTAATTTTGACTAGTAATTTGTGCATCAAATCCCCCCGGGGTAACACTACAAATGGCCTTCCAAATGCCTTCAAAATCCCACGAATTTATGAACAGAGGTATGTAATTTGTTAAGTATGTGATTAAGGTCTCATATGCACCATTAATTGTTTTTTACTATTGTTCTAACTCTCTCACATTCAACAGCAAAAAACCCCAATTCGACCTTTGGGGAAATGGCACTATTTCCCCTCTCAATACAAACAAACTGAGTAAAAATGCTTCAAATGCTCAAGTACAGTACATGAAACTTGTATAATATATCCATGGAAGTATAATAATCACAAATATATCAGAGAATCATCCATCCATTCGAAATAATCAACCTTATAGTGTCATACATCAAAGCATTGGGGAAATGGACATTGTTTGCTCATTAATCAATAATTTTGCATACATTCAATGGGTATTTAGACCTTAGACTTTCTGAATATTAATAACAGAGGATATGAAGCTATTACAATCAGAAATATATAATGATAATCTCTCCCAAGAAGCACAAGAGCTCACCAAAAATGCCCTCCCTCAAGGAGCATGAATATGCCTTCAAAACTGGAAACAGTGAAGAGAAAGTGCTGCACTAAACCAAACCATGAAACTTCCTGTAGCTTCTACCTGCAAATAAAACTCCATTAAATCACCATGAAAGACCTGAGTGGCCTCTCCAAACACCAACTTGGATGGGAATCTTTCACCCTCGAAATTGGCTAAGGCAAAAACTAGTCATCCACTAGTTCTCTCTTCACAAATGCAATTTTTCTCAAATCATCAAACGCCATTCTCATACTTCATTTCTACATTTTAAAACCAAAATTAGGCTTCTAAGGGTCAAAATCCTCTCAATAGATTCAATAGATTTCCATTTAGGAAATATTCCACATTTGCCACTTGTCTCCTAGTTCCAACCTTCCATCTTCTCCCAAATTCGATTTTGAGTCTCTTTGGCTTCTCCAACTCCCATGAGAGCCTTCCTTGAGCCTATTTTTGGGGATGACATGTCATAGTGGTCAGATTTCAGAGGTCAGGTCTGCAATTTGTCATAGTTGTCATAGATTCTCCATCATTGGTGTCATAGGGGCTAGGGAATCTAGCCCAAGTGTCCATAAACTTCCAATTTGACTCTTTATCTTCCATGGGGGTTACCAATCCTTCCCAATTCGACCTAGGATGCTCAATGACATGTTTTATGACTTACCAACTCACCCAAGAGTGTTCACTTTCCCATTAATTCGAATTTGCAAGAGAGAGATACCATGTATTATGAAAAATCAAGCTAGTGTGGGTCCCACATCCTCCATATGTCTCCAAAACCATTTGTCATCTAGGATTTCTCTTGAATTTCTTTATTCAATCTATTTATTAAATAATTGAACCCTTCTAATGTCTAAACATCATTTATTAGCTTCGTTATTTCCATTCCACATGTGCCCATCCAACATAGGAAACTAGTAGGATTGATGGGATTGTCTTACTATGAAATTATTTGAATGGGGACATTACAGTCCTCCCCACCCAAGATTTCTTTCCCTCAAGCAATCTCAATTTACCATGCTGCAAACTTGTCCCTCCTCTATCAGGCGGCCTTCCATGATTAATTTCTCCCAAAATCTTTCTATTCCGGTGCTTCATGCTGTGGGAAGAAACTACCTGATTCGGATAGGTGTGTTGCTCTCTCACAATCCTTAGTACTCCTTTTGAATCTTGAAATTTCATTTCAGGAATTTTATAATTTACTGTATGCTCTCCTATTGAATACAACCATTGCACTCCCAAAACAACATTAGTATTAGCAATATCAACCACATAAAAACTATCGACAAAAGTATAGTTACCTACGGTGACTTGTAGCTATGGAATCCATGTTTTGCACTCCATTGTGTTGTGACCGGGAATGACAACTGTAAAGCCATCAAATGGTTCAATAGGTATCTTTCTTTTCTCCACCATATCTACATCAATGAAGTTATGGGTGGCTCCTCCATCTACCAAAACTGAAGTTCTTTGTCCTTGTACCACACCCTTGCATCGGATAGTATGGTAGCAAGGTACTGCTAAAAGTACTGGCATTGTTACTTTGGTGGGTGAGGGATGCTTCACCTCTGTTTTCCCTTCTTATGTTGTAGTATATCCTTCTTCTTGGGATGAATTATGTCCTTCTTCCTCCATGCCCCCTTTATATCCCTCATCACAAAATACTTCAATGAATTGGGCCTTTCCTTTAGCACATTTATGTCCAAGTACCCATGGTTGGAAGCATGAGTAACACAACTTCTTCCTTCTGAGCTCTTCCCTGCTTAGTTCCTCTTTCTTATCCTTTCCATATTCCTCTTCTTGCCATGGCTTCTTATCAGGTGCATCTCTTTGCCAAGGTTTCTTTTCAATTCTGAAGTCAGGCTTGGGAGGAAATCTCGTTCTAGGAAGCACATTTTGGAGATCCCTAGTCAAGCTCATTGCATCTTTTAATGTAGTTGGCTTGTGCGCTTTGACCAAACCTTTTAAGGGTTCAACGAAACCTTAAGTGAAAATCAATACCAACCTTCCCATAGATACATCAGCCACCTTGACTGATAATTTTTGAAAGTCCAACATATATTCAGTAAGGGTCCCAGTTTGCTTCAATTGAGCTAATTCCTTGAAAGGCAATTCTGGATATTTTTGTTCAAATCTCTCTAGTACCTTGTCAACAAATTCTCCATATGTTTTAACCTGATCATGACCCAAGGTTTTTAGGCCATAGAACCACCATTCATTGGAATCCCCTTCCAAATGCAAAATGGCCATTTTTAATGCATCCTCTTCCAACATAGGATTTAGCTGAAAATATACATCCAATTTTTACACCCAAGTGTTAGCAAAATTTTGAGAAGAACCATCAAAAGTAGGAAGTGACATTTTTCCAATAGCACTATTTAATTCTTTGTTTTGGAATGGACTCCTATTGTCTCCCTTCCTTTTAATCTTTTGCATAGCATCAATGTAGTCACTGAGTGTTACACCTCTTTTACACTTTTCATTCAATTCATTCCAATCATTTACTAGTTTCTTGTAATCCAATTCAAGATTGGGATCTTCTTTGGGTGTGAGAAATTTAGGTGTAGTATGCCTTTGTATGCTTTGAAATTCATCAAGTCTATTATGAGGTCCTGTACTTGAGAAAATATGCTCATTCCCTTTCATCTTTTCCCCTGAATGTGAACCACTATTATCCCCTATCATCCCTTTGCTTTGAAGCTGGCTAATCAACAATTCAAATCCATGCAACAATCTGTCTCCTATCCTATCCATGTTTGCTGAAAGTTTAGAGAAACATGGATCTAAGGTTACAATAAGTTCCTCCTTATGTTTTAATTTATCATCCTCCTCTCTACCCATGGTTTCAGCAAAAGACTCCTCTTCTTCTACTACCTCTTCTTCAACAAAAACTTCTTCAACTACTGGTTCAAAGGGTGGTGGATTATTATTTTGACTTCTTGTTAAGACCACCAGGTGCCAAGAACATGCTCTGATACCACTTGTAATGAACCTTTTTCAAAATTTTATTAAAATGCCAATTTTTTCACTTTTTCCCCAATTTCGACCTTGGACTAGTTTTACTGTTTTGACCTCCAAATCAACCCAAATGCTCCCAAATATTTTGTAGGAGTGTATGAATGGTATTTAGACTTGAATATTAGGTTCATGGATGTTTTATGGCCCTCCAAATACTGCTGCAAACTTCATTTGTATTCTGATCAATATATGTAATTTTGACTAGTAATTTGTGCATCAAATCCCCCCGAGGTAACACTGCAAATGGCCTTCCAAATGCCTCCAAAATCCCATGAATTTATGAACAGAGGTATGTAATGTGTTAAGTATGTGATTAAGCTCTCATATGCACCATTAATTTATTTTTACTATTGTTCTAACTCTCTCACATTCAACAGCAAAAAACCCCAATTCGACCCTTGGGGAAATGGCACTATTTCACCTCTCAATACAAACAAACTGAGTAAAAATGCTTCAAATGCTCAAGTACAGTACATGAAACTTGTAGAATATATCCATGTCAGTATATGAATTACAAATATATCAGAGAATCATCCATCCATTCGAAATAATCAACCTTATAGTGTCATACATCAAAGCATTGGGGAAATGGACATTGTTTGCTCATTAATCAATAATTTTGCATACATTCAATGGGTATTTCGACATGAAACTTTTTGAATATTAATAACAAAGGATATGAAGCTATTACAATAAGAAATATATAATGATAATCTCTCCCAAGAAGCACAAGAGATCACCAAAAACGCCCTCCCTCAAGGAGCATAAATATGCCTTCAAAACTGGAAACAGTGGAGAGAAAGTGCTGCACTAAACCAAATCATGAAACTTCCTGTAGCTGCTACCTGCAAATAAAACTCCATTAAAGCACCGTGAAAGACCTGATTGGCCTCTCCAAACACCAACTTGGATGGGAATCTTTCACCCTCAAAATTGGCTAAGGCAAGAAACTAGTCATCCACTAGTTCTCTCTTCACAAATGCAATTTTTCTCAAATCATCAAAAGCCACTCTCATACTTCATTTCTACATTTTATAACCAAAATTAGGCTTCTAAGGGTCGAAATCCTCTCAATAGATTCAATAGATTTCCATTTAGGAAATATTCCACATTTGCCACTTGTCTCCTAGTTCCAACCTTCCATCTTCTCCCAAATTCGATTTTGAGTCTCTTTCGCTTCACCAACTCCCATGAGCGCCTTCCTTGAGCCTATTTTTGGGGATGACATGTCATAGTGGTCAGATGTCAGAGGTCAGGTCTGCAATTTGTCATAGTTGTCATAGATGCTCCATCATTGGTGTCATAGGGGCTAGGGAATCTAGCCCAAGTGTCCACAAACTTCCAATTTGACTCTTTATCTTCCATGGAGGTTACTAATCCTTCCCAATTCGACCTAATATGATCAATGACATGTGTTATGACTTACCAACTCACCCAAGAGTGTTCACTTTCCCATTAATTCGAATTTGCAAGAGAGAGATACCATGTATTATGAAAAATCAAGCTAGTGTGGGTCCCACATCCTCCATATGTCTCCAAAACCATTTGCCATCTAGGATTTCTTTTGAATTTCTTTATTCACTCTATTTATTAAATAATTGAACCCTTATAATGTCTAAACATCATTTATTAGCTTCCTTATTTCCATTCCACATGTGCCCATCCAACCTAGGAAACTAGTAGGATTGATGGGATTGTCTTACTATGAAATTATTTGAATGGGGACTTACAAGTTAGCATGAATCCCATGGAAGGAATTCAACCCAAGGAGGACCTTAGAATTTTATAAAATACAATAACAAAGAAGAAGGATGGCTTTTGATCATTTTCATAATGTGCATTTGTGAAGAGAGCTAGTGGAGTGCTTCTCTACTTGCCTTAGCCAATTTCAAGGGTGAAAGATTCCCATCCTAGTTGGTAGTGAGAAAGGACATTCATACCATTTATGAGATCTTAAATGGAGTCTTTATTTGTAGGTGTAATATATAGGTCATCTTGTGGTCACTCTTAGTGCAGTTCATTCCTCCAACCATTTCCAGTTTTCTTGGCATATTCATGATCCTTGAGGAGATGCGCATTGGGTGAGATATTGTTCTCTTTGGGGGATCTTCTAATGCCCCATTTATTTTGTCATATAATTTAAATGCTCTGTTATTCATGTTCATAACTGTACCAAGTCGATAATACAAGCGGAATGATGTAAAACTGATTATTACTGAGCAAATGGTGACTATTTCCCCACTATGTTGATGTATGCCAATAATATGTTGATGTATTTGAATGGACCGGTGAAATATTGGTGGATTAATGATGTATAGACTTCTATTTATATTTTATACAAGTCTCAGTTTCAGTGCATAAGCTTTGGGAGTCATATTGTTCATTTTTAAAGCATTTGGAGAAGATTGCCTATCATTTCCCCCAAGGTCGAAACTAGTATTTTGCTTCTGATTTGGAGAGGGTTGTAGCAGAGTTAATTGACTGAATAAAGATGCATATGAGTTCAAATTAATTGCCCCTATATTTCCACTATCTCTGTCATGAAATTAGAGAGGGCCCAATAACACTTGGAGAGCCATCTTTAGCACCTACCTAAGGAGGATTCGAACCCCAAATTGCTAGTAAAGTTCCCTACTTGGGCCAAAACTTAAAGGAGAGTTGCAGAAGGTATTTGATGACTCTAAATCATCCATGAACCTAATATTTATTTACTAAAACCATTCATACACCTAATGTGATAATTTTCGAGCATTTGGATCCATTTGGAGGTTAAGAACCCACGACTAGTCAAAGGTCGAACTAGTGGAAAAAGTTGAAAAAATCACCATTTTAATGAAATTCAAAAAAGGGAAATTACAAGTGGTATCAGAGCATGTTCTTGGAACCTGATGTGGTTAATCATTCATGAATACAAGGATTCAAACAAATAAGCCACCACCCTTACAACTTGAAATTGAAGGTGTTGTAGTTGAAGACGAAGAAGTTGGAGAAGAAGAGTATCTTGTTGAAACTATGACTGAGGATGAGAAGGGACTCTCTAATGATAAGGAGGAATTTACTAAATTCATGAAACCATTCTCTAAATACATGACAAAATAGTTGATGAAAGGATTCGAATTGTTGGCCAGCCAACTTGGAAGCAAATGAGTGATAGGAGCCAACAGTAGTTCACATTCAGAAGAAAAGAAGACTATGGGTGAGCATATTTTCTCAAGCATAGGACCCTATAATAGACCTAATGAATTTCAGAGCACACCAAGGACTACTACACCTAAATTTATTGTTCCCAAAGAAGAACCTAACACCCAAATGGATATGAATACATTGGTGACAGAATGGGAATAATTGAGTGAAGATTGTAGAAGGACTCTACCATTTGATCAATACTTTATTGTTTCAAACAAACTCAAAAAGAAGGAAGATAATAGGGCTCTATTCCAGAACAAAGAATTAAATTGTGCTATTGGTAAAATTCCACTTCCCACTTTTGATGGTTCCTCTCAAAAGTGGGAAGTGGAATTTTGGGGGTGGTAAGGGATTAGATTTATATACGAAGGGGGATTACCCCATCCTCTCCCTGTAGGGGAGAAAGAGAGTGAGAGAAGGGGTTAGTAAGGGTTAGGGAAAGGAGGGGAGAGAGAGAGAGGGGGGTGTTGGGGGATTGTTAAGGGGTTATAGGTAGAGACTGAGGGGGAATTTCAAGGGGTTAAAGGTAGAGATAGAGGGGGGTGTTAGGATATTGGGGGTAAGTGGAGAAAGGGAGAAAGAGTGAGAGAAGGGGTTAGTAAGGTTTAGGGAGTGGAGAGAGAGAGAGAGAGAGAGAGAGAGAGAGAGAGAGAGTGAGGGGGTTTAGTGGTAGGAGGAGGCATATGTATACACGTTTGTTTATGTGTGTGAGAGAAGGGGGTGTTAATGGGTTGGGGGGGTGTTCTATATTAATGTGGGGGTCTTTGGGAGTTATATGGAGGGTTTATTAGAGGGTTTAGGGGGTTATGAGCGTAGGTAGACATAAAATGCACACATTTTTTTTCACTAAAATTCGTATGCGATATTTACAATTATAATTTTACCCCGATATTTAACATTACAATTTTATCGCGATATTTAACATTACAAATTTATCGCGATATTTAACATTACAACTATATTGTTTTGTTTGGTGATAAAGACATTCAAAGGAATTGGGGGGTGGTAAGGGATTAGAGGTAGAACGAGAAGGGGTGTGTTAAAGGGTTAGAGGTAGAGATAGAAGGGGGTTAGAAAGAGTTAGAGAGAGGGGTTAGAGGTTAGGGGTTAGTAAGAGAGAGAGACAGGGGGAAGTGTTAAGGGGTCAGAGGTTAGGGGTTAGTAAGGGTTACAGAGAGGATGGGGAGATAGATATGGGGGGGTGGGAGTTATGTTGTATTTTGAAATTTGTTTCCCACCCTTATCCCATTTCATGGATTTGTGTCGATGACATTGTTTGAAGGGAGTTATCCCACCCTTCAAGTGATAAAATCCGTAACCATTTTTTGTTTCATTGTGTGCATCAAATTAGAAAAATTACATCCTTTCAAAGCATGGGAAACAACATGAAGATTGGATTTCAGAGGAAATAGCTTTGGAATATCTACTACATCAAGGTGTCTTCAACAGAATGGAACCAAATCATTAACTAAGTACATCGAAACTCATGCACAAGTTTGTAATGTAAGGTAATATTTAGAAAGGGTTGAAAATATCATAGTAGTCTAGGGATTCCTTTCCATTAACTTGGCCCAGTTACTTGTAGATGCAGGCAGGAAAAAATTTAGAGAGCCTCGTTCCCTATTGATATTCCCACATTCAGCTATGAGGAGAATAGATTTCGGTGTAGATGGTAGCATTTGATACACTTTCCAAATCTATGTTGTTCAAAGAACTTACATACTTCAACAAAGGAGCGTTTTGTAGGTGACTTGAAAGTCCCTTCCAATTTTCAGCAAAGAAACAAAGAAGTTCAATGTATAGAATTTCAAGCAGGAATTTCAACCAACCAAATGACCGAATACAGGGAGAATACCAATTGTCAAACACATTAACCACGCCCAAAAAATTCAAGTTGTTATAAAACTCTTGTTACCTGTATTTTAAATCTACCTGTATTTTAAATGGAATCTAGTTACCATTTCTGTGGGAAGAAAAGCATAGATTCCTTTCGGCCACCATATTTCCTCATGTAAGGCATTCTCCCAAAGTAAAAGCTAATGTAATAGCACATTCTTCTACATGTTTCCTCTACTCAACCCTACACTCGTCTTCCATAGGAAATTGCTACCTCCCCATGTAATAACTACATTGTGTCATCGAAAATTGATCTTCTTATGCTAACAAATGCAGGATGAAGGATTCATTGTCATTGCTCTGAGAATTTCTAAGGTAATTTTGTCATAAAACAAAGATTGTATAAATCGTGTTAAGATCCATAAGTTCCATCTCATGAACTAAGAGCTTCTTTATCTTAGACATAAACAAAAGAACTTCAGGATGAATACTAGAGAGCCATTTCTTTATAGATTCAACCTTCTGAGGATGTAGGGATAGAACTATAACTATATTAGGAAGCTGGCATCAATAAATTTCTTCAAGTTGTGTTATGCATGGCCTATTTTCTATCCATTCGGGAATAATATATCCAATCATAACATCAAGGGGGGTTCATTGAATCTTATCATATATCTTTTTTTTGAAAATGCAAGGCTAGTTTGCAACTAAGAAAATGATCTTAAATCCAATACCTGCAATGAAACCAATAATTTTCCATTCAAATAGGAAATAAATCTAGAGGGTTATATATTTGCACTAATATCTAATTGAGAAAAAAGGTTGATATCTATATGATTTCAAGAATAGAGAATATGAAACACTCATATTTTACGCATTTTTCTTCAATATAACCACCTTCCCTTTGATTCTTTTTGGTGCAATGTCCCATGTTGCATATAGAATCATGATTATATTTTTGAAATCCCTTCTCATTATTAAAATCCAACAAGGTAGCAGGAGCACCTACGCCAGCTACATCTTCAGTTGTAATGATGAACTCCAATGAAGGTTCCACATCTCGAGCATAGTCACTATCCTCCGCATGGAGCCCATATCCCCTCTCAGAGGCCTTAGATTCCACCAAAGTCTTGAACACCCATACTTGGTATTGAAAACCTCCCAGTGGCACCAATATGTATTTATTAATATTAATAACACACGTGTTGAAAACCTCCCAGTGGCACCCTCTCTCTCTATATATCTCCTACCCCTAACCCCCTAACACCCCCCCAGGCTCTCCCTACCTATAATCCCATGTCTATGCATCTCTCCTACTCCCCCTCTCTCATAGAAACACACTCTCTCTCTGTGTCTCTCTCTATCACCTCCACCTATAGCTTACCCCCACCCATATATCACTCCCCCAACCTCCTAAAACCCCCCTCTATATCTACCTCTAACCCCTTGACACCCCTGTATCTCTTTACTTATAACCCCTTACCACCCCCCAATGTCTCTCCCTTTACCTCTCTCTCTCACTCTCTCTCTCTCTACCTCTATACCCTTAACACCCCCCTCTCTCTACCTCTAACCCCTTAACACCTCCCTATCTCTCTGCCTCTAACTCCTCACCAACTGCCAATTTCTCTCTCTCTCTAACCCCTTAACTGTTGGAATATTCACACCATCATTTTGTATTTTGCATGTTTTGCATGCCACTGCATGCATCCATTCATCATCATGGTTGTCTGCCCGGCACCTAGAGCTTGGTTTTAGCTCTCCATAACCTGTCTACAGCCCCCAATTGGCCTCCTACCTACCTAATGTGCCCTCTTTGACTTCTCTGCATGGCAAGTGTGCCTTTCCCACCTACCACAACTAGTTTGTGCGCCTTTTCTCACCTACCACTAGTTATCACTCAGTTAGGGCGCCTTATGTCACCTATCGGGAGTTATCATTCAATTAGTGCATTGATTGAGTAGTTCTTCCACTTATTACTCATACTGACTGCTTGTAGCTTCTAGTTAGCTAGTTCTGGAGTTCCACTTAACTATTTGATAGCCTCATGCACACCCCTTGGAGTATCCATTCCCTGATTTATGCCTAGATGGTTCTATTAGACTCAATTAGACACACTTGACCGACTATTACCATTTATGACTGATACTATTTGATTGGATGATGTCTCCATTGTTATCCAAGCTAGACTTTGAGTTAGACAGCCTCATGCACCCACCTTGTAGTCTCCATTCCTTGATTTATGGCTAGTTAGTTGTGTTAGACTCAGTTGGTCACACTTGACTGACTCTTACCAATTGTGATTGATACTACCGACTGGATGATATCTCCATAGTTATTCATGCTAGACTTTGAGCTCAGATTCGAATGCCCTCCTCGGCTAATTCGAATCATATATGATGCCTCATCATTGATTATTGTAACACATTCTCTACATTCATTATTCATTGTATGATATTGACATTGTCCATTATTCTGTGTTTTTGAGTGATTATTGAATGCATGCTTCTTCTTCTTTGCAAATAATCTTGAGAGTTAGATTGTGAGTTTGTTAAAGTTGCTAGATCCTTGCAGGTTATCACATGGTATCAGATTAGTCAGTAGCTATCTGAATTGCAGCCATTATAGCAGTTGCAGCATTTCTTTGAGCATATATCTTTCACTTGAGCACTAGAAGCCTCTCAGTTTCCACAACAAATGCTGGTGCTAGTACTTGAATTCATTGGATAAATCCAGTGAGGTCTAGCCAAGTGTGAAGGACTTAGTATATGTGCTCAGTGTTCAAAAGGTAGTGTTCAGTCGAAGTGTAGCATTCTCCATCAGCAAAAACTCTTCTTGTTTTGCAGGTTTCGAAGTTTTCTGTAGTTACAGCAGTAGATTCGAAAATGAACAACATCTTCTATGTATCTGGAAGGAGTTCCTTTTCTCACTCCATTCAACTATGATGAGTGGAAACCAAAGATGACATCATATCTGAAGAGACTTGGTCTTTTTTTATGTATGTACTAGTATTAAGAGAGATTTTCTTCCTGTCAAGAGAAAGAAGATTGGCTTGATGATTGTGAAAGAGCCTTAGGAAATATATGTGTTACTTTGTTTTCCAATTTGGAATACCTCATTGATTTTGATTAACATCCAAGTGATCTATGGACTAGATTTGATAAATTATTTGGAAGTCAGGAGAAAGAGGTTGATGCTATCCATATGGAAAGCAAGCCCAATGATACTTCCTACAGTGCTCTCTCTATTCATGACCCGGCCTCCATCATCTCCCATGATGAAGTTGTTCAAGATGAAGTCGAAGCACAGCACATGGTTTTAGTTGTTCCATCTTACTATCTGATTTTTTAGCAAAAGATGTCAGCTACTACTCTAGAAGTTGAAGAGATCTTTGAAATCTCTACTTCCCGTGAGCTTGCTGATGTGCGAAATAATGACCTATTGAGCATCTTGGAAGATTTGGGAGGCAATGAATTTGCACTCCTTGATCAAAATATTCCTATGGACTCCTATTTGTTCATTGGCACATGTTTTCAGAACTTCACCAAAGATAGAAGACTCTACCATTCGCTTGGATTCAAGTCTCATGCATATCCTTGTGATTTTGGTTTTGATCGCACCACTGTTGGTTCAAAGAAGATCATAAGAAACCATCCTCAAAATATTGGATCTGATTTGAAGTTCAACCCATCACCATTATATGGTTAATTTGGTTCTTATCTCACCCATGCTAGTTCAAAGGAGATATCAAAGAACTACATACACTTTCATAGAGATAATGCACCTGTTGATGTGCAAGATGATGACCTACTGAGTATTTTGAAGGAAAAATCAGATTTGGAATGTAATGCACTTGCTCTCCCTCATCATATGATTTCTTTGGATTCCTATTTGGTCATTGGCACATGTTTTTATAGTTTCATAGACGATGAAAGACTCTATCATTCGCTTGGGTTCATGACTCATGCACCTTTCTGTGATTTTGGTATTGATTTCACCCTTGTTGGTTCAAAGGAGATAATGAGAAACCATCTTCCAAGTTTTGGATCTGATTTGCTTCCATCCATTGTTGGAGAACTCAAGCACATGTTTTTGGAGCATGACTAATTTCTTCCCAAGAGGAAGACAACTCTTTTTGAGAGAATGCTAGATCCAGATCCAAAAGAACCTGAAGATCTAACACCTATTGGTTCATGGGCCACCATCATTGTTGCATCCACTAGTGATCTTATTGAATATTCACCATCATCATGTCATAGTTTCCTTGGTCATGTTCTCACCTATGTTGGTTCAAAGGAGATATCAAGGAACTATCTACACATTCATGGTTTTGATTCTATCTCAGTTGGTTCGAATCACATGCTTCATGATGATCTTCATATTATGTTTTTGCAGCATGATCCACTTCTTCCCAAAAAGAAGATACCTCCTCCTTTGATTGATGATCAAGAGAGAGATGCATCATCACATGAGATTTCAGATTCATATTTTGTATGTGATGATGAGCCGGTTGTACTTGCTTCTTCACATGAGATTTCATATTCAGAGTTTGGATGTGATGATGAGCCAGCTGTAGATGCATCTTCACATAATATTTCAGATGGAGATGATGATGATAGAATGATAGATCCAGATCCACAAGAACCTAAAGGTATAGAAACTGATGATGAAGATGAGTGGATGGGAGATCCAGATCCACAAGAACCTGAACATCTCTCACCTGATATTCCTCCTCTTCCTCGATGGGAAACCACTACACTCCGATCTGCCGGTGATTTGGTTGGTGATGAACATGATCATAGAAGAACCAGATCAGATTTTCAGAATGGAAGGTTTCATCCTTCTCACATTGTTGATCCCTCTTAGATTAATCAAACCTTCTTTAGAAAATAAGGACACTTACCTCCTTCAGGGGTGAGAGATGATATGCTACTTTAGCATCCTTTAGTCTATTTTGAGGGAGGGATTTCTTCCCACTGGGTTTTCCTTCTTTCCTCACTTAGTTTATTTAGATTGATTGTACGGGGTGACCTTTGGTCTCAGTCACCAAGGCTCTACTTTGTTTTTCGGTTATTATCTCATAGTATAGCTTGCGGGGGGTGTTGGAATATTCACACCATCATTTTGTATTTTGCATGCATGCATGCAAATCTGCATGTTTTGCATTCTTTGCATGCCACTTCATGCATCCAGTCATCATCATGGTTGTCTCCCCAGCACCTAGAGCTTGGTTCTAGCTCTCCAGAGCTTGTCTACAGCCCCCAATTGGCCTCCTACCTACCTAATGTGCCCTCTTTGACTTCTCTACATGGAAAGTGTGCCTTTCCCACCTACCACACCAGTTTGGGCACCTTTGCACCTACCACTAATTATCACTTAGTTAGGGCACCTTATTTCACCTACTAGGAGTTATCATCTAGTTAGTGCATTGATTGAGTAGTTCTTCCACTGATTACTCATACTGAATGCTTGTAGCTTCTAGTTTTCTAGTTCTGGAGTTCCACTTGACTATTTGACAGCCTCATGTGCCCCCCTTGGAGTCTCCATTCCTAGATTTATGCCTAGATGGTTCTGTTAGACACAGTTAGACACACTTGACTGACTATTAACATTTATGACTGATACCTTTTGACTGGATGATGTCTCCATTGTTATCCAAGCTAGACTTTTAGTTAGATAGCATCATGCACCCACCTTGTAGTATCCATTCCTTGATTTATGGCTAGTTAGTTCTTGTAGACTCAGTTGGTCACACTTGAATGACTCTTACCAGTTGTGACTGATACTACCGACTGGATGATATCTCCATAGTTATTCATGCTATACGTTGAGCTCATATTTGAATGCCCTAATTGGCTAATTCGAATCCTATATGATGCCTCATCATTGATTACTGTAACACATTCTCTACATTCATTATTCATTGTATGATATTGACATTGTCTATTATTCCGTGTTTATGAGTGATTATTGAATGCATGCTTCTTCTTCTTTGCAAATAATCTTGAGAGTTAGATTGTGAGTTTGTTATAGTTGCTAGATCCTTTTAGATGATCACATTAACACTCCCTCTCACTCTACCTCTAACCCCTTACCACCCCCCAAGGTCTCTCCCTCTCTCTCTCTCTCTCTATGTTTCTCTCTAACCCATTAACACCCCCCCTTTCTCACCTCTAACGCCTTACTACCCCCCACCACTCTTTTTCTACCTTTAACCCCTTACCACTAAGAATTATTTTTAATGTTATAATGGGAAAATAGTAAAATTATAGGGTTACAAATCCCCCCCTTGTCTACCTTTAACCCCTTACCACTAAGAATTATTTTTAATTTTATAATGGGAAAATAGTAAAATTATAGGGTTACAAATCTCCCCCTTGTCTACCTCTAACTCCTTACCAATAACAATTATTTTTAATGTTAGAATCGGAAAACAATAAAATTATAGGATTACACATCGCGTATGTGTTTTGCAAAGATAAATGCGCATGCATTTTGTTTTGGCGGGCTTTACAATTTGAATTTAAACAAAACGTGTATGCATTACTTAGCACGAGCTGGCATGGAATTCCTATGCTTATGTGTCCGCTTCAGACTTTGCTTCAGATTTACCATGCCTATGCCTTGGAGTATGATATACCATGGCTAATTGAGCATTGTATCCAATTTTTTCAATATGCCCATGTTTATCCGTTGCTTATAATATGATACACACCATCATTGTTTATGAAATTTTAGATACAGATAACATTTTTTCTGCAGATTCCAAATATGTAATTTTTAAAAATAATATGTATATTTTTCTTATTTTTCTTGTGTCATGGCTTCTTAACTCAAAAAACACATTGTTAGTGTTTCGTCCTTAACTCTTTCGTTTCTCAACCATTTTGAAAAAAAATTGTAAGGTGCACTAAAGGACACCGACCTCTACATGCTATAAAAAAAAGCATTTCAAAATAATTTCATTAATACCTTCAAAGGATGCACCCACACTTGGCATATTGTTTATGAGGTTTGATCACTTAGATAATTAAAAATAAAAGTAAAAATAAAAAATTAATTTTTTGGGGAAAAATAGCGGTGCACTAGTATTAGTTGTTCTCTATATGTCTTTCAGTTTTCGTAAGTTGATTCCATCATTTAAGCACTCAAAGGTTGCACCCACAAAAACATATACCTTATAATTTGTTCAAAAAAGAAAAATTTCCTATTAAAAAACATCAAACTTCATATAGTTGAGAACATTTTCAATAGAAAAAATTATATATTTAGAAACATCATTCAATTTCTTACATTTCATATTTTTTACTCATCGCAAGATTCATTGTGTATGTGTCTCAAAATATCCATGTAAGTTGATGGATGTCTGTTTTTTTAGTTTTCTATTTCATCTAACGTGTCAAAAGAGACCCTCATTAGCTTGCACACACCCTATATTTAGCCTAGTGATTGGCGCATTCCCATAACCCAACCCTAAATAAAAGTTTGTGAGAATTTGTGATGAACAAAATACTCTCATCCACAAGAATTAGGTAATCCTTGGGATGTTCTATAAAAAATAGCCCATGCCTTTTTTTGTCAATATTTACCTCCATGATTTTCCTTGGATTGTTTTTCCTTTGTAGCCAACCTTATTTCTTCATGGATGGAAATTATTTGATCGAATACATGAAAAGGTGGAAATTATTTTCCTTTGAAACAAGATAGCATTAATTGATAGCATTTATAGTGCCCAAGATACCTCTAGGGATAAGGATATGTGTTCTTTAAGGTCTCTAGAATCAAAGGTACATTATTTTATGCATTATGGCAAGGCCACTACCTGCTATACCCCTTTTCACTTTCCATGTTTCATTAAGCAATCAACACTTCCTTAAAGTAAGAACATAATATTAGCAAGTGATTGATAGATTACTTTTTAGACAAGGTACAAATGCTTGGTCCTTTCCCAACCCTCATCTATAAAAACATCCTATGTTAATATAGATTTCCACCACTAGACATTTTTATCCTTGTGCCTCCTTCAAGAACATGGCCTTATGAATCATGGCCTAAAAACCCCCTATTTCACTAGTGAAACCCCATTGTTATTACCTTCTCATTTTTTAGTGAAACTCTAATGTTATTACCTTGTAGCTTGGGAAATGATGTGGTTCCACAATTCCAAAGGGAGGTGCAACAATTTCACCCAAATGGGTTGGATTGTCAACATATCCACCCGAGGACCAAAACATGGCATCCAACCTTACAGTCCAAAATGAAGTACCATCTACCCCATTTTATAATTCAATATATTCTTTTGATTGGAAGTCGAAATCCATCCAAGAAGACATATTTCTTTCTAAAATCAACGTGTTGTAGAACCTATGTACAACTTCTTTCTTCTAGATGTCAAGAGTTTGGCTCATCGTTATATCTTTACCCACTACCATATTTACTTGAACTTCCTTATTGTAACACACCTTTTTGTGTTGGTTGATTGAACCATAACACCTCATCCTCGACTTCCTTCCTCCATCACTCTTGTCAATTCTTCCATTGATAAAAACCCTTGAAATCCATACAATCTTCCCTCCCATATGCACAAAAACCTTGTAAATGAATCTGCTACAAACTGGATTTTATTAGTGATAAAACCTTCATTCTATTAGCCTCCACACATGAAGGTGGAAAGTGCATTTTGAGAAAGATTGAATCAAGCTCAAATGAAATCATGAAGACTCTCCATTGAAACATGGTGCAGTTTTAGCTCAATGAAGTCTATCTAACATAAATGTCTAACAAATTTATAAATTGGCATTCATATCCAATAATATTGCTACAAATTTTTCCATTCTTTCACTTCGCCTCTGAAACCCCCATTTTCTGCTTCCCTGTCCATTATAAAGTTTCCAAAACCTAGTCAAACCCCAATTACCCATCAGATTTTTTCCCAAATCCAAATTTTCCTTTACTAAAGAAGTTTTTGTTTTTGTTTTTCTATGCATCTTTCAAAAAAAAAAAAATCTGGGTTATGGTTGTCACCCGCGTAGGAGCAAAAAACATGTAGGAAGAACTTGCAACCCTCAAGAACAAACTCCAAGATCTTGATGAAAAAATTATCGGCCTCCATCTTCATCCTTCAACCATGAACAATAGACAACAACTAGAGTCTTCTACAGACACTATGTTCTCTTCTTCCAACACTTTTCGTGGGCAGAAGCTTTATTTTCCTCGCTTCAATGGTGATTATCTGACTAGATGGATATACCGGCAAGAACAATATTTTAGTCTGCATAATACTTTTAATGTCAACAAAGTTCCACTTGCATCCTTTCATTTGGAACATGAAGCCCTTCAATGGTTCCATTGGTACATCAAGGCTCATGCAGAGCCAAAATGGACATATTTTTTCCAACTCCTTTGGCAACGATTTGGCCCTAGTGCTTTTGATGACTTCACAGGAGCACTCACTAAACTTCGCCATATTGGCACTGTGAGAGAGTATCAAACAAAATTTGAGAAACTGGCCAATTACATAGAAGGATTGTCTGATGAATTCTACAGGAGTTGCTTTGTCAGTGGTCTAAAGGATGCAATCCGATATTCTGAGGTTAAAATGTTCTATCCCAACACAATGATGGAAGTCCTAGGGCTGTCTAAGTTGGTGGAGGACAAGATCATAGCCCAATAGCACTCCAAATCCACTTTTGTTCCATTCAGAAATATGGTTTCCCAACAACCTCCCATCACGCCAGCTCCTAAAGAAACTCCTATCAAGCATTTGTTTGAAGCAGAGATGTGAGCACGTAGAGAAAAATGGATTTGTTATAATTGTGATGAGAAATTCACTCGGGGACATAGATGTGTTGAGAAAAATTTCTATCTCTTGGATTTGGATTCTCCTCCTACAACTGAAATTTGTGAAGAAGCTCAGGATACAATAGATGATCAGGTCGACATTCAGCAGCCTCCTACTGACCCTCCTTCTTAGGATGACCATCCATTGATATCTCTGCATGCTTTAGCTGGATTCACCACCCCACAAACAATGCGGGTCACGGGTTACTTCAAGAATATCCCTCTTACAATACTCATTGATTCTGGTAGCACTCATAACCTCATTGACCCTCGGTGCGCCAAACAGGATAATTGTTTTGTCCATCCCTGCTCCAGCTATGAAGTCATGATTGCCAATGGGGGCACCATACCTTGCAAGGGGAAGTGTCTCAATGTGCATATATCTATTGGTGATTATAACCTGTGCTCTGACATGTTTGCGTTTCCCTTAGGCGGATGTGATGTGGTTTTGAGGGCTCAATGGTTACGCACATTTAGACCCATCTTATGGGATTTTTCTCAACTCTAGATGCAGTTTTCAGTCAATGGGAAAAAACACACATTGAAGGGCTTACAACAAGGATCTATCAGCATCATTAGTTCACATCACATGGAAAATCTCCCTAAGAAGAATTCACCTGGTGTCATCGCTCAGCTCCATTCCATCCAGATGCAACCATCAGTGGTATCCACTAATCCTTTGGATCTACAACACATTTTGGATAGATATGCATGTGTCTTTGTTGAACCAGTGGGATTCACTGGCTACTACCGCAATTTTATCAAGGATTACAGGAAGATTGCAACTCCATTAAACACTCTCTTGAAAAAAGATGCTTTTACATGGACACATGTTACTGAGTGTGCATTTGACCACATGTTCTAGCGATGCCCAATTTTTCCAACCCTTCACTATTGAGAGTGATGCTTGCGACAATGGACTTGGTGTTGTTCTCCTTCAAGATTAACATCCCATTGCATTCACTAGCAAGGCCCTTTCCGGTAAGAATTTAGTCGCCTCTACATAGGAGAAGGAAATGATGGCTATTTTGCATGTAGTACAGAAGTGGTGGCCATACCTATTTGGGAATCATTTCTGCATCAAGACTGACACCAGAGTCTGAAATATTTCCTAGAGCAATGGGTCTCCTCCCCGGCACAACATAAATGGGTTAGCAAACTCATGGGTTATGACTATGAGATCACTTTCAAGAAGGGTAAGGATAATCTTGTGGTGGATGTTCTTTCTCGCACATTTGATGATCATGTTTCTCTTTCAACTATTTCTATGCCTGTTCCAAATTGGTTGCAATCTATTCAGTAGGGCTATGTCAATGAATCCTCATTCTCTCAAATCATCCAACAGTTGGACAACAACCCCTCTGTTGTACCACATTACTCTTGGGATGGTGCTTCCCTAAGATGAAAGGGACTTCTGGTGCTTCCTCAGAGCACAGATCTTCAACAGGATGTCTTCTATGAACTCCATGCTTCTCCATCGGTAGGGAACTCTAGGTTCCTCAAAATGTATGAGCAGGCACAATGTAACTTATTTTGGAAGGGAATGACAATTCAACCTTTGCCCATCCCTACATGGATTTGGACAGATATTTCTATGGATTTCATTGAAGGGCTCCTTAAATCTTGAGGGAAGACAGTTATTTTGGTTGTGGTTAATCACCTCTCCAAATATAGTCATTTTTGTGCCCTCCGCCATCCCTATACCACCTCCTCAGTCACACAGATTTTCCTGGAACAGATCTTCCGTCTTCATGGAATCCCTTCTTCCATTGTCTTAGACCACAATGCAACTTTCACTAGTCATATTTGGACATAAATATTTCGCCACACTGACACCAAACTGAAGATGAGTTCAAGGTATCACCCAGAAACAGATGGTTAGATTGAAGTTATCAACAAATGTTTGGAAACTTCTCTTCGTTGCTTCACTTTCGAACAACAGCATCCGTGGGAAAAGTGGCTTCCTCTCGCTGAATGGTGGTACAATACCTCCTACCACACTGCATCTAAAATGACTCCATATGAAGCAGTCTGTGGTTGGGCACTGCTAGTGCCTCTTCCATACACCCCCATCAATTCACCAGTTCAGGAAGTTGACACGGTTCTTCGAACCCGAGATCAGATTCTTCGCATTTTGCAGGACAATATTCACATGGAAAGAAATCGAATGAAACAACCAGCCGATCAACATTGTTCTGAGCACACTTTTCAAGCAGGTGATATGGTTTTTCTTCATCTACATCCTTACAAGCAATCCTCCCTGAAACTCAAAGGTCATCATAATATCACTCGAAAGTTCTATAATCCATATAAGGTTCTTCAGAAGATTGGGTCCATTGCTTATAAATTGGAACTTCCTCCTTCTTCCCGCATTCATCCAGTATTTCATGTATCTTTTCTAAAGAAATTTCTTGGCACCAACATCAGAGCACAAACTGTTTTACCGGAACTAGATAATGAAGGATCCATCATTTTGGAGTCGGAGGCCATCCTCAATAGGCGCACTCATCAACTTCTCTCTTGATCCATCACAGAGGTATTAATTCAGTGGCACGGAATGCAACCAGAGGATGCTACATGGGTGTTACACTGTATTTTGCCACCTTGTGAGCATTAGCATTCCTTGGACTCCCTTACCCATTTGGAGACTCAAAACCATATTTTTGGTTCTCCTTGAACCCATTTTTCCCTATTTTTCCTTCTGTAAGCGAGTTGCTTCAGTAAAAATCGCGTACACACCGGTTGCATCACTACAGCCTGCGTACATCGACTTTTTTGGTAAATTACAGTAAAATATCTATTTTCCAATCCAAAAAGCGGCCATTGTGATCTTTGGCCTTCCATGTATCTTGAAATGACTCAATTCAACCTTTCAGTTACCTTTGGAGGGTTATATATTGAGCTATTGTGATGCATGGAGGGAGGAGAAAGAGAAGAGCATCGAAACTTTACCGAAATTTTGCCTTGATTGCTATTGCTTGAGTCTACATCCATTGATCCTAGTTGTTGTGAACCATTTATGTTCACCTCCCAAACTATTTCATATCTTGTGAAGGATTTGTTCTTTTACTTGTGAGTTTGCCATTGCATGGGGGATTGAAGTGGTGGAGGCACAAGTGGAGGGACCTAGTTTTTGGTTTAGATGAGTTTCCGTCAGGAGGTCATATCTTGTACTTCTTGTTTATATTATAGAAATACTCATTTTCTCGTCCATTTATATTGTGAATGATCATTTATCATCATTGGGTACATTTGCTTATATATATCATGGATTATGTTATTGTATATGTTGACCTCTTTTATATATCATATGCACTTGTTTGCGTTTATTGTCGAGGCTAAGCTGGAGGTTCAAGTATTGTGATTCGAAAGCTCAACGTAATTCTTCATTAGACATCCGGTTGAGGTAGGTCCTTTATTTTGTTTATCAACATTTACATTCATATAGCATATGTTGGGAAGCGAGTTGATTTCTCGAGTCCATCTGTCTGTTGTGGTCTACCCCAGGCCATAAGAAGTTTTTCTCCATAACAATGGGAACCACTCCAAATTCAAGAACAATTTCCACATCTAAAGCTTTGAGGACAAATCTTTTTCTAAGGGGGAGGGGATTTTAGGAACCCATGTCAACCCTTCTCTTTACTTTGTTAGTATATTATATTATCCCACATTGTTAGTATATTGTTGTTGGACGCATATGCTTTGTAAGTCGTACCGTGAGTATATTGTATTATCCCACATTCGTGGGGAGTAATATTTGTTTAGCTTAGACTTAGTAAATAAGTATGTGTTGAGGCCAATGAAGGAATCCACAGGTTATTTGTATTGAGCTTGCTCAAAGGAGGTTGCCCCCTCGAAGTGGCCCGCGATCAATAAATCCTTTCTGTGTTCTGCTATTTCTGATATATCGTGCATTTTCATCATTTAATTGCTAGAGGTTCCTCACATTCAACCTCCTTTCACATATGATCGATATGAGAAGATGGCAAAGGGAGTAGGGGTGGAATCAATAAAAAGGGAAGAAGAAGGATTAAAGTTGTTCAGTTATATAGGTTTATATTCTTTGATAACATTGAAACCAACCACTTAACATATATCATATTTAAACATTATCTCTTAGACTCATATAACTCCGGGTCTATGAAGGGCCAAGAGGGATCAAATCCCCTGAGGTGCAAACCTTATAATCCATCACTTCTTCCTTCTCCATTTCAATTTACATTAATTTTCTAAATATATGCTTAATTATATAATTTCTCATATATTAATTATTCATATTAATAAATATTAAATTTAAAAATATTATATAAATTAATTTAATAAAATAAGTTAAAAAAAAATTGATAAATTAGATTAATTATTTAAAAAAAAAAAAGTATAAAAATATTATTAAAAATTATAATTCGATTTTATTAATGAAATTTTTGTCAATAAAATTGTTTCACTTATTTAAAAATCCAGTTTTTATAAAAATAGATAAAAACTTTAGCGAATCCAAAATAAGCCAAATTGATTTACATAATCCAAAAGAATAAACAAATGAAAAAGGAATATATCCACTTTTTAACTTCCGTGTCAACAAATTTTTATATACCTTATGTGAAACAGGACGAGGAGAATAGAATCTTCACGTCTGGCTACCCAAGTGTGATATGGAGATTGAGTTAACAATCAATTTTTCACACATGGATTTGGTCACGTGGATACTTCAACCAAAATTCCATCTACAAAGTTTAACCACATCATCCAAATTGAATAGTCGTTACGGCAGGAGCTTTCTTTGACAAAGCATGACCATCAATTAATTTAATTAGTCATGCCGTTGTGTCATCCTTATTCGCACGTTTAGTTCACTATTCTGCTACTCCTCGGCGTCAAGGTTCCTTAAGGAGTCCGTTCTTTCCGAGCTCTACCTATAAATACACAATGCTCCTCATCTCTGTACAATCATACAATTCATCGAACATAAAAGAGATCTGCAGAATGGGTAATATATTACTGATCCACCGTCATGGTCGTTCGATAAAGATCAGATTGCCATGGTGATAAAATATGTTTACCTTATGTGATCAAATACAAAAATTAAGTCTACAAGAATGTGGTGATGTAACGTAGATTGCATTTTAATGTAAATACCAGAGATTTGGTTGCGTTAATCGCGTGTGTGGAATAAGAAAATCTAAAAACAACCACCCAAATTGCTTGCTTGTCTAAACCGTCTACGATCTTCATTTGAAAAGAATGTTGAAGAATTAATTAATTTAAATAGTATTGTTATAAATGGGTTGGATTTATAGGTAAAGCGTTACGAGTTTTCTTTGGGTTACTCTCAGTTTTAAAATTGTTTTTCTAATGGTTAATTAACATTTGTTGATAGCAGTAAATAATGACTACTATTCTTATTGTCAATTTGATAATTCAATATCAATATTTTGAACTTTATTATGAAATTTTTTATCATTTTAAATTTTACAAATTTTAGAATTGAAATTTTAATATTTGATCGAGAGTCAATCGTCAATGTTAACACACGTGAGATTGTAATGCGTATATATTCACAAAGTCAAAAGAAAAACTACCGACGGAAATCATTAGGGCTTTACGAGGCTAATGAATAAATTCAAAGGATTCCTAATGTTTACTTCCATGGCATTTTATTCAAATCGGTTTCCATTTAATGTGCTTTTTAACAATTATTTCACTTATGGATGACTATACTTTTAGATTTTTGACTTAAAAATATTTTGATTTTGCATGTTTTTTTAGATGCTTTATTACTAGCATAGTTATTTAACTTATGGCATGTAAATATAGATAGATCACAAGTTAAGTGCTATGAATAAGTTACTTATCCTTTATATTTAGTTACACTAATTTTCTATTATCTATCAACTACCAGTTATTCATGCATCAAATGCAATTAAACCAATATTCAATGAGATCTTAATTTTTGGCGTAATTAAAATGATAAAAACTCACCATTTACTATTAAATGATATCACGATTTTCAAAATAGTTTAATTTGGAGATTTAGGATTGTGTGTATGAAGTGTAATAAAATTTAGTGTTGTTTAAATATTTTTAATCATGATTAAATGAATAGTTTTACATTATGAAATAAAACTATTTGGAGTAAGACTATTTCATAATGCAACAATTTAAGTGCAACCAAACTCATAATGAATAGTTTTGCATTATGAAATAGTCTTGCATCGCATTGAGTACAGCCAAAACAGAGTATGTTGCATCTTATTCGGCTAGTTGTGAGGTAGTATGGCTTAGGAAGCTACTGTTTGATTTTTTTGGTCTCCAGTTAGAGGCGACTTGTATCTTCTGTGACAACCAGATTTGTGTGAATTTTTCCGAGAACCCGGTGTTCCATGACAAGTTGAAGCACATTGAGATCAAGTACCACTATATAAGGGATATGGTGCAGAGAGGAGCATTGAAGCTCTAGTATGTTGCGACGGATGAGTAGATAGCCGATGTGTTGACCAAGCCATTAGCCAGAGTGAATTTTGCGTACTTCAGAGAGAAGCTTGGTGATGAGACTAGAAGACGCAGATGCATTAGAGCCATTCTCGCATGGTGGTAGGAAATTCCTCCCATGTTGGTAGATGTAAGGGTTGAGCCATTCTCGCATGGTGGTAGGAAATTCCTCCCATGTTGGTAGATGTAAGGGTTAGGTCTCGCATGGTGGTAGGTTTGTCCTCCCATGCTCGTAGACATGGGTCTCGCATGCTGGTAGACGTAGGTCTCGCATGCTAGTAGACAAGGTCTTGTATGGTGGTAGGTTTGTCCTCCCATACTCGAGACGTTGTGAGGTCCATTGGTCATAAGACACTCTGTGTGTGCCTAGGAAGGATCTCGTATGGTGGCAGGTTTTTCATCCCATGCTGGTAGACGCGGCCTGACCATTGTGGGACATGTGATGTGCATCTGGGTTGTGCTCTGTGTGATGATGAGATGATTTGGATACGATGAGTCGATAGTAGGAGACGTAGGTTATTTTTGTGGCAATGTAATGAATGGTCCTGGGTTGTACCTACTTGGTGGATTTCTCATAGAGATGATGAAGACCTACATGATTGCTAGGACTACATCCAACATGAAAAAGGGATGGCTCTGTAGAACTTCCTATGATGAGTAGATTCGAGAGATGTCACCAATCGATGATCGACATGATGAGGATTGCAGCAGCAGCGACGATGATGATCCAATGTTGATGATGGTGTTCCAGCATTGATGATGATCCAACAATGATGACATTATCCAGACTTGTGTCCAATGGGGTTGATGACTGTGGCTAAAGAATACCTTCCTAGTTAACAAGGAGTGTTGTTGTAATTGTAACTTCGGAAGATATTCCATTGTATTTTATATTGTTATTATTATTGTATTTTATCTGTACCTCCGTCGGAGATGTTTTTCCTCCGATCGTGGATGTCATTATGATGCTTAGTCATACTAGGACATTGAGGTAAAAGCCTCCATTGTAAGTTGGGGAAATAGTTCCCCAAAAGAGTCAAATGTAAATGTATTATTGACTTTCCTAGAGAAGTTGACCCAGTTAGTTTTATTGAGCCCGACTGTTGGGCATTAAGCCCACATATATTATAAATATGCAACTACAGAAAACAAAAGATTACCACATATTCAATAGAATATAGCAATAACACAAGACACATAATTTACGTGGTTCACCCACTGAATGTGGGCTACATCCACGAGACAAGGGCAAGCAGTTTTTATTCATCATCAACAATAACTTCAAACTATCTCGGAGAGGGCTTAAATCCCCAGCTCAATATATGCCTCGATGGGCCACATATTTAACACAAGAAAGTATAGCAAACCATCAGTTACACATAATTGACTATACCGTTGGTGAAACCACCGTGAACCAACTTGACCTCAACCGTCAATGTTGTCACATTCCAACAATCTCCACCTTGACAACAATTTACCTGATGCCCTGCCCTTGTCCATTTGTGCTTCTAAATATCAAAGCACCCATTTCACTGCTTCACCTAGATTTGTTATGTATCCACCGACAACACCAACCGCATGTGAAAAAATCTCATTGCATACATCACACCAACATACCATACATGAGACATATAACCCTTTTCTTCATTACATGGACATACCTGAAGAAAGCTTATGATGTTTACTGGTTTCATCGAATTTCCTGAGTATCATTACCATGTACTCTTGCTGTGATAACCAAAAACTTAACATCAATCCGTCTCTTGTGCATTTACGCTCAAATCGTTTTGCAGCTCTCAGATCCTTCATATAGAATGTCCAACAACCTGAGATGACCTGTTGATCTTAAACCATGCTTGTCCTAGTTCAAGCATAACGCCAACCTTGGCTCACCATGAAGTAATCCAACATCTTGTACTAAGATCCTGAGCACCTTCTATGCTCCACCTCGAACTTTGCATCCGAAGACCTTATCCAAATCCAGCCAAGATGACCAAATGAGCCTTCATCGCTCACCTTCAAGTCTCTTTACAATAAACATATGGGCACAACAATCAACCCAACAACAACCTAGAGAGGTATGCATGCCATTCCAAGTCTTACAATCATATACCCAATTACATGTAAAAAACTAAATTCAACTCCAAAAAGATAATAATAAATTTTCAACGATTTTTTTTTTTAACCAATGACTCCAGCATCAACAAATTTCTACAATTGGGAAATTATCACTCCAATTTTTCCCATACATAAATCACACAAGCATAAGCATACTTTTATGCATGATATAAAACCCATGCATATATATAAAAATAATTGCATATAATAATCTAACCTAGATGGCTGCATGCCATTATACGACAGTTTATGCTTCAAATGGAAATGACCACTCCAACCTGCAACTAAACTTCTTCCTTTGATGGCCTCCCTAGATCAATAAAGAACATACAACACGCGAGCTTCCACCAACCCAGACTACAAACTTCAAATGTAGCCTCATGGAAACCTCCACCCACAAATGTCTGCACGGCCTTCCCCTGGATCATTCCCACGCCTGTCTCATCTCCAAAACCTTCAACAGAGATTAAAATCAAGCTCAGTCTGTCTGATCCGGTCCTCGATCTCCGGGAATCTTGATCTGCAATGGAATTCTTTGTTTTATTTTTTAGCAATTTTCTACCAGGGAAGTGATTGCATGGTTGTCTCACACCTCAGAATCTCCAACCACTTGCTCTCTAGAAGCTTTCGCCGGCTCTACCTTGGTCTGCCTCATGCGGCCCCAACTCCATCTTCGGGTGACTACCTCAACCCAATGTTCTGATCAACAGAAACAACAATCAACAGATCGAGCACGTCCTCTGGGGTTTCGATTCTCCACTAGATCGAACTCAACTCTCTGTTTTCTTTTCTGGTTGTCCAACAGATCTGGGCACGTTGAGCACACCTTGCTTCTCAGCTTCAATGTGCAACAGCAATGAGTCAAACCTGGGATCTTTGCTTCCAAATTTGGAAAACCTGGAACCTGTGGGTTATGAGTGTAAAAACTTAAGACAAAAAAAATGTAACAGAATGCACCCAGAAAATGAACGCAGAAGCACGCATTGATTTGTTTGCATTAGATGGTATTTGTATTACAAATCTGACAGTTCAGACAGTTAACAAACTGTATAACTAAAAACTGTTAATACTTAACTAACAACTAAACCTACGAGATTATTATTTCTAACAATGAGAAACATACACCACAGAAATTCTTTTACACAACTATTCCTTCAACCCAGGAAGACTCTTTTTCAAGCCACGGTTTCAAGCTCTCAGATCCTTCACGGTCGGTTCTCTCTTGTCAGTAGACTCTCCTCCTCTTTTACGAACTCTGGCACTCCTCTACAAAGGCTCTCTCTGTGGGCATGAAGCTTCTTCTTGGTCAACGGCTCCCACACAGAAGAACGATATCCTTCTCCCAGCAGTCTCTCTCAGTCTCTCTGGTCAAGCACCAAAGGCTCTGATACCACTTGTTGGGCATTAAGCCCACATATATTATAAAATGTAACTACAGAAAACACAAGATTATAACATATTCAATAGAATATAGCAATAACACAATACACATAATTTACATGGTTTACCCACTGAATGTGGGCTATATCCACGAGACAAGGGCAAGCAGTCTTTATTCATCATCAACAATAGCTTACAAACTATCCCGGAGAGGGTTTAAAGCCCCAGCTGAATATCTACCTCAATGGGCCACATATTTAACACAAGAAAGTATAGAAAAGCACCAGTTACACATTATTGACTATACCGTTGGTGAAACCACCATGAACCAACTTGATCTCAACCGTCAATTGGTTGTCACATTCCAACACCGACCTAGTCAGTTAAAATTTCACCCCAAAAGTAAAGTAAAAATAGAGAGCAAGGCTCTCTCATTTGGACACACACTCACTCATTTTAGTTTGCATAAGTGAGAGAGAGAAGACAAGTTCGCATAGGAGAAAGAGAGAGAGATGCAGAAGACCATCTTGTTTTGGGTTTTTACTTTTTAGATATTGTATTGGTGATAATTCTATCCCTGAGGAAGTTGCGGGGTTTTCTCCTTTATGGTTTTCCCGACGAAAATGTTTGTCTCTATTGTGTTATGTTGTGCTTGTTTTTCTTTAAGATAAGATCCTAGATAATATTGATTAAAAGTTGAAAAACTAACACCAAGTTGATCCTTCAACCTGGTGGGTGCTATCTCTTGTAGCGAAAGAAAAGATGTATACAAATGATACCACATTCGGATTTAATTTTACTCTCACATCTTCATAACCTTCTAGGACATTCCCAAATCTCCCTCATACCAAGCTCACACAACTTGATCAATCACCTCAACAAATTCAATACAAGAACACATACATTCTCATGTCTCTTCCTTTTAACATATCCGCTGGATTTGACTTGGTTCCATTATACATCTTCCAACGAGCTCACCTCTCCACATACACACATGTTAAACATCAAAACTTTCTCAAATATGCCCAATTTTTTTTATTTAATAAGACTTTACATGCTTGTGGAAACTTGCATTATTATTAAAGTCTACAGAGGTGTACATACCTATCTGCCTTCGGTTTTGAACTTGTGACCTCCTAGGAGGAAACACATGTTCTTAACTGTTAGGCCCACTCATGTTTTCCTTAATAGATCAATTGTTAACTATTTGCATATTTTCCCCAATTGTGGCTATAAATTGGGCATAGTGAGCCCAATAATCTTGATCAAATGGGTCCTTTATAGAAAAAATTTGGATAATCCTCAAAAAATGATTCGTAAAGCTTGATAAGATTAGATCCTAATATTTTCTCGCTACCAATATTATTCTCCTCCTTGAAGTTCATATCATAGTTTTGATCCTTCTTAGAGTAAAACTTAGAAACAACAACATCCATGGAAATAACAATTCGTGTTCAACATATGACAACTATGGAGACATGCTCTATTCCTCTTCTCACACCGTAGGTGTCTCCTTCAAACTTTCCCTTCAACAAATGTACAAAAACAATAAATCTTGATCTTATTCTCATAGGCTGAACACGCTTTAGGAGAAATAGATTCTTAAACACAAAGTAAACAACACTATAGCAATAACTCCACTCTAAAAAAATAGAAGCAATCCACTCTCCTATGCTAGTCCTCCTAATATTGTTGTGCATAATACATCCTCAACTCTTCATGATCTAGGCCCTCTTCTAAGAGAGTCATTCTTGTCCTTGCTATGATACCAAAATAAAATAATGCATAGCAGAGTTCACCCAAATGTGAGACTAATTATTTTACTTACTTCATGGATATATTAGTTGAAAACACATTACATATATAAAACCCAGGCATTTTAAGGTATGGTAACTAATCTTGGAAAGGGGGATGGTAAAGCCAAAATACCTTCTTGGAAATTATTTGTTATACCGTATGGGGAAATAGATAAACTCTCAAGATCCTGAAATGGTGGGTCTACAAACTAAAAATAGCTAATACAACCTATAATCAACTTAAACCAAATTCCAATAATAACTCATTATGATTCTAATGACAACCAATTACCAAATCATTTCTTCATTATTTTGTGAAGGAAATGCCAATTGACTATACACATCATGGGTATTTGAGGCACCTGGTGTTCGACTTGAGATCGAGAGTTTCACTCAACCTCTCCCAAAAAGGGAAGGGTTTTTAGTTCGTCATCCCTATTATCTCATGTCTCTCCTACTTTTACACGATGGACATATGTCAACTCTCAAAAAAACAATATACTACTACAATAAGTCTAAAATGTCTAGACAACTCGTAATAACACTAACAACAACATATGTGACTCTTACATATGACTCTTTGCAAGAGCTCCCATCCCAAGAGCCAGTTCTAAGTTATGGCCACAATTTTCTGCATACATGGACGGAGATTCATTCAAACAAGAAGAAGCAATTGATAATGTGGTTAATAAAATTAAAGGTTATGTCAAGATTGTTTCTTCTTCCCACTCCACCGATGGATTGATCACGCATGTGAAGCTTTGAATTAGAAAAGAAGAGGTCGCTTCCTTTCTTTCAACTAATAACATCAATGTGGTGATGGGAAATGTATTGGTGCCGCCCTTAATATCCCAGGTTGCTTTTTTCCATGGAAGTAGTGGCAGGATAACATCCTTGTGTTGGCAGGTGCAGTTAATTCCTCCTATCATTCATATCATATCATGATAATTTTATAAGTTGTTTACCTATCTAATTTGGTAGGTGGAAACTTAATGTGTCAATTGTAACCATGCAAGGAGAATCTTGGTGAAGAATCCTCTAGAGAAGGAATTATTTTCCATGTTGTAGAAGCATCTAGAGATGGCGCACTTTGCCTATATTAGGAGTTGGAAAAACAACTGCTCATTTTTATGTATTCTTTGAAATTGTTTTTTTGTTTGAGAAGCAAAGAAGGAATGGAGTGAAACATGTTTTATGTTTGACGAGTTCCTTCTTGTCTAAAAATAGTCTTGTTTCAGTTTTGTTTTGGATTTCCTCTTTGGAGTTAAATGGTTCTTAGTTTGTATCGCATCCATGATTCCACCCCTTTCAATTGGTATCAAAAAAGGTTTCTCTCCTCACCATGATAGCTTGTAAGATTGGCTTCTTAGAGAAAAATAATCTATGATAGTTTGGAAGTCCAATTGTAGAACTCATTGAGAACGTGAGTAGTTTGTAACCTGGAGTCAAGATCTCGTTTTAGCTGGAGAGTGTAACCCACCCCATGTTGGGAAACATAGAGTCATCATGTGGGATCAAGTTCGTAAAGGAAGCTCACGTGAAGCTATTGAAGAAATTATAGGACTGAAAAGGTTAAGTTAGCCTATAAAAGATATGACCTGAAAAATTGTTGAGAGCTCATTGAAAACAAAATTTTGGTCTCTGCATGTGAGCTTGTAGGCAAGTGAAGAAGGGAAATGGAGTTTGGGAGAGATCAATCTATGAGAGGATGAAACCCATGGGTTGAGTCCAACAAATAGAGTGTGAAGGGATGCAACCGAAAATAGGGAAAAGAAGAAAGCATGGCAGTTTAAGGCCATGAGTTAAAAAAAAATAATCGACAACTCGAGGTGAAAGACCATAACATTTAAAGTTTGAATCGGAGGATAAAGTTCAAAAGATGGTTGTGTTCTCTCATGTTAAATTTTTAAAGGATTACAACAAAGGAACTAATGTCTTGAATGTTATTCAAGAATATATAAAGACACATTAACGTTTAAGAGAATCTAATCTTATCTGAAGTGAATAGAAGAAGAAAGTTTGTGCATTAAATAAAAGGAAGCTGGTGTGTAGAGCTGTAGACTTCATGAGATAAAAATAAGAAAAGTGTTTGCGTCTAATGAAGAGAGGACTGAAGCTGTAAAAAACAGAATTCAAAAAACGATATTTGTGTGTGGTGTTCCTGCTCTATCATTTGTGCTAAAAGCGAAAAAAGGTCCGCATCAAAGAGGAGACCCATCCCGAGTCAAGGTTACATAGAAGTAATAAGAAGGTTGTTTGAACAGCCAAGGAACTTTGGAATTGACCATCTTGTGCAACAACCACCATGGGAGAAGAAAAAATTAGGTAAATTGTGGCATTTTAAGTTGGTTTTTGTTGACAAGTGAATGCCCAGCTGAGACAGACTAGTAGGCAAGTATTCTTTTGTGTGAAATTTGGAGGGTATATTGCTACCCCTGTTTGGATATTGATCCTGTAGAGCTCCAGATATTTTTGAATTCATGAATTGGTAAGCAATTGTAGCAGAAGCTTGAGAAGACTACTAGTTTGATTAACCGGGGAGAAGTCCCTAAGGTACAATGAAGGATAGAGGCATTTTTGTTAATGCTGCAGAATTTAAAAACAAAGTTGAAGAAGAAAGCAAAAATGATGTTGTAGAAAATGGAGAAGTTATTGATGAATATGAAGTATGATGAGGAATATGAAGTAAAATATGATGAAGAATATTTATTTAGTGAAGAATAAATAAGGCAGATTAGGAAAGAGATGAAATTGATTGAGGATTTGGTGAATGGAGTAGTCATGGATGTTGTTGAAGATGTTTCAGAAGTATTTGATAGAAGTTCTTATGCCATAATAGAAAAATGAAATGATGAAAATAATGAAGTTATGAAAGTTGCATGTGAAACAACATGAGAAGACTTAGAAAATATCACTATTGAAGTTGCAAATACAACATCTCAAGCCACAAGAGAAGTGGAAGAAAATAATGTAAAAGAGAAGCATATTTTTTTTAATATTTCTAATGTTTATGTCTGCATATGTATGGACAAAAACAATATGACTTCAAAAGTTGAATAAGAACCCATGAATGAAGTATCGAGGTTGTCAAGAAGCAAAAGCAAAGTAAATAGAAATAACAACACATGTATTTGACCATTGGATTTGCAGCTCATAAAGTGAATGAATAATTTGAAGAAGTTTCTAGATAGTAGAATTGCAAAAGCAATAAAGAGGACGATGATGTTGGTAGCAAGTGTAAAGAACCTAAGAATATATTGAGGATGAAGCCCAGAGTGAAGATGAAAAATATCAAAAGAATTGGTGAATCCAAAGTATGGAGTCCAAAAAAGAAAAAGAAGGTAATAGTGCCTTGTAATCCTAGATGAGACTAAGACTAGTAAGCATTCGTATCAGAAAAATTTTGAAATCTTCCTTTTGTAAGCCCATAAGGCATTGTTGGTGCATGTTCGTTAATTGTTTCAGTTGTTAGTGTTCTTTCAAATCTTGTAAGTGGTGTAGCATACTATGGTTGGAATTAAGGGGGGTTGTTGGAAAGTGTAGTTAATTTCTCCCACCATTGATATCATATCATGTTAATTTCATAAGTTGTTTACCTATCCGAATGTATTGTTTGGTAGGTGGAAACTTAATGTGCCAGTTGTAACAATGTAAGTTGAAGCTTGTTGAAGAAGCCTCCATAGAAGGAACTATTTTGCATGATGTAGAAGCATCTAGAGATGGCGTGCTTTGCCTATCTTGGGAGTTGGAAAATAAAATGCCCATTTTTATGTATTCTCTAAAATTGTTTTTTGTTTGAGAAGCAAACAAGGAATGGAGTGAAACATGTTTTTATGTTTGAGGAGTTCCTTCCCATTTGAAAGTATTCTTGTTTCATTTTTTGGGGGCGATTGTCTCTTTGGAGTAAATGATTCCTATGTTGTATCTTGTGCATGCTTCCGCCCCCTTCACACTGAACCCCATAGTCCACTTGGAGATTTATAAACATATTTGAGAGGATCCTACAAGTTGGGATTGTTTACAAGATATATAACTTGATTATTGGGCATTCTATTTCTAGAATGCCTACAGACTTTGTTTGTATATATCTATCAGATCAATATTGTGTAGATAAAGTTCCCTCAAATCCATTAGTAAAGGACACTTCTATTTCTTACCCTAATGCTTGTAAGAGTATTTACATGCAACATTCATCTAAAGCAGTGTTAATTGCGACAAACAATTGGAAACATTCGCTCCAAGATACCTATCAATGTCATTTTTTTGTGATACTTTGGAATCTGACTAGCACAATTGTTCTATGTAATCAATCAGATCCAACAAATTGAAGTTATGTCTTGTGTATAAGCTTTTCTTGAAATGAAATTTTTGTTTTAAAATTTGTTTGGAAGTATTGTCTCGTTGTCAATTCTTCAATTAGAGATGTGTTTACAAATTTACTATACATGTAGACTAGTTATATGGTATTGATGTGCATTACAAATTTATTGTATAAGTAGTAATTTTATATGATTTTGATATTTTCAAGTTTGGTAATTTTAAAATTAAAATTTTGAATTCTTTAAAATAGTTAAAAACAAATGTAGTAGTTTTCATTATTTTTGTTTTTATTGTAATTTGATTTTATTTTGTAATAATTGATACTATTTTAAAATTATTTTGGTCTAATTATAAAAATATATATTAAAAGAACAATTCATAAAGCATTTAGAAATTTAGAACCTTGATAAAACTTGACATCCCATGACATAAAATCTTTCCATTTGTTACAAATTATTACAACTTAGTATGAAGGTAGACATTAAAATAACCTAGACAAACAAAACTCTCATTCCACCCCTCTGGGAAACACTCTCATTTGAACACCCTTGGCAACACTCTCAAGCAATGAAGGACCTCCACCACTGCTTGCAACTTAAGATCAGAGTTGACAATGAGATTTCATTTCAACATTCTCAAAGCACTCTCTTGGAAGAACTTTATGCAACTTAAGATCAGAGTTGACAATGAGATTTCATTTCAACAGTCTTAAAGCACTCTCAAACTTGGAAGAACTTTATGCAACTTAAGATCAGAGTTGACAATGAGATTCATTTCAACATTCTCAAAGCACTCTCAAACTTTGAAGAACTTTATGATGTTCTCTTAAATTTATATGTTTACATTTTTTAAATATTTAACGTTTAACTTAAAATATTAAATTAGGTTGACTTAATAATAAAGACTAACATAAAATATATTTTGATATAGTCAATCTTTTTGAAAAATAGATTCATATTTATATTAAATAATAGAAATTTATACAGAGTTTTAATATTAACTTTATTAAGGGGAAGCGGGATGAAGGGAATCTTGTATGATTCGGGAGGAAATCTGAAGGAAAATTTTTTCTGGGTTTTAGGATGGTCAGTTATTGGTGAAGGCTCTAGCATTATTTTAAGGAGTTAAAAGTATGGTGAAGTTAGGTATTTTTTAGGCCATTATCATTGGCAATTCTCGGATTTTGATCAAAGCCTTCATTTGCAAAACCCCTCCATTAGATCTAAATATGGCTCAAATCTATGATCGAATAAGGGAGCTACTAAAAAACTCGGGAGCCTTTCAGTTCTATCACGTCCTTTGGGCCAACAATATGGCCTCACCTTTAGTCGAAGGAATTCTTCAAACTTTCAGTATTAATGAGTAGTATGAACAAATACCCTAAGAAGCATGATTCTATGGGGGGGACTATGTAGAGGGGGACGCATAAATGATAGCCCTTGGTCACATTAGGAGGGTGTATGACCAGAGGCTAGGTGACAAATGCAAGGAAGAAAGAATTATCGAGATGAAGAGGAAAACATGACATCAGGATTATGTCATGATGCGACAACAGTGGAGGATAGATGAGGTGAGGAGGGATAACACATGGCTCCTTAAGCAAGTGTTAAATTTTCTAGATGGAGGACCTGTTGTTTGGGCTAGATCCTAGTGACATCATCGATTCAAATGGGATGGTATGTAGACAGGAAATTATTCATCATTTGCAGCTACGGCCATTAAATTCGCATGCATGTCAGGATCAAGAAGTCATCATGTTAAAGACTGGGGATATGGCTCTAAACCTTATTTAAGTTTGAAAATGTTGGGGTCGAAATAATTGTGGTGGTGTGTGTTGGTTGTGTGTGTCTACTCAGGTGATAAGGAAAGTGATAGGAATTTCCAGTCATGGTGGTGTGCCTTGGTTGTGTGCCTCTACTCAGCAAAAAGGGAAGGCATCAGGGGGAGAGGAAAGTAGAGAAGTGGAACTCGGGCCCTAGAGCTTTGATCGAGAAAATGGCTAGTGATGGGTGGAGTGAGGATGAGGATTGATGTGTATCCCATGGTCTTAGGTGTGTTAAGGTTTTCCAATGGAACCTGCAAATGAAGGTCCATAATCTCCAGCATGATCTGCATGCATTTGACAGGCATTTGGAGCAATGGAAGCATTCTAAGGAACAGGTTCGTTTGGTGGAAAGAGGTGATACTAACTATCAACTTGTGGTTATGGGAGTGGAAGTGGAACTTCAATAGGAAAGGAATGATGCTCTAGAGGCGCACTTAAAATTAACTAATAAGATTAACTAATACTTAAAATTTTGGCTTGGTTTAACTTTTTTATAATATAAAATTGGTTTATTCTTATTATTAATCTTGAGTTCCTTAGTGAGATATTAATGAATACCCTAATTTAATTATGTATTGATAAATAGCTACCAAATCATTTTCTTGAGTCCTTTTTAATACATCTTTCCAATTAAAAAACCCTAGTTGTATTAAATACCCTTTTTTATACTGGAATATCTATAAATCCCTATACCCTACATGTATTTGTAAATAATTTTAGACCATTTAGACTTATTCATTATGACTATTTCATGGTTGGTGAGATGAAGAAATGGAAAATATACATATTAGAGATCAATTCTTAAATTATGGAAGAGAGATCAATTCTTAAATTATGGAAGACAAATCAATTCTTAAATTATGATATAATTTAAAGAGGTATCCAAACAAATAAATGTATTGGAAGTGGTTTGTTCAATTTGTTGTTGTCAATGTTATCCAGCATTTTGTTGTTAGTGTCCATATCAAATGCATGTAAGTTAGGTGCACGTCTCTTGTCACACATGTTAGAGAATATACAACCCAAGTTACCACCAAAATAATTCATTTTTTTCTTTTAATTTTTTTTTTGCACATTTTCTTTTTCAAGTAGCAATTTAGGTGGAAAGTTGGATTGTAAATAGACACTTTTTAAATTCAAACTAAAACAAATTAATGTAAACAGTTATGCATGCCACAACATAAATGAACATATAGCATAACATGCTCTTTATTATTTGTTTATACACAACACATTAATTATGAGTCTATTACAATGTAGGTTGGAATTGTGTTTAAGAAATTATGCTTGTAATCTAATAATTAAATGCTAAACTTATTATGGTTTTGGATGCTATATATTGTATCATAAAAAGGTAAATGTAATACAATGAGGTCAATGGTTTTGATATTTTTTTTGTTAAGTTTATAAACTCACAACGTACATCAAATAAAAATATATAGGAAATTAATTATTCTTATTTCTCATATATTTAACTAGAACTAAACAACTCATTAAATAATTTGCATATTTTATATTTTAGTAAGAATAAAAACACATTCTTATTCTTATGTAAACATCATAATAGTGTTATTTCCATGAGCATAATAACAATAAACAATAAAAATGAAAATTCCCATATGTGCATATCATCCTCAAATAATTCCAAAACCTAGATTCATCACAAATTTCAACCTAGACTTATCCCAATTTCCAAACACATATTAAGCCTTCTAAGTAGACATCCACACAACTAATAGTAAACCTACATAGTTATAAGATAGTTCTTAAAATTTTCACAATGAAATATTAGAATTTGTTGTAATCCCATGAATAGTTTTTTCCAACAAAAGGGTCCCTATAACCAAGTGAAGTTCTAGATTTAATAGAGTATCGACTTCTAAATCCAATTCATGGTAGAGGCGAGTGAATATTATCTTGTAAATTCACCTTGATTAAATATGTGAGAGGTTGGAATGCAACATTATGAATGTGTCTTTCATTCCAAATCCACCTGATCACTAATAACGAGTCACCAAAAAATTGTAGATTTCTAATACCTTTATCTAATACAACAATTAGAAGCACTCTAAGTGCAATCAACTCAACAAAGTTGTTGGAACCACTACCAAGATAGGAATTAAATCTAATATAATGATCATCTTCAAAAAATAAAATGCCTGAAATATTGCTAATGTTCTCAAGTCCCTTAGAGACTCGCATAGAAGTCCCAAGGGAAAGTTTTATAAACCTGAAGCTCCCCTATATGATGAGGCATTTTAGTATGTATGGCCCTTTGATAGAGTTGAAAAATAACATAAATATGTGAAAATACTAAGAAATTAGGAATTTTCCTATTGTCTAAGAAGAGGGCATTTTTAGATAGTCAAATGTCCCAAGAAATGAAACTGTTCTCAACTACTTAAGATCGTGCCTTTGAAACTAGCCATTGAAGAAACCCTCAATATTTGTCACAATCCAAATATTTGGAAATCCTAATGAATAAATAATATGCTTCCAAACTTGAATAGTGAAAGTGCAGTGAATGGCCATTTGAGAGATGTTTTTCTCACTGGATTTACAAAGTATACAATGACTAGGACCTTGGGTTTGCCTCTTATTCTCAATTCCCAAGTTAGTACTCTATTGTTCAAGGCAAGTGACATATGAATAACAACATTTTTTGGATCCTTAACCCTACAAATTTTAGACCAACACCACCTAACCTCTTGTTGCTCATTAGTTAGTAAAACACAATAACCAGACTTATTTTTGTTGATGGATAATTTGTATTTAATTTAATAGTCCCAAGGGTTAAATCAATCAATTGAACCATTCATCACATTCTCCACATAGAGGCTATAGTTCACAAGTTCAAATCCCATCGAGTTCCTCGAGGTTACCCACTTCTATTAGGATTGTGTCCTCCACCATCCAAATATTACAATGGAGGGGAAGATCTAGCTAAGTTTTCCTTGAAATTTTTAATGTTTAGTTAAATAATGTTTGTAAATTGATACTATAGTTGTATTAATTATTGCAATTAAAGGAATCATAATAATATTAATTCATTAAATTATGAATAAATTATAAGAATATTCTATTATTGTTCATGAGGCACTTGTTGCTATGCTAAGGTTTTTTTGGTACTTGTGGTCACGTATATTATATTGTGAGTTTCTATATACTCATTAGACTTTTATTTCTATGCTTGTAGTTAGAAATGTAGAGGAAAAAAAAAAAAGTTAATCAACTTAACAATCCAACTAACACAAGTGCAACATCCCCTACAAGTGATGAAAAAATTATGCCGGTAAGTAACTCAAACACTAACTGGATCAAGCAATGAATGAAGATCAATATGCCAGAGAGATGTTTTATACATTGGAGAAATTTATTTTGAAATAATTTTTTCAAAGAAAAAATGTATATACTATAAAATGTATATTTTTTAAAATTTATTGCATACATATATATGTTGCCCCATTTTATATGAACAAGGGTTCCCAAACATTGTAACAACTAAATTTTGATGAATTATCTAATATTCTGACAAGGTTTAGGTGGTAGTCCATCCCTTGTGAATCTTCTCCTCATCTTCATCGAAATTTCTAAATAAAAGGTTGGTCGACTGCCATCCACATAGGTGGTTAGTAACCCCAAAGGACCCGATGAGATTTGCCTCAAAAATTATTTAGGCTTGTTTATAGAAAGGTGCAAGAATTTTTCCTACTTTGTGTTTGCATTTTGTTGTTTCTTCCTTTTAAGCAAAACTTTGTAATTATTTATTTTGATAGCCTAATGCCAGGGATTCATCACATGCATCTTTGATAGCTTCCTTATATATATTTCAATACTTTTTCATATCATGGGTTAGTCATTTGATTTTTGTTCCTTAACGAAATTTGATAAGAGTATTTGTTCATACAAGTTGATGATGTTGTTATAATGTTATGATAAATGTTGTGTAATATAACATAGTTAATAACATTGTTGCCGAGACCATATATACAAGCCATTCGATTCGATTTTTGACAAGTTACAACCATTGCATATTATTATGTCTTGACAACTACAAAGTTTGATCAACCATGTACCAAACAAGTTTTCAACTAAATATTTTGAGCTTCTTTTGTATATGCGGGCTAAATCAAGGTCTTTAACTAACCATAATGTGTTAGGATTAGAGATATTGCTTAGCTTTACAACTTGCTTATTTATTGTTCTAGCAATAAATTCCCCTCATAATTCTTAAATACAAAATATCACGTTCCAAACTAGTGAAATAGTAACCTTATATGGATTTTTATTTTATTAAATATGGAATTTATAGACACAAAACAACATATTGCTAAAAACAAACTATAGCATCAATGTTTGAAATCTCCATCAACATGTACAAATTGAAATGATCTTTCTTATTAAGATTAATATAAAGTGTAAAGTGATGCCTTACCTAACAAAGGCATGCCTCCAAAACTCTTGGAGAGGATATTTTATTCTAGATAACTATAAAGACCCATCTATCCATATCAAATATCAACGATTCAACATGCACAGAAGTTTGTGCAAGCAAGGTAATGAATATTTCTCTATAAACCCAACTTAACATAGGGTCATTCCTATATGGAGACCCTTTTCTCTATAAATATCTTATTTATTGTTAGACTTTTTCTCCTTGTCCTTAATAAAAACTTTTATATTTCAAAATATTGCCATTTTTCATCTTTCATGACCTCTTTTACCTTTTTGAATTCCTTTCTCAGTTCAACCCGATCCATTGGAATGAGATATTCCATTATAAATATTGATGAACCTTTAAGACCAAAAGTTTTACTTGGTATGTCAAATGCGTTTTCAATGGATTTTAGATTTAACTCGAATAAACCTATTTTATGTTTAATTTGTCAAACTAACCGTTATACTTTTATAAGGTAGGGAATTTTGATTTTTCATTGTTTTTGCAATGCATCCTTGACTATCCCTATTGTGTCTTTTTCTTCTTCTTACTTTAAGAAAAAAATATAAGGTTTGAGGATTTTTACTTACATTCATGTTACACTGAACTATTAAGTTGTTCAATTTTTCCTCTTTGATAGGTTTAATTTCCAACTTACCTATATGACTATTCAAGGAAAAATTATTGTTTACTATACCTTCAAATTCTTTGATCTTATTTGTTATTATAATATTTGATAGGTTATTGTCCTTCTCTTCATGGGTCTAGTTTTCTCCCTTGTGCTTTGTTTCCATTTCTTATACAATCAATTCTCCATTAACAACAACTTATTTTTACAACTTGTTATTGTATTGTCTCTTTGTTTTTGAATTTTATCGTAAAAGACTTAACAATTAATATTAAAAAGATTCTTTATGCCCAATTGCAATTTATCATCTCTCACTTCCATACCTTTTCTAGAGATTCCATGTACTTGTAGAGTGTCCATAGTAATTTTTATAGATCTCCTTAGTTTGTTGGTTTAAGTCTAACAATGATGGCATATCACTCATTATTGCATTTGAAAACAAGAAAAATATGTATGGAAAAGAAAAAGAAAATTTGCCCTTAAAATAAAATTATTGTTTTATATGGCTCTATGAAGTAATAGAATCATAGGTAATAAACAAATTTAAGACAAGTCGTGACCCATGCCTTCATTCGGAACTACTTAAATTAGAAATCACACTTCGTCAATAATTCTAGGATTTCTTTAGTAAACTTTTCATAAAAAAATAGATTGCATACATTGGAACTACCCTTGAAGTGGTGAAGGGACATGCTTAATAGATTTGTAAATCCCCCCAATATACCTTCCCAATTAAAAACAAAAAACAAAAAAAGAAATATTTTCACTAAATGTTCGAGGTATCCTTTTTTTTTAATTTTTTTATATTACCCTTTTTTATTTCTACCCCTAGTATGGGGACATGAAATAACTCTTATAATCCCTAAAATGATGAAAGCTAATGGACTACGTTTTTTCATTTTTTATATTTTGTATTTTAATTTAACAATTGAACTGATTGGACGTTAATGGAGATTATAACAACACTAACTGCTATGCATCATCATATGAGATTAAAAGGGCAAAACGTATGCGCATGCCTCTTCTTATTTTTCCCAAAGGAGCAACCAACAAAGAGACTAGTAGAAGAGAGTTTTGATTTTGAGCCATCATCACATCAATGTATACATCACACTCCTTAGTGGCAAGGAAAAATCATTTATAGAAGCTATAAGAACAAATTCCTATTAGAATTTATTTGTTTCTATGGAATAGTAATACAGTGCAAAGTCCGTCGACCAAGCAGTTTTTCATGTCTTGTTCATATCATCAATTGTAATGCATTTTTTTAATCAAATCCTTGATTTCAACAGGTATTATATTGACAAAATAATAAACACAACGAGTCAATATAGAAGAGTTGTGAGATATTCCAACACTTGTAGTGACCTAAGAAACAATATAAGTTATTGCAAATGTGAGTGCTTCCCTTGTTGTAGAGAGAGTTCTACATATTAAACAATCATAGATGAACAAGAACATTTGAAGAGAATGAATACATCATCATGGATATTGAAGGGTTCTCCCATCCTACCTCAATAACTAATAAAATACCTCTCATACCTAATTCTAAACCTCATAGTTCCTATATGTCAATATATTAAAAATACCCCTTGACCCCTATATATTAGGAAACATTTTTTCATGTTTTAGAATTGTAAACCCCCCAATATGAACTCATATGGTAATATTTCCTAATTAATAAAACCCTCATGGGAAGCTCTTAAAAGGTGGAGATGAAAGGGACACCCCTAAAGAAATTTCTCACAAATTTGAGCAAGATGCCCACAAAACATTCTACAAAGGATGTGTAAATTTATGTTGCTAGGGTATGGAGGAGGCAAGGAAATCAAGTTTGGTTCATGCACTAATTAACAGTTGGCGTATGCTGGAAAAAATGATGAAAAATTAAAAATGTCAAATAAAATAATCATTGCAATATTTAAAATGAGAGAAGATAAGACATAGGTTTATTATTAACTGTTACATCTATATGCGCAATTATTTTTCCTTAGAAAAATGTCATAACTTCCCAATTTTCAAGAATTACTATTTGGTTACATTTCAAATGTTCTTAAGGAAACACAAAAAGTCACTTCAATAGTAATTTGTTCAAAAGATTCTTAAAAAAGATAACATTGTCTCATATCATATCATCCAATTCAATATGGCTATTTGAATAATTTCATTGTTCTAGAACCGAGCAACATTTGAGAAATATCATTTTCCTTTAAAATTACATTTAGCATAGATTATTCTAAGATGGATCAAATTGTTGTTTCCAAAACAATTCCAACATTATTCGCTATCAACTACGTAAAATCTATTTCCATCTCCATCGCTTGTTTAGAAAAACCATCAACTTGCATGTAGAGCTCTTTGTATATGTGTAAAGGAGATGTAACTAAAATTTATTTCCAACAATTTACTTGGTCATATATGGGACAAAGAATCATATATCCATGCATATGGTCCCCTTCACCTAGTCAATTACTAATTTTGAATCTCCATAGAACTAAATTTAGGAAATGTTCGCTTGCATTGCTAACCTTATCAATATACAATATCAGTATATTATCCTAGGTTTTGGCACCTTCTGCTACCCAACCCTGAAACAAAATTTGCAAGAATTTGAGAAGAACGAAATACCTCTAATCCACAAGAATTACCGAATCCTTGGGATGTCCTATGAAAAAGCAGTTTTTTGTCAATATTTACCTTATGATTTTCCTTGGACTGTTTTTCGTTTTTAGTCGACCTTATTCCTTCATGAGTGGAAATTATATGATGGCATACATGAAAATGTGGAAATTATTTGTTTCTGAAACCAGACAACATTCCTTGCTAGCATTTATACTGCCCAAGATGCCACTAGGGGAAAGGTTATGTGTTCTTTAATGTCTCTAACATCAAAGGTACATTGTTATATGCATTTTTGCAAGACCACTACTTGCTATACCCCTTTCCACTTGTCATGTTTAATGAAGAAATCAACACTTCATTACGACAAGAACGTTATATCAACAAGTGATTGATAGAGTCCCCTTCCTATTTACATAAGGTACAAATGCTTGGTCCTTTACCAACCCTCCTCTATAAAAAATACTATGTTAATATAGATTTCCACCACTAGACATTTTGATCCTCTTACCTCCTTCAAGAACATGGCCTAAAAAAATCCTCTTTGACCGGTGAAACACCAATGATATTACCTCCTATTTGTTTAGTGAAACCCTAATGTTATTACCTCGCAACCTCTCCACCTAGGGACCAAAATGAAGGAACAAGAGTTGCTTACTAAGTAAATAACCAGTACAAGTAACATATAAACGCCATAAATGGCTAAGTAGTAATGTAAAATGGAATGTATGATAGATGATAATGGTTACATAGTTTGGGGCTTTTATAGGCCCGTCATGTACCTTTTCGACAAAAGGTCATGACTATTGATATTTGTTTAATTAATAAATTAATATTAATAGTTAATATTAATTTATTATTATTTTGTTGTTACACAAAACTTGATATCCAACCTTACATCACAAACTCTAGTACCATCTACACCATTTTATAAGTTTAATATGCTCTTTTGATTGGAAGATGAAATCAATCCAAGAACACATGCTTCTTTATGAAATCAACTTGCTATAGAACATGTGTACAATTTCTTTCTCCTAGATGTCAATATTTTGGCTCATCATCATATCTTCACCCACTAACAATTTTACTTGACCTTCATTAATGTAACACACCTTTTCGTTTTGGTTGATTGAACCACAACACCTGCTCCTCGACTTCCTTCTTCCACCACTCCTATCAATTCTTTCATCAATAGAAACCCTTGAAATCCATACAATTTTCCCTCTCATATGCATGAAACTCTTGTAAATGAAGCTTCTACAAATTGGATTTGATCAGTGATAAAACCTTCATTCTATTAGCCTACACACATGAAGGAGGAAAGTGCACTTCAAGCTCACTTGAAGCAACCTAAAGTGCAATCATGAAGACTCTCCTTTCAAACATGGTGCATCCCTAGCTCGACCAAGTCTATATGACATAGAGGACTAACAATTTTATGAATTAACATTCATATCCAATAAGATTGCTATGAAATTTGAATTTAGTTTCATTCGAATCTACTATGGATGCTAATAATCAATATATGGCACTATAAATCCTTGGCGTTAATCCATCTTATTAACACATCATATTCATAGAAAAGGGGCTTTGATCTGTATATGTCATCAAATCTTCATAGCAAAGGTGCCCCTCTTCACTCCATGTGTGAAGCATACGTGCCAATGTTGGAGACACAAAAAAATGAGTTTTTGGATTGTCATTCAGGGTGTTAAATTTATCCTTGTCAATGTCTCTAGTTGTTCATCTCTTCTTAACTATTAAATTGGACCTGCTCTTATTTGATTCATGTGGTTTAATCCATTGTTACATACATCACATGTCCTTTTGCGTTGACAAATTTTCGATAGCAATAATACTCTAATTCCTTATTGATTGACCATGCTAGCAATAATACTCTAATTCCTTATTGATTGACCGTTATGTCACAACAAGAAAATCCATCTTTTAGCACCATAAGTTAGCACCACTTATAGTTTGTGGTGTAAATGTGGTGGTATTGGTACCACTTATATTTATGTGGTGTTAAACTGGTGTTATTAGCACCATTTATATTTTGTGGTGTTAAAGTGATGGTATTAGCACCACTTATATTTTGTGGTGTTAATATGGTGTTGTATTAGTTAATATTATTGGAAATTGAGTTTTACTTTTATGATAAATGCCATGTTGGCAAGTACCATAAAGTGGTGCTAAGCCATTATTTTCCACATGGACATGTACACCTAAGATTTAATTATGTGGAGTTGCACCATAAACAAATTCACAAATAATTATTTTGAAAATAACTCAATTCAATATTTTTTTTTTTATCAATTAAAATAAATGATTAAAGATTAAGTTATGAGTTTTTGCACCAAACTTACATGAAGTTCAAATATTTATATTTAGAATATTTAAGCAAATAAATTCACGTAGAATATTTAAGCAAATAAATTCAAGTGATTCATTTATAAGGTTTACACCACAAGCACAACAAGTTCAAAAAATATATTTGGAAAATAGCTCAATTCATTTATTAATTTTTTATATTATTTAAACATATAAATACAATTAACAAATAAATAAAAAGAACCATTTTTAATTTATTACTATTATAGAATAGTAATAAAATTATTTGAATTTAAATTTGACTATTCATTTGAGATATTTTTATCTTCTTAATTTTTTTTTTATGGAAATTAGTATTATTATTAGGCTTTTAACACAAGACATGGGTCTCAGATCCATCTATATGATCAATGGAGAAAACCTCTAGCGGACCAAAAAAGACACCATAAAGGTCCCACACATATTCCTAAGAGTATTCTTAGCCTCTAAGTATGGGCATTCACACTATTATAAGTTTTTAATCACCAGGGATAGGTCCAATGGCCCTCAACATTGTTGAACGAACAATCATAGGCCTTAGCCTAAAGGAATCCTAAGCATAAGGAAATGGCATGCTGTCAAGTACCATATAGTGGGGCTAAGCTCATATTTGTCACAAGCGGACATGATTCATTTATGAGGTGTTGCACCACAAACACAAAAAGTTCACAAATAATTATTTTCTAAATAACTCACGTTTACTATTCATTTTCAATATTATTCAAGCAAATAAATACCCATGATTCTTAAATTTGACAAATAATTAAATACAACCATTTTTAATTTATCACTATTATAAAATATTAATAAAAATGATTTGAATTGAGATTTCATTATTTGATAAAGCATATTTTTATTGATATTATTAAATTTTCTAATGGATATTAATATCATTACTAGGCTTTTTGCAGAAGCCATGGGTCTCAAATCCTCAGAGATGTTCGAGGGAGGAAACCTCTTCCTTGGGCCCTAAATGAATCTTTAAGGCATCTAGGACCAAGAAATATGGTCAACACACATATATTCCTAAGAATATTCTTAACATCTATGTGTGGATATTGATTGCATTATAAGGTTTTGAGCACTAGTGATAGGTCTATTGGCCCTCAACCTAGTTAAGAGAAGAAACCTAGGCCTTAGCCTAAATTAAAATTCTAGGCATGTAGTGATAATAATTATTTCTCACACTAACACAAATGACTTTTTGAGAAGATCTATGGCTTTATAATAGGGATCATGGGGAGAGTTGGAGGAACTAAAACTATGTATAAGTCTTTAGGGCATAAAGATGATTAAGCAAGGAACCCCATGCCTTGTACCTTAGAGGAAACCTCTAGGCATATAAAATTAACAAGTATACCTTGAAACACCACATAAGGCCTCCTAAGGGTATCCTTGGCTTGATATTGGCGGTATTAATGTAAGTAAGAAGTTGTATTTAAGAACTATATATGGGTGTTTAGGCCCTTAACATGTTTGAGAGAGGAAATTTAGGCCTTATTCCCTAGTAAAATATTTTGTGCATCCAAGGAAAAATACAACTGCTCAAAGCACTACACATGACATATTGGGGTTAATATTTACCTCTAAGTAAGGAAATCAAAACCATTATGAGTTTTTTTCTAGTATGCACGAGTCTCGGGGTTTTGTATAATGTCATAGGAGGACACTTGGGCCTTAAATCCTAAGGGAAGCTTTAAACCGCACCCATAAACTCCAAACACTATCCTTGGCATATGAGCATTCATATAAGTGACACTAGGTATGCAAACCTTAGACATAGTCATGAGAGGAATTACTGGAACTAGGCCCTAAAGGACGGTTTTAGGCATATCGGGCTAATAGCAATGACTCAAACTATCACTTAGCAGATCATGTAATGTATAAGATATCATTATTCTCAAAGTGGGATATAGGTGGAAATATGTGGTTTTGCGTACTAGCGATGGGTCTGAGTAAATAGTTGGGGAAGAAAATGAAAGAATTATACCCTAACATAATATTATTGAGGTAATGGGAAATGATCAAGACCATGAACCATAACATACACCATTTAAAGTTGATATTTGACATAATAGTTGGATATGAGCATAATCAAGAGTGTTTTCATAAAGGGGTGGATCTCAAGTCCTTTATTGCAGTCATAAAAGTAAATCAAGAGCCTTCATAACGATATTACATAGAAGATGACCATGACTTTATCCCTAAAGAAACCATTAAGGAATCCAAATCCATTGAGACACTATGTATCTAGGTCTTATGGCCTTTTATCCTTAGATAAGATCAATGGAAGAGACCTAAATATCGACTACTAATGGAATCTTCTAGCCATCTAGGGATAAAAAGTTTTCCTCCAACAAAAAAACTTGGTTAGTGGAGGATACCTTAACCTTTGCCCCTAAAGGAAGCTTATAACTATCTAGGGGTAAGGAGTTTGCCTCCACCAACCATACAAAACCTCTTGTTTGTATAATTGGCCTATGATCGAGGATGTTGTTATAGTTAGGTGATGTTAAGTAGCATGCACATGTCTTAAGCCCTTGGGAATTATGTTCCATGGAAGAAGACCATGTTTTTTCCCCTAAAGAAATCATTGACGCATCTAGATCCATGAATACTACCTAAAAGCAGCATTGATTACTTCAGAGGGGTATCTATGGTACTATGTATCTATGTATCTATGTATTGCGGGCTTGGGGACTTACACATGGTTAGTGGAGGATACCTAAATCTCGAGCTCAAAATGATTATTCCATCCATCTAAGGCTAAGAAGATTGCCTCCATTAAAAACACATGGCCTCTTGAGGGTATCATTGGCCTATGATTGACTATTTCTTTGGCATTAGGTGGTTTTGAGTAGTCTCTACATGTCTCAGGGCCTTGGGAATTATGTTATAGGGAAAACAACCATGCCTTTGGCCTTAACGAAACAATTGGGGCATCTAGAGTGATGAACAATGCCTAGAGAACCATGCATGACCTTACATGGATATCCATGCCACATTTCTTGGGGCCTTGGGGACTTGGACATGGTGAAGGGAGGATATTTGAACCTCTCTAAGACATAAAGGAATCTTATAGCCATCCAAGGCTAAGAAGATCGCCTCAACCAACCACACATGACCTCTTGAGGGTATCATTGTCATATGATTGAGGATATTAACACCATTATGTGCTTTTGAGAAGTATGTAGGTGTCTTAGGACCTCAAGAATGATGCTATAGAGAAGAATACCATGCCTTTGGCCCTAAGTAGACCACTAAGCAATCTAAATCCTTGAAAAATGCCTCAAAGCACCATGCATGACTTTGCAAGGGTATCCATTGAGCTTTCTATCTAGGTATCAGGGACTTGAGCTCTTGGACATGGTGAGTGGATGACAATTCCAGTAGGTGGGTTTGAAAATATGTACGTGGGTTTGAAAATATGTATGTGTCTCAATGCCTTGGGAATGGCATTCTAGGGGAAATACCATCCATTTAGCCCTAAATAAACCATTAAGGCATCCAAAACCATGAACAATGCCTTAAAGCACCATGCACAACTTTGCAAGGGTATCCATGGAACTATGTATCCAAGTCTTGGGAACTTGGGGGATTCGAAATGGTCATGGGAGGAGGCATGAAGCTCAAGCTCTAATGGAATCTTCTAGCCATCTAGAGATAAGAAGGTTCTATCCACCAACAACACATCGCCTTTCAAGGGTCATTGGCCTATGATTGAGGATGTTAGTGACATTAGGGTGTTTTGAGGAGTATGTACATGTATCAGGGTGTTGGGAATGAAGTTCTAGGGAGGAACAACATGATTTTATCCCTAAAGAAATCATTGAGGGTTCCACAGCCATGAATAATTCCTTGAAGAACCACACATGACTTTGTAGGGATATCCATGGCATTATGTATCTAGGTCTTGTGGCCTTAGGAAATTCGACATGGTCAATGAAAGAGACTTAAAAATAGGGCCCTAAAGGAAGCTTCTAGCCATCCGTTTGAAAGAAGGATGCCTTCACCAACCATAGATGGCCTCTTGAGGGTATCATTGGTCTATTATTAGTGATTTTAATGCCAATAGTTGGTTTTGAGCATTAGACACATTTCTCGGGGCCTTGGGAATGACACTCTATAGAAGAGGGCCATGCTTTTGGCCCTAAAGAAACCATTTAGGCATACAAAGCCATAAATAATGCCAGAAAGCACCACACATGGAAATCTAATGTTAAGGAGGTGGTCTCCACCAACCACACATGGCCACTTGAGTGTATTATTAGCCTATGATTTATGATGTTGGTGACAACAAGTTGTTTTGAGTAGTATATAGTGTGTTAGGGCCTTGGTAATGATGTTATAGGGAAGAAGACCATGCCTTTGGCCCTCATTAGAGGAGACTTGGAGGAGAATTGAACCTCCGGCTCTAAAAGAACTTATAGCCATCTAGGGTTAAGTAGGTTTCCTCCACCAACCACACATGGAATTAGGGTATCATTGGCCAATGATACAAAATATTGGCACCATTAGGTGGTTTTTAGAATTATGTAGGTGTTCCGGGACCTTGGGAATGACATTCTACGAGAGAAGACCATGCCTTTGGCCCTAGAGAAACCATTGAGGCATCTGGATCCTTGAACAATGCATCAAAGAACCATGCATGGTATCCATGGTTATATATATCTAGGTCTTATGGTATTGAGTCATTGGTCATGGTCAATGGAGGAGACCTAAACCTCAAGCCCTAAATGAATATTCCAACCAACCATTCAAGGCTAAGAAGGTCTCCACCAACAACACATGGGATCCTAGGGGTATCATTGGCCTATGATTGATGATATACGTGCCATTAGGTGGCTTTGAGCAATATGTACCTATCCTAGGGCCTTGGGAATGACTTCCTAGGGAAGAAGACCATGCCTTTGGCCCTAAAGAAATCATTGAGGCATCTAAATCCATGAAAAAGAGCCTTATGTAGGTGTCCAAATGCCTAGGTAATGATATTGTAGGGAATAAGACCATGAATTTAGCCCTAAAGAAACCATTAAGGCACATATTTCCATTAAGGTACTATGTATCTAGGTTTAAGGCATTGGACATGGTCAATGGATGAGACCTAAACATTAATCCCTAACGGAATATTCTAGTAATCCAGGGATAAGAAAGTTTCCTCCACCAACCACTCATGGTCTATTGAGAGAATTATAGCATATTATTGAGTATGTTGGTGTTATTAGGTGATTTTGAGTGGTATGTACATGTCTCGAGGCCTTAGGAATGATGTTCTAGGGAAGAATACCATGGATTTAGCCCTAAATAAATCATTGAGACATCCAAAGGCATGAATAATTCCTCAAAGCACCATGCATGACTTCACAGAGGTATCCATTGTACTATGTATCTAGGTCATGTGGCTTTGGGGCCTTCAACATAGTTAGTGTAGGATACCTAAACCTTCGCCCCTATAGAAAGATTCTAGAAATCCAAGGATAAGAAGTTTGCCTCCACCAAGTACACACAACCTCCTAATGGTATAATTATCTTATGATTGAGGATGATGCTACCATTAGGTTGTTTTGAGTAGCATGTACATGTCTCAAGGCCTTGGGAATGATGCTCCTAGGAACAAGACCATGCCTTTGGCCCTCAAGCAATCATTGAGCCATACAGAGCCATGAATAGTGCTTAAAAGTACCACGCATCACTTCACAGGGGTATCCATGGCACCATGTATCTAGGTCTTGTGGCCTTGGACATGGTCAGTGGAGTGACTTGAATCCTGAGCTCTAAAGGAATCTTCTATCCATATAGGGATAAGAATATTTCCACCAGCCACACATGGCCTTCTGAGGGTATCATTGGCCTATGATTGAGGATGCCAATGCATTAGGTGGATTTTAGTTGTATGTACATGTATCGGGGTGTTGGGAATGAATTTCTAGGGAGGAATACCATGCCTTTGGACCATGCATGACTTCAGAGTGTATCTATGGCACGATGTATCTAGGTCTTGTGGCCTTGGGGACTTGGATATGTTTATATGGTTTTGATGAATATGCACGTGTCATAGGGTATTGGGAATGTATTTCTAGGGAGGAAGACCATTCCTTTGACCCCAAAGAAACCATTGAAGCATCCAAATCCATGAATAATTCCTTGAAGCGCCATTGGTCTCAAAGTGGGGATAATCATGCCATTAGGGGATTTTAAATGCTAATAATGGGACTCGAGGCCTAGAAAATGGTTAAGAAACCAAATCCTTATTCCCTAAAGGAATCTTCTAGTCATCTACATCCAAGAACAATGCCTTTAACTACCACACATGAACTATTGATGGATTCATGTGCATTTGAGTGGTAATATGGATTCAACTAGAACTTTTTTATCCCTCTTGCTGCTTGATAGATCCGGGTTTAAGAATATTTTTTTATTTTATGATCAAACATGTATTTTTTAACAACCGTTTATTTGGTTTTAAATTTTTATTTTATGAGTCAACTTGGATTTTTTTAATTACTTTTTATTTGGTTTTAATTTTGTATTTTATGAGTTGACATGAATTTTTTTTAATCATTTTTTAATTTTATTTTTGGTAACATAGCACTGCATTACATGACAACATCTCCCCCATAGTGGGTTTCATAGCACCTCGCTACTCTTGGTGCAATCACCAATAGGAGTTTTTAGTCCTCATGCATAGTTCTTGGATCTATATAAGATAAATGTAGGAAACCTAGGACTTAGGCCCCAAACATACACAACTAGGAATAAAGGGCTAGGAAGGAGGTTGCAAACCACCACATAGGACCTATCTAGGGGATGTTTGGATTCCAAGTGTGGATATTAAATCCATTATGAGGTTTGAGATCCATGTATGTATCTCAAGTCCATATACATGGTTGGGGAAGGATCCAATGCCTTAATTTTTAAAGAAAGCTTCTAGGGATCAAGGGCCATTAATATTGCCTCATATTACCACACATGACTTATGTAAGGGATCTAGAGCCTCTAAGTGGAAATATGGGAGCCATTAAGAGGTTTTGAAAAATGAGTATGAGTTTTAGTGGAAATATGTGAACCATTAATATGATTTTAGAACTAGGTATAGCTCTTAACACCTTGAAAATACCTAGGCACAAGAAAGAAATCATTATACTTAGGCCATAAAATTAGCTTACAGGGCTCAAAGTCCTTTGATGACATCTCATACATCCACAAAATTACTTTGTAGGGGATAATTATTCTCTAATTTTGGATATGGGTGGCATTAAGAGGCCATGAATGAGGCCTCGAAACATCACAAAAAATATTTTCTCTCTTACTAGGTATATGTGTTCCAATAAGAGGTATTTAACATTGTGGATCGGTGCTTGGGCCGATATTCATTAGGCCCTAAAGGAATTTTATAGGTATTAAGGGCCATCAACAAGGCCTCAACCCCCATTCAAGAATTTTTGGAGGATATTTGGTCTCTTAGATAGGTTATGGGGATTATAAGGAGGCTTTTAGTACTAGTTTAGATGGGTCGTGAGTCCTTGATCATTTCTAACGAGGAAACGTTACACTTTCTTCATAAAGGAAATATTACACTTTCTCCATTACACTCCCCCCCCCTCTCTCTTTCCACGCCTCCCTCCCTCCTCCTTATCTGTCTCCCAATAACCCACCCTCTCTCTCTCTCTCTCCTACCCTCCCCTCATCTCTCTTGCTTCTCCCCCTTTCTCTCTACCTAAACCCCCCTCTCTCCTCTTATGTCTCCATCCTATATCCTCCCATCTCTCTTTCCCTAAGTGTTCCCTCTCTCTCTCCCCCCCTTTAACTATCCCTTTCTATCTATCTCACCCTCTCCCTATCTCTCTCCCTTCCGTACCCCCCGCTCTCTCTCTCTCTCTCTCTCTCTCTCTCTCTCTCTCTCTCTCTATCCTTTTCTTAGCTCCCCCATCTCTTTCTCTTTACCCCTATCCCTATCTCTCCCCCCGCCCCCCATGCCCCTCAGTATATCTTTTTCTCTTTCTCTATATTTCTCCCTACCCGCCATCTCTCTCTCCCTCTCTCTAATTCTCTTTCTCTTTGTTTCCCACTTTCCTTAACTACCCCTCCTCTCTCTCTCTAACACCCCTCTTTTCTCTCTCTTTATTGCTCCCTTTCTCCCTCTCTCTGCCCTACCCCCTTCTCTCCCCCTATCCCCCTTCTCTCTCTCTCTCTCTCTCCCTCCCCCATAACCCCCTACTCCCCCTAACCACCCCCCCCCTATCTCTCTCCATATGATGGGGAAAACACACGATTCAAACCAAGTTGAGGGGTTAGGTGGCTCTTTGCACATGTTACAAGGGTCCCTACTCCAAAACTTGAAGAGCTAAAATAAATACACCATTTCTATTTGAATCTTCCATACATGCATATGCACATAGATATATTAGGACATGTTCACATATTTTAGTATATTATCAAACCACTTAAAATTTCATAAATATTAAATTTGTTAAATAAAACTTCATTATATTTCTTATTCATAAAAAATAAAAATAAAAACCTTAATTTACAATTTGAAAAGGTGGATAAATGTTTCAAATTAAAAATTAAACATATATTTATTTTAATTGAAGCAATTTAATTTACTCATGGAATATTCTTCCCATTGCGGTCAAATTCCAAATAAATAACCTACCGAAAAAAATATTTCATATTTACATTTCTCCATTTTAATTGAATTTACAACTCTAATAATTGAAAATTTTAAATCCTAAATTAAACTCTATGCTAGTCGTTTAAATGTGGCGTTGCCTTGGAATTGACATGACCGTAAGAAGCTCAATGCTTCTCTTATTGCGTTAATAGTTTGGAGGTTCACTTTGAGTTATTTCCAGCCATATTGGATGTCATAACAATTGACGGGTTTTATGAAGTCAAACTAGTTGAGGATGAACTAGCAAAAGAGGAACTCAAACTTAAAGAGCTGGACAGCGATGAACTTGGCGGGAAATTTGAAGGTACGCCAGGAGATCTCTTCTTCCTCCACCAGTTCCACAACTAAACAAGTTTTAATGTGGACGGCTTCCGGAGCTAGGGTTTCGTGTAGTGAGAACCATTCGAAAAAGAGCTGGACAGGGATGAACTTGGCGGGAAATTTGAAGGTACCCCAGGAGATCTCTTCTTCCTCCACCAGTTCAACAACTAAACAAGTTTTAATGTGGACGGCTTCCGGAGCTAGGGTTTCGTGTAGTGAGAACCATTCGAAAGTAATAACAACCGCAGGTTTTATTCATGGGGTCCAACATTTGAGTAAAAATAGTTGGGATACATTTTGATTTCACTGCACCTTACTGAATTTAGAGGAAGATATCATTTGCCTAACGAGAAGATTGAGAACTGATATTATATACGGGAAGATCTCTTTGCGGTAGCCCACTAGAAACCAAAGGAACCAAAGGCAGGTTCGGTGCAGTAACCTGTTAAATCAATTTACAGTTTTTATTCTCGGTAGTGAATAATTTTCATTTCTTTCTTCTGTTCGAATCTGATGGAATGGGTATGGTCCTAATCTCTGCTTCATAAATTGTTTTCTTATAATTGGGTAAAGTAAATTTCTCATTTTAGGGTTTTTTTTCGAACTAGGTTAAATTAAATTGGGGTTTAGTGTGTTTTATTATTAATTTTTCATGTTCAATTAGGATTTTTACAGAACGGTGGTGAAGATGGGTTTCATTTCAGCCATCTTCTTTGTGGGTTTCAAAAAGAGTGGGGAGGGTTTCATCTCAGTCATCTTCTTCGCGTTTCTGGGTTTTCTCATCTTCTTCTCGTTTTCGGGTTTTCTCAGCAGGTTACATACAGAGGTCGGAGCTTTGGGCTTCGTTCATTCGATTTTAAGAGGTCATAGGTTCGATTCTTCATGGCGAGTTCCCTGGATATGTACAACATTCGTCTAATATGAAGATATGGTCTTCATTTCTCTAATCTTCGAAATATTTGATGCGTGTTCCACAAAGGAAGGAGCAACTTAGTACTTTTTTAGAGCTCTTAACCATGTAAGTTTATAACTGTTTTTTTGGCCAATGATGAAAAACTATATGTAATCTTTGTTAATGCAAACACTCTCTGCATAAGTTATGTAGAAGTAAATCTTAGTAAATCTTTGCTAAATGCCAAATGGTGGTTATTAATGTTTGTCAATGGACGTGTTTCTTTATGCAAATGGATTATGCTTTACTTTTGCAAATGTATCAATGAGATGCAATTTATAATACTGAAAGTAAGGCTATGCTCTGTCGCCATGTCCTGATGCCCCTGTGTACCAATGAGCTTTATAAGTTGAACTGTGTTCTATGGTTCTTCTTAAGCTACATTATGTGTATTTCCATAACTGTGAAAAACAATTACTCAAATATTACTATGGAAGGCGGGCTGTATTTTATTTTTTATTTTCTATGAGTCATTCTATTTGCCAATTCAGGGCCTTTCTGGCCATTAAAAACAGTTCCAGTAAGATAGCTGAGACTCGAAGACCTTCTTCAGAGGCGTGAGCTGCGCAATGAAATTATAAAACCCTTAGGTCTGTGCTTGCTGCAAAAGATTATGGTGCAATTTAAAGTTTAAACTACTTACCTATGCTAATTGCTGCAAAAAATTATGGTACAATTTAAAGTTTAAATTAATTACCTGTGCTTGCTGCAAAGGATTGTGGTGCAATTTAAAGTTTAAACTACTCTTAATTCTCATTTCAAAACTGTTGCAATGAACATACCTGGAACTTGGAAGTGTGCGCCCTCATATGTCACTAGAAGATCTCATAGGCAGAGGAGGAAACAAAGGCAGAGGCAGAGGAGGAAACAGAGGCAGAGGCAGAGGAGTCCATTTGGATCTTTGCTTTCATGCAGGGTTCAGGCCTTGGAGTGGATGGAAAGAAAAAAAAATTGGTTCTCCGATGTGTTTCTGGTACATATGCCGTGGGCTTGGATCGTTTCCTTTCATCTCAATTGAGCAATTCGGGTGATGTCACGATCTGTTAGGAGTTGGAGTAGCATATTCTTCTGACAAAGGGCCTATGGTTGACACTTTTACTCTGTTACACGGTCCTGGAAGGAGGTATTTGTAACTGCAATTTTTGGATGCGTAACCATGGGTGCCACCATCAGCATATACTCTTATCAGTAACAAGAATTTTTATTTATTGATTTCTCTAAGCTTGTACAATTAACCATTTATTTAGCGGGATTTTGTCTTTGCACCATTGTGGCACCTCATTAGCTATATTTTGCAATCCTGACGCAATCCACTAAATTTAAAACCGTGAGTCTTCAAATGACGCATTCAAATAGTCTTCAAAAATCCTTTGTGGTGCAATGTGACGCATTCAAATGTGGGAACCATGAAATTTATTTTACCAAATTAATTTTCAAAGTAGTATGCAATGAAAACTGCAGACGCCAATCTGTTTAAATGAAGCACAAGCATATGCCGATGCCGATGTTGGTGCTGGTTTATAACTATATTAAAAATATATGCACCTGGGATGGTTTCGGTAGACTCAGTACACCACAGCCTAAACAACTTCAAGTATGTATTTATCAATGTTATGGATTTTTTACTTTTCTATATGCTTCGAATTAGACATGGTTAAGTAGGTGTTGTATGTATTTTGAATTTTGTTGGGAAATTTTCTTTTTATATTTATATTTTAAAATTTGAGGTGGAGTACCGATTAAACAAAATATCATAGATTTATAATTTTTAATTTATTTGAAATTTTGAGTGAGATTAGGAGACCTTAAAACTGCTTGGGCAGGGTGCAAACAACAGAAGAATCATGATCCAATTGACATTAATTGGAAACGTGGTGAATTATTACCAGGAAGTTAGGAACTGTTTCTTTTTGTTTGCTGTTTAGCTAGTTTAAATTGTTCAGTAGGGTAGGTTTATACAGAATGTATTAAGATTGGATTCTACCACTATGCTTTCTTGGTAATTCCACCATGCTCTTGGAGTTTTGGGATTTCTAAATCAACCCCAAAACCTCCAAATTTTCTTATGAGAGCCATTAAATTTATTTACCAGACTTGGGAAAGGTAGCACACAAGTATATTTCGCATAAAAATTATCCAGCAATGAAAAATGGGGAAGCCTATACAAACATACGCTGGTGCTGCTATATAATGATATAAAAAACAAATGCACAAGCATATGGAGACTTCTACCCAACAATCACAAGATTTATAGAGAATTACAGGGAAGCATAAGCTTAAAAGAATATTACATAGAAGCATAAGCTTAAAAGAATATTACATAGAAGCAGTAATGTCTTATAGATGTTTTAAATCTAATAAATACAAACAAGCATACCTAAGAAAATTCTTGAAAATCCACTGCAGGGGAACTTGTGTAAATCCCATGTCAACTAACTGAGTCAAGGCAAAGCAAAAGCAGCCATGGATTCACTTGCTTCTTTGGCAAGCTGTGACGAATTAAGAACTACCGTAGGCGTGGCTCCAGTGTGAATGGAATAAACAGGTCCATATTTCCTGGCCCATTGCGTGAATGTATGGTTGGGTTTCTTTTCCCTAAGCTGCAGCAAGTTTCCAACGATAGGAAAGCCGGGGTACAGCTGCATTCAATGTTTCAGTATCAGAATCTCAGTAACAAGATTATAGACAATGAGTCCAAAAGTAAAAAAATATGGAAATCAGATACCCAGTGGGTATGTTTTTGATGGCCGTCTATTGATCCATAGCAGCCTCCCAATACAAATGGCTACTGCAGCCATGAGAAAAGCCCTTAACACGACTTCAACGCCTTCCATCCTTCTAAACAGTACTGGTAAGCGCCCAAAATTAATCGCTCCTTTCAAGTCTTGAAGCATCAAATTTATACAGAATATCTATCCTCATACTGAGCTATGATATTGCTGTGTGAGAATGGATTTAATCGGTAAATTCTATGCTATACATATATAGGGTACTCAGATGGATAGAAGAAGAAAAAGAATACCGCTTACACAACTGCAGTCAAGAGATTTTGCATTATATCGTCCTCGACATGAGTGGTAATTACCTCATTTTTAGTGGTTCTGTTACAGTAATGCAGTTCTAGCTTTATTTTGTATATTGTAATCTCCACCAGCATTAGTATATAATGTATTGTATGTTGCTTTATTCGTATATTGTAACAATCATGAGTATATATTTGTATCCAGGTGTTACTAGCATAGACACGGGCGGAATCAGCATGCTTTAAGAGCTCAAAAAGACACTGCATAACGGAGAACTTGAGGTATGGTCGGTTTAAGGTAATTCCATTAGTATACATATCTCATTATTTTTATATGAATAATGATTTCAGTTATTGTTTTATGTTATCTTGTATTCGCCAATCCTGGAACTGAGCTGATGGAGAAACTACAGAAGTCAAAGCTTAAAGAACTCGTTGAGAGTGGATACAAAATGGCTGTTTTTCACAGTGGGCGAGGCCGTGAATGTCTGTAGCTCCCTCCTCCATGATCGAAAATTCAACTTGACAACAATCAAACGAGGTGTCGACGGCGGAGAAGCTGGGCGCAATGGATTATCGATCCACGACAGTCAAACCGATGTTGAATAGATTGCCATGGGCCTGTTAGTGAAGTCTGCTCATGTTAATTAGGCACGTCGCCATTTCCATGACAATATCTCTCGATTTCCAGGAACCTGCCACTTGTTGGCAATCGAGTCCACCGGGTGGAACGAATAAAATAATCGCAATTATCTTCAAAACATTAAATATTTGTGAAGTTGTTGATAGAAAAGTTGAAGTATCCATATTGATTATAAAAATGATAATTATACCATACCAAATATAATTTTTGTTGTGGAGTTGTTGATAGAAAATTTGAAGTATCCATATTGATTGTAAAAGAATAATTATAAAATATTTGGTATTTAATTATATGTTTTAATTAGTGTAAGTGAAAACATGATGTGTAATTATTCAAATTTAAAAATTCATAATTTACATTAACAAAATTCATAATTCACATTAACATTAGTGGACGTCATATATATAAATAATTAATGTGATTTATAATTTTTTTTGCACTATTTAGTATTTTATGGTGCTTTGCACCACTTTTTATTTTATGGTGCTTTGCACCATATACAAGTTTGTGTATATTAAATAATAATAATTTTGGTGTTTTGCACCACATCCACCTAGGATTCGTTTTGGTGTTTTGCACCACAAAATTTGGATCCACCTAGGATTAGTTTTGGTGGTTTGCACCATACATCATGGAATGCCACATAATCATTTAACACCAAAATCAACTTTTTTATAAACACCACTTTTGCACCATAAATGTTAGCACCACTTGCGTATCCCCACATTATCACCACTTTTGCACCACTATTTGAAAATTGAGGATTTCTCAAATCCTTTACAAATAGTGGTGTTAATGTGAAGCTAAAATGCCCTTTTTCTTGTAGTGTGTCTACTTTGCTTATGTTTTGTTTCCTAGTTTCATTAACAACAAAAGTCAAGTGAGGTTATTTTGGCCTTGGGAGAGGCTTCCTTTCACCATATTAACCTTGTTTTCGATCGCATGTGCCCTAATTGAATAAGAACCCCATTTGGATAACCTAGCTTAGCTTCCAAAATTGACCCACAACACTTGGATAACTAGTCTAAGTAAATTTCATTGTTCATATATATCTCTTTGAGAATAAAGTAGACATTGCACTTAGTTCCAACATATCTTCATAATAATTTATCACTCCTTTCTTCATTTCAATTTCCAATAGTTTTTTAAATATATGCATTTTCAAAATAATCTAGGGATCATGTCTCTTCACGTCTAAACCAACCATGCTAAGGAGATTTGACTAAATATATGCTTAATTATAGTATATATGATATATTAATTATTAATATTAAATTTAAAAAACGTTATATAAATTAATTTAACAAAGTAAATTAAAAATAAAAAAAATATATAAATTAAATTAATTCTTTACTAAATTCAAATAATATTTTTATTACAATTTATAATTATATTTTAATAATAAACATTTTTACCACAAAATTTTGTTAATAAAATTGTTTACATAATCCAAAAGAATAAACAAATGAAGAGGGAATATTTCCACTTGTTTACTCTTGAATAAGCCAAATTGATTTATATGATAACATCTCTATTAATTAAATTCGGTTGTGACGAAATTCTAAAAATTTACCTTATAATGTGAAATCGGACGAGGAGAATAGATTCTTCACGTCTGGCTACCCATGTGATTGCGTCAACAATCAATTTTTCACACGTGGATACTCCAACTAAAACTCCATCGACGTAGTTAAACCAGATCATCCAAATTGAATAGTCGTTACGGCAGGAGCTTTCTTTGAAAAAGGATGACAATCAATTAATTAATTTAATGAGTCATCCCTATTCGCTGTATTCCTTATACCAGCCCTGCCCACGTTTATTTCACTGTTCTCCTACTGTTCCGTGACGAGCCCGTTCTTTCCGAGCTCTACCTATAAATACACAATGCTCCTCATCTCTGTAGAATCATACCAGACGAGGAATACAAAGCGGAGATTAGAACAGCATTGGTATCTGAGTTTGAACTCTCTATCTTCATATATATACAGGACTTCTCTGGATCTCTCTGTGCACACATCTACGAGGAATACGATACATAGAATATAAAAGAAATCAGCAGAATGGGTAACATGCTACTGCGAGGACTCGTACACCGTCATGGTAGACGGATAAAGATTATGAAAGCCGACGGAACGGTGATGAAGCTGAGGAATCCTGTTTCTGTGAAGGAAATACTCATCGATTATCCAAATCATGCCATATTTCAGGCACCCGCTGGTTCTCCAACTGGGCTCAGCAATTTCAGTCGACCTCTTCCTGAAAGGGCAGGTCTTGTAGCTGGTCATCTCTACTATCTCATGCCACTCCCACTCACACAGGGTGAGCTCATGATCGATAGAGGGCCTTTTGCAAGAGCTTCTTCTGTTGATAGCATCCCAAGCTCCAGGTCCTGCTTAGAGCCACTGTCTTCTGCAGGCACAGCCACAGATTCAATAAAACAAGAAGCAGCAGATTGTGCAGTTCATAAAATTATAAATAGAGGTGGCGTCAAGATTGTTTCTTCTTCCTACTCCGCCGACGGATCGACCATACGTGTGAAGCTTCGACTTAGAAAAGAAGACGTCGCTTCCTTTCTTTCAGGCTCTAACGACAACGTGGTGATAGCTCCCTTAATTCAAGGTGCCACTCGCCAGTCGGCGTTGTCGCTATGGAAGCCAAGTCTGTACACCATCGCTGAATCGGACAGCCCGCATGGAGATTCATAAACATGTAGAGAAGACCCTGCGCTTTGAGATAATGTGCAGCATAATTTGTATATACTTATTGCCGGAATGCTACATAGTTCTTTGCATTTATTCAATATCGGATGAATGTTTGTAAGAGTAGTTTCTTACGGTACTCATGTAGAGTGTCGGTTGTGATTGGATGATTCAAAATAGTCGCTTTAACACATATGTGGCGATGTGGAATCCACCATGTACAACTATTGTGAAATCGAAGTTACAAGTTTTTTTTTAAATTTAAATTTTGTTTTCAACATTCTGTAAGAAGAAGTATCGTACCATATGCGTTTTTGAAACGAAGATTCGGTTTAAAAATTTGCGTGCAACATTTATTCCATTTGTAATTTTTTTTTAAATAGGGAAATTTATACTACAAGCATAGACATTGAATACACATTTTGAAGACAGAATGTTTTTCCGGCCCTTTGCATTTTATTTGGGTGAAAAATATCTACAGGCGTCTCTACCCAAATAATCTATTTTGATGTCCCATGACAGATCGTAACCGTAATAAGTGTAATTTATAATAAACATCTTAAGCAATTTAACCACACTGCCTTATTTTAACAATTTTCAATTGGTTACTTCGATCAACATATTCATAGTATTTAGTAGCATAGTATTTGATACATATTCACACCAAACCATAAATCATAGTAGCATAGTATTTGATATGGAAAAAATATGTAAAGAAATTTTTTTGGAAGTAGGCTACTTATAAGGAGGTTATTAATCTTAATTTAAAAGCTGAAAAGTATCTATTTGTCTTAATTAGTTTCAAAAAGAAAACTAATATAGCCAAGATCATAACGAATTTCAGAATGTTTATTTTTTCTAGAATTAGGCTACTATGATTCAAATTAAAATTATGACTAAGATTGGTAATAGTCATACGACAATAAGTTTTTTAAAATTCAATTGTGGAAAAGTGAACGTTGAAGTTTTTTATTCTGTTTTTTTAAGTTTTTACATAATATAAGTTGATTAAATGCTTAAATATATTTACTGGGTTTGCATTTTAAAGATTTACAAAATGTTGACTGTGGGGTGCAGTTCAAGTGGTAAAGATGAGAGGTTGTAATTGGTTGTAAATGGAAGGTCATGTGTTCAAATCCCCGCAGTCTTGCAGTGCAATAACCATGTGTATTTTTAAATTAAAAAATGTATTTTTCTATTGTGTTTAATCTTCTGGAATATCAATGTGTCAAGATTTTTGAGTGGGCACTCCACGCATCTTCAGAATCAAATTAAAGCTTGACATTTTTAAATTAAAAAATGCAATTTTGCATTTATAAAACTTCTACTCTATTATTATTAATAACCAAGTGTATTTTTAAATTAAAAAATATATTTTTATATTTAGAAAATTTCACTCTATTATGGTTAATAACCACCGATTGCCCATAGATATATGAGAATAGGTTTATTGTTGGTGATAAAATACAAAATAGAGGTCTTTAGATTTTTTTGAAGGTAAATACGGGATACTTGGTTGCGTTAATGCATAGCGATGTTTTGAATTATCCATTGATGAGAAATCCACATCAGCAATAACTAGTTTATATTAATGGGAAAAAGGGCTCTAACAAAAGATTCCTCGTGTCATTCAGAAAACAAGTCTAATAGTGATACGTAGCATTGACGTGAGGTTAATCGCGTGTGTAGAATAAGAAAGTCTAAGAACAACAACTACCCAATCAATTGCTTGCTTGTCAAAACAGCCTACGATATGATGTTGAAGAATTAATTAATTTAAATAGTGGCGTTATAATTGGGTTGAATTTATTGGTAAAACATGACGAGCTTTCTATAGAGTTCAATTTCCATGAAATTTTTTATGATAATTTGAGGTATTGTTGGACCATACACTCTCATAAAGATGCACGTGAGGTTGGTCAAGAATCAATTTTACATGTTAACGCACGTGAGGTGTGTCATGGGTCATTGGGTATACAATGAAAAGAAAAGAATCAATGAGAGAACTCCACATCAGCAAAAGCTAGTTTATAGTAATGGGAAAAAGAGGTGTAAGAAAAGATTCCTGGTGTCATTCAGAAACCAAGCCTAATAGTAAGGCGTAGCATTGACGTGAGGTTAATCCCCTGTGTAAAATAAGAAAGTCTAAACACAACAACCCCCAAACCCCAATTGCTTGCGTGTCAAAGCAGTCTACGATCTTCATTTGTAAAGGATGTTGAAGAATTAATTAATTTAAATAGCATTGTTATAAATATGTTGGATTTATAAGTAAAGCGTTACGAGTTTTCTTTGGTTTACTTTGACATAACCCTAATACATAACAAGGCATGCCTCCGAAACTATTTGAGGGGATCTTTTATTCTAGATAGCTATAAAGAAACCCATCCATAGAACATTTTCCTAGGTTTTTTCCAGCAAGGTAATGTAAATTTCTCTATAAAACCAACTTAACTTAGGGTCATTCCTATATGGAAAGCCTTCATATATAAGGATCTTATGGTTAGACTTTGTATCCTTATCCTTAATAATAATTTTATATTTCAAAATATTTTCATTTTCATGGTCTCTTTTTCCTTTTTAAATTCCTTTCTCAGCTCAACTTTATCCATTGGAATGAAATATTCAGTTATAAATATCCATGAACCTTTACGACCAAATGTATTGAATGTATTTTCAATAGAGTTTAGTGTAATTAGAATAATCTCTTAAAAAAATTGCTCATATTCTGTTTAAACTGGCACAACTTGGTTGCGTGGCATATTACAAATGTCTTGCATTATTATCCAATGATGAGATGAGAGAAATCCAAGTCAAAAGTACATTTTGCAGTGGCAAAGGCGGCTCTAGTAAAAGATTCCTTGTGTCATTCGTGACATACTCTGATAATTGTGATGAACAAGTTGAGGGTATTATAGATTGACAAAGTCCAAGAAGATTAACCATCAAAATAGCTAGTCAACTACAATCTACGAGTTTTATTTGAAGAGATGTTTATAAATTGAAGACACTGTATGTAATTCCTATGCGTAGGAGTCTTTGATTCAAATAAATTTTGAGATTAAATTAAATTAATGTTTTTTTAGGCCTTTTCCATCGAATTAGTAGGTTTATTACGCAGTAATTTTTACACTAATAAGTATTTATAGTTTAGAATTTGAGGTGGATTGTTATTTTAAATTTTCTTAGATTGAAGGAGGATGGAACTTGAGTGTACTATCCAAATTGATTTTATAAACGTCTTTTAAAATTGGAAATAACAATTAGTAGCTCATGCATGGATAACAAGTAGTGAAGACAACCCATTTAACTAAAAAATGTAACAAATAGTTGATGCATAGACAACAAGTGATTACAACTAAGCATGGAGAAGGAGTAACAAATAACTTTTTCATGACACTTAACTTGTAACCTATTAATATTCAATATTAAGTGGTTTTGCTAGTTCTTTCTTAATTAAAATTAATATTAAAGTTTCGATCAAATTCCAAATATTGATTTTTTTTAACATTTAAGTTAATTTAAAATGTAGCAAAAACTTGAATAAAATTTTTGGCATACATAAATTTGACCATGTAAATTTGAAATTATTTAATTTATGTTTTTGTTTAAACTACATCTAATTGTTAAAATTTTGACTTGATAAATCTTGATTTTGTAATGGTTAAAATTTCTTTTATTTAAAATAATTCTTTTTATAAAAATTAATTTATTTTTATTATTAATTTCTGTATAAAAATCAATACTTACAATACATCCATCAATATTTATATCCACCCATACTTACAATATGTAAGTTTAACATTATTTTTCATAATTTTAAAAATTATTTGATTACAATACATCCATCAATATTTATATCCACCCATAATTACAATATGTAAGTTTAACATTATTTTTCATAATTTTAAAAATTATTTGATAAGATATTAGTAAATATAATAATTATGACTTGCATGTATTTGTAAATAATTTTAATGATTTATTGTTTATAAGCCCACATTTAAACTGTGTCATTTTGACTATTTCATTGTTAGTGAGGAAAGATAATGAAAAGGGTCGACTTACTCATTTTGACTATTTCATGATTGGTGAGGAGTGGTGATGAAAAGGGAAATTGTGAAATAATAAGACAAAATAAAAATAAGAAATAGATTGTGTCTATTTAAATTCATCTATGAGTGCGTGTTCTCATCCGTGTCTTACATTTTCTATTGGTTTGAAAACGTTGTTACTATATTAATTTTTAAATTATGATATAATTTAAAGATACGTTTAAATAAATAAATGTATTGGAGGTAGTTACCTCAATTTGTTATTGTAAATGTTGTTGAGTATTTTGCACTCTAGGGAAAATACAGCATAAATTATTTGTTTAAATTCAACATATTAATTATATAAGTCTAGGTAATTACTTTTTTTTGTTAAGGAATTATGGTTGTAATCTAATCCAAATTAAATAGATTAAAATTTTAGATGTTGAATCTCTATATATTATATATTCATGTTTCTATGAGCCATTATTATTTTTTATGTTTTATATTATGTTTGATGTTTATTTTTTTTAAAAGGTTTATAAACTCTTAAATTACATCAAATAAAAATATATACGAATATTCTCATATATTTAGCATAAACTAAACTAAGTATTAAATAATTTGTGTATTTATATTCTATTAAGAATAAAAAAGAAATTCATAAATTTCAAACATTAATATATTAATCCTTACAAACACACTTCCACACAAGCAATACTAAACCTACACACTTATAATATAGTTCTTAAAATTACATATTAAGCCTTCCAAATACACATCCACACGAGTAATACTAAACCTACACACTTATAAGATAGTTCTTAACATTTTCACAATGAAATATTAGAATTTGTTGTAATCACACGAATAGTTTCTTCTAGCCAAAGGGTCCCTATAACCAAGTGAAGTCCTAGATTTAATAGAGCATTAACTTCTAAATTCAGTTCATTATAGAGGTGAGTGAAGGTTATCTTCTAAATTCCCCTTGATTAAATATGTGAGAGGTTGGAATGCAACATTATGAATTTTTTTCACTCTACATCCACTAACCACTAATAATGAGCCACCAAAAACTTGTATATTTTCAATACATTTTTCTAATGCAACCATTAAAAGAACTCTAAGTGAAATCAAATCAACAAGTTGTTTGAGCCACTACCAAGATATGCATTAAATCTATAATGACCATCTTCAAAATATAAAATTCCCGCAAGATTGCTAATGTTCTCAAGCCCTCACAGGCTCGCAAAGAAGTCCCGAGATAAATTTTATAAACCTGGAGCTCCCCTATATGACAATGCATTTTAGTATGAGTGGCCCTTTGACAGAGTTGAAAAACAACAGGAATATGTGTGAATACTAAGAAAGTAGGAATTTTCCTATTGTACAAAATGAGGGCATTTTGAGATAGCCAAATGTACCAAGAAATGGAACTGTTCTCTGTTGGAGCATAATAACCCTCTCCATAACTTCATTCTCCTACCTAGGGACTTACTCTATGATCTCATAAGTCTATTCGGCCAAATCCCATTCAGTTTGTGTTGACTCAAACCCAGTCGATAGGGGTTCCACTCACTGTCAACATCCAACCCACCGCGATCTCCTTGAGCACCGGCCCAGACAGGTTTTACCCCGTCCAACAACACCTGTGGAGCAGATGAGGTCTCACCCGAGATGTTCAAGGGAGAGTCGACGAAACCATGTTTCCGCCGAATGAAGGAAGATGTTTGCGGCAACAATCACTTAAACTTATTGCGACATTCAGAAATAGATCTATGCATTTAACTTTGACATCATTGTATTCATTGTATCATTCAATCGAAACATTCGTCACAACAGGTACAATAGTAAAGCATTAATTGCAGCAAGAAAACATAGCATCATTCATATATTGCAACATGCATTACCATAAGTGAGCAAAAGATGAACAGGGATTTTGCAAAACAGCTATGTCATGTCATATTAACTCAGCAAAAACCCAGATACAATATCTCTGCAAAACCACAGATCTCACAGATAGCTCTTGATCACAATTACAGACGCATATCCTCTCCAACTTCGGTTCTTAGCTGCCTTAGCACATATGACTCTATGACTTTATATAGGATTCCGCCTTTACAATGCTTGTCCACTTTCTAACAACTACCTAACCGACACTTTGAGCAAATGACTCAAAATCTAACTGACACAGTCTAAATGACCCAAAAAACCTGCATACTACGGTACAATTGACCCAAAATTACATAACATATGGTCCAAATGACCCAAAACCCCCATACTGTGGTCTAACCGACTCAAAAAGACATAAAATATTCTCCTTTGCGCCCTGCCTTCTGCCTTCCGCGGTATCTTTTGAATTGTCGCAGCATCCGCGATGCTGCGATACTAACTTACCAAACCGCCTACCAACAGTTTGGCCCTTTGAGTCAACTTGGAGCTTCCTACTAAGCTCGAGGGTCCTAAGGCATACTTGTATGCCTTTTTTTGAACTCTTGAAGTCTATTTTGGCATATGTGGGTGAATTCCTTTAATTAGGGATTGTTTTCCTTGATTTTAGGATCCCACATTGCAAGTTAGAGTTGTGAAGTGAATATGGGGATTTTACTCCACTTTTCAAGGACTCCATGCACCACGTTTTTAGTTATTATGAGACAATAGTGCCCTCGTTCAGTGTTTTTTAGGGATGTGCACCTCATGCACGTGCCTTCAGTCAGTTGCAATTAGTTTCTCACAGCATGTAGGGAGCTAAGTCCATTTAGGGTAGTCATGGGTTAGTTAACTCACTTAGAGAGTGTACATGGTTAGTTTGGCTCTATTTAATCCTAACTAGCATATCATGCATTGCATGAGCAATTCAAATTGCCTCCATGACCCATTTGAAATTCCTTTCCTATTTATACTTTTTACTTCATTCATTGAAGGTTAATGTAATACAACATTCTCTCTTGTTATTGACTTCTCTCTTTTGTGTAATGATTAATGTTTAGCACATTTATTGCATGAATTTGTTAGTTTGTTGATCTATTTCACAACATTTCTATGTTGCTTAGTATCGAGATCTACATTTTCAAATTCTACATGGTATTAGAGCATAAGGGTGCTAAAAAATTTGGTATATTAGTTTTTATAGGGATCCAGTCTTATTGAAGGCTAAAGGAGGCCCTAGAAGCTTCACAAAATATGCCCTATGAGGACATATTCAAATCCATTGACATGTTGAAAAATGCCCTAGAAGCTTCACAACATATGGCCTACGAGGACAAATGTCATAGGTGTCCATTTTTTGTGGAATTTTTTTTATTACACCTTTTTATTTATTCCTTGAGTATGGTGACATGACATAACTATTATAATCCCTAAAATGATGAAAGCTAATGGATTTCCTTTTTTTCTTTTTTTCTCTTTTGTATTTAATTTAACATCTAAATTGATTGGAGGTTAACAGAGATTATAACAACACTAATTACAATGCATCATCATACAAGATCAAAAGGTTCAAAGATATGAAAATCATGCCTCTTCTTCTTTTACCTAGAGGAACAACCACACAAAGAGAATATTATAAGAGAGGTTGGATTTTGAGTCATCATCAAATCAATGTATCATCACACTCCTTGGTGGCAAGGAAAAATCATTTCTAGAAGCTAGAAGAGCAAATTCCTATTAGAAAATATTTGTTTCTACGGAATGGTAATACACTATAGAATCCATTCCCCTAGTATTTTCTCCATTTCTTGGTCATATCCTCGATATGTAATGCATTTTTTTATCAAATCCTTGATTTCAACATGTATAATATTGATGGTAAAATAAACAAAAATTCAATATGGAAGATTTGTTGGATATGCCAAGAATTGTAGTGATCCAATAAACTCAATAAGTTATTGCAAATGTGATTGATTCCCTTGTTGCAGAGATAGTTCTACATATTAAGCAATGAAGTGGAACAAGAGCATATGAAGGTCCAATGAACACATCGTCGTGGATATTTAAGGATTCCCCCATCCTAACTCAATACCTTATCAAATACAGCCTATACCTAATTCTAAACCTCCTAGTACCTATATTCTTTTAATATATTAAAAATACCCCTTTACCCCTATATACTAGGATTTTTTTTGTATGTTTTAGAAGTGTAAACTCCCCAATATGAGCTCATGTGGTATAATATTTCCTAATTAGTAAAACCATCATGGGAAGCTCTCGATAGGTGGAGATAAAAGGGATACCCCTAAAGAATTTTCCCACAAATTTGAGCAAGCTTCTCACAAAACATGCTACAAAGGATGTGTAAATTTATGTTGCTAGGCCATGGAGGAAGCAAGGATATCAAGTTTGGTTCATGCACTAATTAAGAGTTGGCATATTCTAAAAACAACGATGACAAATTAAAAACCTCAAATAAAATAATCATTACAATATTTAAAATAAGAGAAGAGAAGATATGTGTTTATTATTATCTATTGCATCTATATGCTCAATTATTTTTCCTTAGAAAAATGTCATAATTTCCATTTATAGAAGAAATGGTTGGTTACATTTCAAATGTGTTCAAGGAAACACAAAAGGACACTCCAATAGTAAGTTGTTCAAAGGATTCTTAAAAAATATAACATGTTCTCATATCATATCATCTAGTTCATGGTTATTTGAACACTATTATTGTTATAGAACCAAGCAACATTTGAAAAATAACATTTTCTTTTAGAATTAGCACATTTAGCATAAATCATTCTAAGATGGATCAAACCATTGTTGCTAAAACAATTTCAACATTCTTCTCTATCAACTTGATAAAACATATTTCCATCTCCAGCACTAGTTTAAAAAGAACATCAACTTGCATATTTTGCATATTGAGCTCTTTGTATATATGCATGCAAAGGATATGTAACTAAAATTTATTTCCAACAATTTACTTGGTCACATACACGTCACATATTGGAAAAAGAATCATATATCCATGCATATGGTTCCCTTCACTTAGTCAATTACTGATTTTGAATCTCCGTAGACCTAAATTTGAGAAATGTTCTTTTCCCTTGCTAACATCAACAATATTGCAATATTATTGGGTGAGTGCACAGAGTTGAGGGACCTTTTAGATGCAATGTTAGATTCAAGCAACTCATTCAAGTTCTATAAAAGATAATTGATCCCAAGCAATCTTGACCCTACTAAACCTAGTCACAAGCTTGCCACAATGAAGGCCAAGTAGGATAGTTTAAAAAAATGCGTACACATTATGTAGTCCTAAAACATGTATGATTTTTTTAAAACATGTTTTATGCCCAAAATGGGCTGCGCCCGTCACTTCCTCCATGACAATGACAAAGCAACAACTTCGAGTGATAGAACACGTATTGGTGAATGTGTTTTGAGGTCATAGAAATTGGATCTTCCACCTTCAGCATCAATCTCAATCTCATTTATTTAAATCAAATTCCATCCTTCTAATTTCTGTATTTTGAGTTTTTGTATGCCCTAAAATGAATTGAATCCATAAATTTTTTAATTTGTATTCCCTAAAAGAAATTTAGACCATAACTCCAAACATTTGTATGCCCAAAGAAAATTAAAACCCCAATTTACTTGTAAAAATCAACTTAATTTCACTAGATGCATATATATTCATGACCATCCTTATGAATCCAAACCAATATTCACAAATATCCAAAGTTTCTCACGTATATAGAAAGGTTGCTTACAACTATAAAAAAATTGAAGCACAATTCATATCTTCCCCAAAATACATAAACAAAGATGCTAAATGGCCTATAGAGTCCAAAAAACTTCATGCCACAACGAATAATAACATATCAAAATACTTTCCAATATTGGGATTTTATTCATCAATAGCATCGTTTACCCCTCCTCTAGTATCTAGACCTTGCCTCTACCCGGAATATTGAAGTTGGTCCTCCAAGGAAATTAGTAAACACCTTATAGTTTTGATGAAACTTCCTATTGCAAGTGTTAAAATAGGGTAGACTTTAATGAAATCGTGACTTGAGTGACAGATTGAAACTATATTATAAATATGAACTCGTGCATAAGTAGTAACATTAAAATGTAAATGCTAGCATCTCTACGTTATGGTGATGATATGACGGTTAATAACTTGTATTGCAGGTTGACAGAGTTATGGTAATATGAAAATAAATGCACTTCAACATGGAATGGGTGGCAGCAATCCACGTAGCCTAACCTTATGAACTTTGGGTGATAATGAAGTAGAGAATTATAGCTGGCGAGGATACTCCATTGTCTCATCTCCATGCTGTACACTGTATTGTTCTTTGACCTGTCAGGTTTGCAACATGGTGGGTGTTGGTAATTAATGAAATATTAATGTGAAGTTTGCTCGGTTTTCCACGATGCACTGTTGGCTCTTCTCTATCCGTTGATCACTCCAGATCTTGTTCATTGGTTTGAGTAACCCTAAACCGGGTTGTTTGTATTGATGGAAAGTGTTTTGGTCTTTCATTGTTTCATGGTAATGAGGCCGACAGGCTGCCAAATTTTAGGGTGATAGGAAGTGTTCTTCCAGGTTTTTGAACCTATAACTCATGAGAGTAAACGTTTAAGGTTTGCAGGCTTCGGCTTCATACCATAAGGCCGTGATATCAGGTGTAGGTGAGCATCAACTGTTGAGAATACACAGTCGTTGGTTCTTTGGCTTTTTCGAAAGGTGGTAACACTAGTTGGTTTCTCCTGTGAGTAAGATGGATTACAGTCGACCTCTGATTTTCGTTGACGACAGTTGAAAAAGCAATCTTTCAGGTAATGTAGTAAGAATTTAATGTAAGTTAAAATTCATAGATTTTTGTATTTAGTAATATTTTCTCGTTATAACCACTTGCTTGGGGTTTGGCAGGTTTTCTCTTCAGTGGAGGGGTTTTCTGCGTTATAAAAGAAAGGAAAAGCCTCTTCGGCTATCGGGTAAGCTCCAGTGGTTCTCACTTTCCTCGTAGGTACCTTTATGTGTCTGTCTCTATGCTGAGAAGTGGAAAACTTCGCCATAAAATAGTAAGGACTACAAGCGAGTTTTTAAGCTTGTCTTGTTTTAAATTAGATTATGCAGAGAGTAACCTCTCAGCCTTTTAAAAAAATGCTACTTGGCTATTTGATGCCTGGCTGTGTTGATGGTTTAGACTCCAAACTTTTGTTTATGCTGCTAGATGTTTCAAGGGTAAAATCCTTGTGTAGTTTTGTTGATTCTTGACTCTATTTTAAGTTTTTGGTTGATAATGGACGAGTTCCGTGTAATGTGAAACCTTGACAGGTTTGAAAAGAAAATTTTTGTTATGTAAATTTAAATGGAAACTAAGGACTAAGGGTTCTCTTGCATTTGCAAACTATGGCTCGTTTCTTTGAATGGAAAGTTGTGTTTTGAAAGATAATCGTTAAGATCATTGTGTAAAGATGTTTGCCTATAATTCATCCTCGTTGTGGATATTTATGATTATAAAAGGAATTGATGATGTTGTTTGACTGATAAGTGTTTTACAGAGACTTTGACTCAATGATCTATTGTTTTATGAAAGGAACCCTACCTGGGCATTTTCCTTGTCTACGTCACTGTGTGGGGAAAGAAAATCGAACCCACGACAACCTTAGCTCATAAAAATAAATAGTTTAAATCTGTAAGTGTATTAATAATTGATTTATGAGCTAGATTAAAACAAAGATATGAGTCATGCTTTTCGATTTAGGAGATAATAATTTCTTACTGTTCGTTTTGGCAAATGTAAAAATAGTTAAAATATTGTCTAGGGTTTATATCCCAGACTTACTCTTTGTGAAGAAAAGAAATCTCGATAGTGTAGTTGCTAAAATGTTAAGGTGTGAGCTACAGTTTATACAGAAATATGCAAAATGTGTAATTTGGCTACTGTTAGAATAAATCTTTATAAAGCAGAAATAAAACATGAATGCTTGTATTAGACTGTATGAAACTAATTATTAAAACAATTATAGTTACAATGGAATGCTCTATGTCAAAATGAAAAATATTTAGTCATAACCAAAATGGTATGGAATGAATTTACAGCTGTTATATTTTTGCAAAATACTTGTACTATGAAAATTTGAATGTTTAATACTGAAAGCATTTATTTGCTATTTGAATAGGATAGAGATATGAGGAGAATACATATCTATTCAGAAATTTAACTAGATTTATATTTTTGAGATAACAAAAGAATCCTATAACATTATCTATAGTTATACAATAAATTCTTACTTTGTTTAGATACAGGTCAGAATGGCAAACAAATCACTTACTATAATTATTTGTCCAATCAAATGGCAATATGCCTATCTCTAATCTATTATATAATTTGCTTCTCTATACTGGAGTACGATGCATATAACAGCATGTGGAAAAATATAGAGTTGATTTTCAAATCATATTTTAAACAAGTTTATCATTCAGACTTTAACAAAGATCAGAAATAAATTCATTTACAAAACAGAGTTTGATGATTTCACTAAACAGAATTATTAAACTGTAAACAAAGTAGGAAACAACAAAACCTGATTAACTGTAGGGAAACAAACAGCCCAAGGAGCCTATTCCACCCAACCAATTCCTGAAGACAACCAAGTTACTTGCCTTAGGACCCCCAAGCCTGTTCACTGAACCACTAGGAGGAAGAAACTTAGGAATTTAGGATCTCCATTTACAGTAACACTAACTGTCGAATCTTCAAGAACTAGCAAACCAAAAGACCTGCACCAGCACCTCTGGTTCTTCTTGGGAAAATAGTATGCAGACTTATGTTTGCACTCACAACTAGCCTCCCTATTTGAATCTCTCAGTGATCACCTGATGCACATGAGGAAATACTTCTGGAGAAAATATTGGGTAAGAGCTGCCTGCTCAATTCGAATTTGCCTTATATAGGATGCCTAGGCCTTTTCAGTTGTTACTGGGTCATTAAATGAGCTACCTACCCACTCCCACCACCTGGGGGATAATTCCAAATTTTTAGGGGGAGTTGTCTCATAACCAACAACTAGTGGTGAAGTGAAATTGCTTCCATCTGTCCCATACCTTCCAATAGCTTCCATTCCTCCTAGTGGGTTAGTAAACACTCTTTTAATAGTTCCCTTGGGTGTTTGTATCCTACTTTAATTTATTAAATAATAATAATTCAGTAATTACATTTATCCTTAATCAGAATTGATCATAATTACAAAACTTTGTAATTAAATTTAACATAAAGTATTTTGCTAATAAAATAATAATTTCAGAAATTTGGGTAGGTGACACACACGCATCCCTATGTCTCTCCCTATGACTAACACCCCCCCCTCTCTTTCCCCCATCCCCCATCTCCCCCATAACTCATACTAACCCTCTCTCCCACTCTCTCTCACTCCCCTACTCCTACACCTACAGCTAACCCCAACCCCCCTTCTCTACCTCTCCCCTCCACTCTCTAAACATTACTAACCCCTTCTCTCACTCTCTTTATCCCTTGTAGGTTTACCCCCTCCTCTCCATGCAAGGAATAATGAGAGTGAGAGAAGGGATTAGTAATGGTTAGGGAGAGGAGGGTAGATAGAGATAGGGGGGATTGGGGTTAGGTGTGGGTGGAGGAGTAGGGGAGTGAGAGAGAGAGAGTGGGAGAGAAAGTTAGTATGAGTTAGGGGGGATATGGGGGGGTGGGAGAGAGAGAGAGAGAGAGAGGAGGGGTGTGATTGTGCTAGGGGAAGACATAGGGATGTGTGTGTGTGTGTGAGAGAGAGAGAGAGAGAGAACCAATGGGATGGTGGTGTGTTAGGTGTTTGGGTAAGAGATAGGGGGTGGGGGTTAGGTGTAGTTGGATGAGTAGGGGAGTGAGAGAGACTGAGAGAGGGGGTTAGTAAGAGTTAGAGAGAGAGATAATGGGGGATTCTAAGGGGTATATAGACAGATATATTGGGGGGGGGGGGAGAGAGAGAGAGAGAGAGAGAGAGAGAGAGAGAGAGAGGATAAGGGTGATTAACGAGAAAGGGGGGTATAGGTGAGGAGCATGAGTGTTTGGGTTAGAGAGAGAGGTAAATGGAGAGACTTTAGGGGGTGGTAAGGGGTTAGAGGTAGATACGGAGGGGGCTTACCCCCTCCTCTCCCTGTAGGGGAGAAAGAGAGTGAGAGAAGGGGTTAGTAAGGGTTAGGGAAAGGAGGGGAGAGAGAGAGGGGGGTGTTGGGTGATTGTTAAGGGGTTAGAGGTAGAGACTGAGGGGGATTTTTAAGGGGTTAAAGGTAGAGAGAGAGGGGGGTGTTAGGATATTGGGGGTAAGTGGATAAGGGGTTAGTAATTTTTAGAGAGAGAGAGAGAGAGATAGAGATGAGGATTTTTAGTGGTAGGAGGAGGCATATGGATACACGTGTGTGTGCGAGAGAGAGAGAGAACGGGGTGTTAGTGGGTTGGGGGGTGTTCTATATTAATGTGGGGGTCTTTGGGAGTTGTAGGGTGGGGGGTTATTAGATGGTTTGGGGGGTTAGGAGCGTAGGTATACATAACGTGCACGCGTTTTGGTTAGCTAAAACGCGTACTCCTTTTTTTTCACTAAAATGTGTATGTGATATTTAGCATTACAATTTTACCTTACAATTTTATTGCGATATTTAACATTACAAATTTATCGTGATATTTAAAATTACAACTATATTTTTTGGTTTGGTGAGAAATACATTCAAAGGAATTGGGGGGTGGTAAGGGATTAGAGGTAGAATGAGAGGGGGTTTGTTAAAGGGTTAGAGGTAGAGACATAGGGGGGTTAGAAAGAGTTAGAGAGAGGGGTTAGAGGTTAGGGATTAGTGAGAGAGAGAGATGGGGGGAAGTGTTAAGGGGTCATAGGTTAGGGTTTATTAAGGGTTACAGAGAGGAGGGGGAGATAGAGATTGGGGGGGTGGGGGTTAGGTTGTATTTAAAAAAAAAATTCCCACCCTTATCCCATTTCATGGATTTGTGCCTACGACATTGTTTGCAGGGATTTATTACTCCCTTCAAGTGATAAATTCCGCAGCCATTTTTTGTTGCTATGTGTGCATCAAATTAGAAAAATTACATCCTTTCAAAGCATGGGAAACAACAGGAAGATTGGATTCTAGAGGAAATAGCTCTAGAATATCTACTACAAGAAGGTGTCTTCAAAAGAATGGAACTAAATCATTAATTGAGTACATCAAACCTCATGCACAAGTTTGTAATGTAAGGTAATCTTCAGAAAGGGTTGAAAATCCCATAGTATTCCAGGGGTTCCATTCCATTAACTTGGCCCAGTTACTTGTAGATGCAGGCAGGAAAAAATTTAGAGAGCCTCGCTCCCTGTTGATATTCCCACATTCAGCTACGAGGAGATTAAATTCCGTTGTAGATGGCAACATTTGATACACTTTCCAAATCTATGTTGTTGGAATAACTTACATACTTCAAGAAAGGAGCGTTTTGTAGGTGACTTGAAAGTACCTTCCAATTTTCATCAAAGAAACAAAGAAGTTCAATGTATAGATTTTCAAGCAGGCATTTCAACCAACCAGATGACCGAATACATGGAGAATACCAATTGTCAGACACATTAACCATGCCCAAAAAATTCAAGCTGTTATAAAACTCTTGTTACCTGTATTTTAAATGGAATCCAGTTACCATTTCTATGGGAAGAAAAGCATAGATTCCTTTCGGCCACCATATTTCCTCATGTAATGCGTTCGCCCAAAGGAAAAGCTAATGTAATAGCTCATTTTTCTAAATGTTTCCTATGCTCAACCCTACACTCGTCTTCCATAGGAAACCGCTGCCTCCACATGTAATAACTACATTGTGTCGTCAAAAATTGATCTTCTTCCGCTAACAAATGCACGATGAAGGATTCATTGTTATTGCTACGAGAATTTCTAAGGTCAGTTTCTCGTAAAACAAAGATTGTATAAATCCCATTAAGATCCATAAGTTCCCTCTCATGAACTAAGAGCTTCTTTATCTTAGACATAAACAAAAGAACTTCAGGATGAATACTAGAGAGTCATTTCTTTACAGCTTCAACCTTCTGAGGACGTAGGGATAGAACTATACTATATTAGGAAGTTGGAATCAATAAATTTCTTCAAGTTGTGTTATGCATGGACTATTTTCTATCCATTTGGGAATAATATATCCAATATTAACATCAGGGGGGGTTCTTTGAATCTTATCCTATATTCGTTTTGAAAATGCAAAGCTAGTTTGCAACTAAGAAAATGCTCTTAAATCCAATACCTGCAATGAAAACAATAATTTTCCATTCAAACAGGAAAGAAATATAGAGGGTTATATATTTGCACTAATATCTAATTGATAAAAAAGGTCGATGTCTACATGATTTGAAGAATAGAGAATATGAAACACTCATATTTTATACATTTTTCTTCAATATGACCACCTTCCCTTCGATTCTTTTTGGTGGAATGTCCCATGTTGCATATAGAATCATGATTCTATTTCTGAAATCCCTTCTCATTGTTAGAATCCAACAAGGTAGCAGGAGCACCTATGCCAACTAGATCTTCAGTTGTAATGATGAACTCCAACGAAGGTTCCACATCTCGGGCATAGTCACTATCCTTCGCATGGAGCCCATATCCCCTCTCAGAGGCTTTAGATTCCACCAAAGGCTTGAACACCCATACTTGGTATTGAAAACCTCCCAGTGGAACCAATATGTATTTATTAATATTATTAACACACATATTGTTCTCGTTGTATTTTAAAATTTGTTTCCCACCCTTATCCCGTTTCGTGGATTTGTGTCGATGAAATTGTTTGGAGGGAGTTATCCCACCCTTCCGGTGATAAATTCTGCAGCCATTTTCTGTTGGATTGTGTGCATCAAATTAGAAAAATTACACCATTTATTGCTTGATGGTTATCCCCTTGAAGCCCTAGATTGGTGATATTTGAAGCCCTAGGTAGGATATATTTAGAATCTGTGGATGCCCTAAATGCTACGGGTGAATACAAAGGTAGGTAGGTGATATAATCTCTCCAATACAACCCTCCCTCTTTATATCTCTCCTACCCCTAACCCCCTAACACCCCCCTCTCTCCCTACCTATAATCCCATGTCTCTATATCTCTCCTACTCCCCCTCTCTCATAGAAGCACACACTCTCTCTCTATCATCTCCACCTACAGCTTACCCCCACCCATATATCACTCCCCCAACCTCCTAAAACCCCCCTTTATATCTACCTCTAGCCCCTTGACACCCTTGTATATCTCTACTTCTAACCGCTTACCACCCCCCAATGTCTCTCCCTTTACCCCTCTCTCTCACTCTCTCTCTCTCTCCCTCTATCCCCTTAAAACCCCCTCTCTCTCTACCTATAACCCCTTAACACCTCCCTATCTCTCTGCCTCTAACCCATCACCAACCACCAATGTCTCTCTCTCTCTCTCTCTAACCCCTTAACACCCCCCCTCACTCTACCTCTAACCCCTTACCACCCCCCAATGTCTCTCCCTTCACCTCTCTCTCTCTCTACGTTTCTCTCTAACCCGTTAACACCCCCCCCCCTTTCTCTACCTATAACCCCTTACCACCCCTCTTTTTCTACCTCTAACCCCTTACCACCAAGAATTATTTTTAATGTTATAATGGAAAACAGTAAAATTATAGGGTTACAAACCCCCCCCCCTTCTCTACCTCTAACTCCTTACCACCAACAATTATTTTTAATGTTAGAATCAAGAAACAATAAAATTATAGGATTACACAACACGTACACATTTTTCAAAGATAAAGCGTGCATGCGTTTTGATTTGGTGGGCTTTAAAATTTGAATTTAAACAAAACGTGTATGCATTACTTAGCATGAGTTGGCATGGAATTCCTATGCCTATGTGTCTGCTTCGGACTTTGCTTCAGATTTACCATGCTTATGCCTTGGAGTATGATTTACCATGTCTAATTGAGCATTGTATCCAATTTTTTCAATATGCCCATCTTTAGCCGCTGGTTATAGTATGCTACACACCATCATTTTTTGTGAAATTTTAGACACATATAACATTTTTTCTGCAGATTCCAAATATGTAATTTTTAAAAATAATATATATATTTTTATTTATTTTCTTGTGTCATGACTCAACTCAAAAAACACATTGTTAGCGTTTCGTCCATAACTCTTCCGTTTCTCAACCATTTTGAAAAAAAATTGTATGGTGCACTAAAGGACATCGGACTCTACATGCTATAAAAAAACATTTCAAAATAATTGCATGAAAACCTTCAAAGGATGCACCCACACTTGGAATACTTTTTTTGAGGTTCGATCACATAGATAATTAAAAATAAAAATAAAAAATATTAATTTTTTTTTTTTAAATAGTGGTGCACTAGTACTGGTTGTTCTCTATATGTCTACTAGTTTTTGTAAGTTGATTCCATCATTGCACTGAGTGAAACGAGGTGCTCTACAGCCCAGTATGGGAGAGATCTGATCCTCTAATGTGATATAACGTTTCAACGTTAGTAACAAAATAATTAAAAAAATTCATGTTGGCTCATAAAATAAAAAATTATGGAAAATATTTTTTAAAAAAATCCATGTTGGTTCATAAAATAAAATATTATGAAAAGTAATTAAAAATAGATGTTTGTTTATAAAATAAAAACTTAAAACTTAAACCCGGATCTACCAATCAAGAAAGATCAAATTTCTTGAGTTTAAATTTAAAAAAAGAAATACACCTCAAGAAATTGGATACCTCTTGGTGCTTGATAGATACGAGTTTAAGATGGATCTATGTTGGTTTAAGCACTGAAAGGATGCACCCACAAAAACATATACCTTATAATTTGTCCAAAGAAGAAAAATTTCCTATTAAAAAATATCAAAATTCATATAGTTGAGAACATTTTCAATAGAAAAAAATTATATATTTGGAAACATCATTCAATTTATTACATTTCATATTTTTTAGTCATCGCAAGATTCATTGTGTATTTGTCTCAAAATATCTATGTAAGTTGATGGATGTCTATTTTTTCAGTTTTCTATTTCATCTAACGTGTCAAAAGAGACCCTCATTAGCTTGCACACACCCTATATTTAGCCTAGTTATTGGCACATTCCCGTAACCCAACCCTAAAGAAACGTTTGTGAGAATTTGTGAAGAACAAAATACCTCTCATCCACAAGAATTAGGTAATCCTTGGGATGTCCTATAAAAAATAGCCCATGCCTTTTTTTGTCAATATTTACCTCCATGATTTCCCTTGGATTGTTTTTCCTTTCTAGCCAACCTTATTTCTTCATGGATGGAAATTATTTTCCTTTGAAACAAGATAGCGTTAATTGCTAGCATTTATAGTACCCAAGATACCTCTAGGGACAAGGATATGTGTTCTTTAAGGTCTCTAGCATCAAAGGTACATTGTTTTATGCATTATGGCAAGGCCACTACCTGCTATACCCCTTTTCACTTTCCATGTTTAATTAAGCAATCAACACTTCCTTAAAGTAAGAACATAATATTAGTAAGTGATTAATAGATTCCTTTTTACACAAGGTACAAATGCTTGGTCCTTTCCCAACCCTCCTCTATAAAAACATCCTATGTTAATATAGATTTCCACCACTAGACATTTTTATCCTCGTGCCTCCTTCAAGAACATGGCCTTATGAATCATGGCCTCAAAACCCCCTATTTCACTAGTGAAACCCCATTGTTATTACCTTCTCATTGTTTAGCGAAACTCCAATGTTATTACCTTGTAGCTTGGGAAATGATGTGATTCCACAATTCCAAAGGGAGGTGCAACAATTTCACCCAAATGGGTTGGATTTTCAACATATCCACCCGAGGACCAAAAAATGGAATCCAACCTTACAGTCCAAACTCAAGTACCATCTACCCCATTTTATAAGTTCAACATATTCTTTTGATTGGAAGTCGAAATCCATCCAAGAAGACATATTTCTTTCTAAAATCAACATGTTCTAGAACCTATGTACAACTTCTTTCTTCTAGATGTCAAGAGTTTGGCTCATCATCATATCTTGACCCACTACAAATTTTACTTGACCTTCCTTATTGTAACACGCCTTTTTGTGTTGGTTGATTGAACCACAACACCTCATCCTTGACTTCATTCCTCCATCACTCTTGTCAATTCTTCCATTGATAAAACCCTTGAAAGCCATACAATCTAACCTCCCATATGAACGAAAACCTTGTAAATGAAGCTGCTACAAACTGGATTTTATTAGTGATAAAACCTTCATTCTATTAGCCTCCACACATGAAGGTGGAAAGTGCACTTTGAGAAAGGTTGAAGCAAGCTAAAATTAAATCATGAAGACTCTCCATTGAAACATGGTGAAGTCCTAGCTCAATGAAGTCTATCTAACATAAATGTCTAACAAATTTATAAATTAGCATTCATATCCAATATTATTGCTACAAATTTTTCCATTCTTTCACCCTGCCTCTCAAACCCCCATTTTCTTCTTCCCTATCTATAGAAAGTTTCCAAAACCTAGTCAAACCCCAATTACCCATAAGATTTTTTCTCAAATCCAATTTTTCCTTTACTAAAGAAGTTTTTGTTTTTGATTGTCTACCCACTTATTAAAAAATAAATAAATAAAATCTTGGTTATGGTTGTCACCCGCGCAAGAGCAAAAAACATGGAGGAATAGCTTGCAGCCCTCAAGACCAAACTCCAATATATGGATGAAAAAATTATCGGCCTCCATCTTCATCCTTGAGCCATGAACAATAGACGACAACCAGAGTCTTCTACAGACACTGGGTTCTCTTCTTCCAACACTTTTCGTGGGCCGAAGCTTGATTTTCCTCGCTTCAATGGTGATGATCTGACTAGATAAATATATCGAGAAGAACAATATTTCAGTCTGCACAATACTTTTGATGTCAACAAAGTTTCACTTGCATCCTTTCATTTGGAACATGAAGCCCTTCAAGGGCTCCATTGATACATCAAGGCTCATGCAGAGCCAAAATGGACATATTTTTTCCAACTGCTTTTGCAACGATTTGGCCCTAGTGATTTTGATGACTTCACAGGAGCACTCACTAAACTTCGCCAAATTGGCATTATGAGAGAGTATCAAACAAAATTTGAAAAACTGGCCAATCAAACAAAAGGATTTGTCTGATGAATTCTACAGGAGTTGCTTTGTCAGTGGTCTGAAGGATGTAATCGGATTTGAGGTTAAAATGTTATGTCCCAGCACAATGATGGAAGTCCTAGGGTTGGCTAAGTTGGCGGAGGACAAGATCACAACCCAACAACGCTCCAAATCCACTTTTGTTCGATTCAGAAATATGGTTTCCCAACGACCTCGCATCACGCCAACTCCTATAGAAACTCCTATCAAGCATTTTTCTGAAGCAGATATGCGGGAACGTAGAGAAAAATGGCTTTGTTATAATTGTGATGAGAAATTCACTCGGAGACATAGATGTGTTGAGAAAAATCTCTATCTCTTGGATTTGGATTCTCCGCTTGCAACTGAAATTTGTGAAGAAGCTCAGAATACTGTAGATGATCAGGTTGACATTCAACAGCCACCTGCTGACCCTCCTTTTTAGGATGACCATCCAGAGATATCTCTGCATGCTTTAGCCGAAGTCACCACCCCACAAACAATGCAAATCAAAGGTTAATTCAAGAAGCTCCCTCTTACAATACTCATTGATTCTGGTAGCACTCATAACTTCATTAACCCTTGGAGCGCCAAACAAGATAATTGTTTTGTCCATTCTTGCTCCAGCTATGAAGTCATGATTTCCAATGGGGGCACCTTACCTTGCAAGGGGAAGTGTCTCAATGTGCATATCTCTATTGGTGATTATAACCTGCGCTCTGACATGTTTACCTTGCCATTAGGTGGATGTGATGTGGTTTTGGGCGCTCAATGGTTACGCAAACTTGGACCCATCTTATGGCATTTTGCTGAACTCTGGATGCAGTTTTCAGTTAATGGGAAAAAACACACATTGAAGGGCTTACAAAAAGGGCCTCTTAGCATCATCAGTTCACATTGCCTAGAAAATCTCCTTAAGAAGAATTGACATGGTGGCATTGCTCAGCTCCATTCCATCCAGATGCAACCATCGACGATCTCCACTAGTTCTTTGGATCTACAACAAATTTTGGTTAGATATGCATGTGTCTTTGCTGAACCAGTGGGATTGACTGGCTACTACCACACGTTTATTAAGGATTACAGAAAGATTGTAGCTCCATTAACCGCTCTCTTGAAAAAGGATTCTTTTACATGGACACATGTTACTGAGTGTGCATTTGACAAATTGAAACAAGCTATGTGTACTACACATGTTCTAGCTATGCCCGATTTTTCGAACCCTTCACTATTGAGAATGATGCTTGCAACAATGGACTTGGTGTTGTTCTCCTTCAAGATGAACATCCCATTGCATTCACTGGCAAGGCCCTTTCCAGTAATAATTTAGTCGCCTCTACATATGAGAAGGAAATGATGGCTATTTTGCATGCAGTACAGAAGTGGCGGCGACACCTATTAGGGAATCATTTCTGCATCAAAACTGATCACCAGAGTCTGAAATATTTCATTGAACAATGGGTCTCCTCCCCAGCACAACAGAAATGGGTTAGCAAACTCATGGGTTATGACTATGACATCACTTACAAGAAGGGTAAGGACAGTCTTGTGGCGGATTTTCTTTCTCGCACATTTGATGACCAATTTTCTCTTTCATCTATTTCTATGCTTGTTCCAAATTGGTTGCAATCTATTCGGAAGGGTTGTGTCAATGATTCTTCATTCTCTGAAATCATCGAATGGTTGGCCAACAACCCCTCTATTGTACCACATTACTCTTGGGATGGTGCTTCCCTGAGATACAAGGGTCATCTGCTGCTTCCCCAGAGCACATATATTCAACAGGCTGTCTTCTATGAACTCCATGCTTCTCCATCGGTAGGGCACTATGGGTTCCTCAAAATGTATGAGCAGGCATAGCGTAACTTATTCTAGAAGGGAATGAAAAGGACAGTTCAACAGATGGTGCTGAATGTGATACCTTCCAGCACAACAAGGGTGAAATGACACTCCTTCCGAGATTGCTCAAACCCTTTCCCATCCCTATACGGATTTGGACACATATTTCTATGGATTTCAGTGAAGGGCTCCTTAAATATGGAGGGAAGACAGTGATTTTGGTTGTGGTTGATCACCTCTCCAAATACAGTCATTTTTGTGCCCTCGACGATCCCTATACTGCCTCCTCAGTCGCACAGATTTTCCTGGACCATATCTTCCGTATTCATGGAATCCCTTATTCCATTGTCTCAGACCGCAATGCAACTTTCACCAATAATTTTTGGACAGAACTATTTCGCCACACTGACACCAAATTGAAGATGAGTTCAAGGTATCACCATCATACAGATGGTCAAACTGAAGTTAGCAACAAATGTTTGTAAAATTCTCTTCGTTGCTTCACTTCCGAACAACAACATCAGTGGGAAAAGTGGCTTCCTCTCGCTGAATGGTGGTACAATACCTCCTACCACACTACATCTAAAATGACTCCATATGAAGCAGTCTATGGTCAGGCACCGCTAGTGCTTCTTCCTTACACCCCCAGCAATTCACTAGTTCAGGCAGTTGACACTGTTCTTCAAACCCAAGATCATATTCTTTGCATTTTGCAGGACAATCTTCACATGGCAAGAAATCGAATGAAACAACAAGCCGATCAACATCGTTCTGAGTGCACTTTTCAAGCAGGTGATATGGGTTTTCTTCATCTACAACCTTATAAGCAATCCTCCCTGAAACTCAAAGGGAATCATAAGCTCGCTCCAAAGTTCTATGGGCCATATAAGGTTCTTCAGAAGATTAAGTCCATTGCTTATAAAATGGAACTTCCTCCTTCTTCCCACATTCATCCAGTATTTCATGTCTCTTGTCTAAAGAAAGTTCTTGGCACCAACATTAGACCACAAACTGTTTTACCAGAACTGGATAATGAAGGATCCATCATTTTGGAGACAGAGGCCATCCTCAATAGGCGCACTTGTCAACTTCTCTCTCGATCCATCACAGAGGTATTAATTCAGTGGCACAAAATGCAACCAGAGGATGCTACATGGGAACCACTCCTTCAGATTCAACAAGAATTTCCACATCTAAAGCTTTGAGGACAAAGCTTTTTCTCAGGGGGAGGGGATGTTAGGAACCCGTATCAACCCTTCTCTTTGCTTTGTTAGTATATTGTATTATCCCACATTGTTAGTATATTGTTGTTGGATGCATATGCTTTGTAAGTCGTCCCGTGAGTATATTGTATTATCCCACATTCATGGGGAGTAATATTTGCATAGCTTAGACTTAGTATATAAATATGTGTTGAGGCCACTGAAGGCATCCATAAGTTATTTGTATTGAGCTTGCTCAAAGGAGGTTGCCCCCTCAAAGTGGCCTGCGTCCCTTCTGCATACATAGAGAATAGGGGTGGAATCGATAAAAAAAGGAAGAAGAAGGATTAAAGTTGTTCATATTGTAATATATAATCCATCACTTCTTCCTTCTCCATTTCAATTTACATTAATTTTCTAAATATATGCTTAATGATGTAATTTATCATATATTAATTATTCATATTAATAAATATTAAATTTAATAAAATATTATATAAAATAATTTAATAAAATAAGTTAAAAATAAAAAATTATAAATTAGATTAATTATTTAAAAATAATAAAATGTATAAAAAAAAAATTACTAAAAATTATAATTCGATTTTATTAATGAAATTTTTGTCAATAAAATTGTTTCACTTATTTAAAAAACCAAATTATTTAAAAAGTAAATAAAAAATTTAGCTAATCCAAAATAAGCCAAATTGATTTACCTAATCCAAAAGAGTAAACAAATGAAAAAGGAATATATCCACTTTTTAACTCTAGAATAAGCCAACTCTATTATTTAAATTCTGTGTCAACAAATTCTAAGGAGAATAGATTCTTCACGTCTGGCTACCCAAGTATGATATGGAGATTGGGTTAACAAACAATTTTTCACAAATGGATTTGGTCACGTGGATAGTCCAACCAAAATTCCATCTACAAAGTTTAACCACATCATCCAAATTGAATAGTCGTTACGGCAGGAGCTTTCTTTGACAAAGCATGACCATCGTTGTGTCATCCTTATTGGCACGTTTAGTTCACTGTTCTGCTACTCCTCGGCGTCAAGGTTCCTTAAGGAGTCCGTTCTTTCCGAGCTCCACCTATAAATACACAATGCTCCTCATCTCTGTACAATCATACAATTCATCGAATATAAAAGAGATCTGCAGAATGGGTAATATACTACTGCGAGGACCAATCCACCGTCATGGGCGTTCGATAAAGATCAGATTGCCATGGTGATATTTAATATGTTTACCGTAGGTGATAAAATACAAAAATGAAGTCTATAAGAATGTGGTGATGTGACGTAGATTGCATTTTAATGTAAATACCAGAGACTTGGTTGCGTTAATCGCGTGTGTGGAATAAGAAAATCTAAAAACAACCACCCAAATTGCTTGCTTGTCTAAACCGTCTACGATCTTCATTTGAAAAGAATGTTGAAGAATTAATTAATTTAAATAGTATTGTTATAAATGGGTTGGATTTATAGGTAAAGCGTTACGAGTTTTCTTTGGGTTACTCTCAGTTTTAAAATTTGTTTTTATTGCTTATTTAGCATTTGTCGATAGCAGTCAATAATGACTATTCTCATTGTCAATTCAATATCAATATTTTCAACTTTATTATGAAATTTTTTATTATTTTAAATTTTAAAAATTTTAGTATTGAAATTTTAATATTTTATCCAGTCAATCGTCAAAGTTAACACACGTGAGATTGTAATGTGTATAGATTCAGAAAGTCAAAAGAAAAACTACCCACGCAAATCATTAGGTCTTCAAATCATTAGGTCTTTATGAGGCTAATGAATAAGTTCAAAGGATTCTTCATATCTAATTCCATGGCAAGTTATTTAAATCGGTTTCGACCTAATGTGTTTTTAGTCCCTGCTCCCCAGGGATTATAGTGATCGTTTGGTCACAGTTTTATGTTTACCTTCTTTTATTTCAATTTTTTAACCTAATGCCAACCGAAGTTTTTTTTTTAATGTTAAAATGAATTTTTTAAATTTTTTTCCAAATTATATTATCTATTTTGCTATTAGTGTAGTACAACTATTTGACAAATTTTATCAGGTGTGTAAAATAATTATCAAATTATAAAAACAATAAAATTTTAAAAATAATAAAAAAACAAAAACGTGCCACGTATAAATAACTATTAATAAAATAATATATATTTAATGTGGTGACATGGGTGATATGACGGAACCTCGTCAATCATATTTAATGTCATAAAAAGTAAAAATTCAATCAAAAGAAAATTCATTTAACCCTAGTCGAGTGGTCGCGAAAAGCAGAAAAACGAACATAAGCAATCTTGGCCCTGGCCCAACCCTGGCCGTGATGCACGCATCAATTCCTTCATTAGTGGATTTGCTGCCATTAGAAAACGTCATTAAGTCAACCCACGCCTAGATTTCTTCCAGCTACTCACTAAACAGTATTCTAGTCACCTGTTCAACATATAAAGCTATTTCGATTCTCTTTAAAGACATATCCTACCAGCTACAAGCTACCTCATTTTACAGAAATTAAAGCTTAAAAGAACAAGTGCAATTAACATCCATTTAAGGCCGAATTTAATGCCAAATCTTGAAATTCACTTTGAAATTAAGGCCGGACGAACAAAGAAATATTTTTTGTGTTCAATGTCGATAGTAGACTTGATAAAAAAATCTCTTTCTAGTCCAAAGATCCTTAATCTGTGCAATATGGGGGACTTTGCAATATGGGTGACTTTGGAATGAAGATTTCTTCACTTTCCTCTTGCAGCCATCATAGTCCATGCAGAACTTCATCTCTCTGGTCTATAGAAGCTCAAGCAAGCCGCATGTACGCTGCAAGTGCCCACTTCGTGCTCCTATAAGCCCTGCCCACTTTGTGCTCCTATAAGCCCACTCTCGTACCAAGCATTCACTAGTCGAGCTCAAACTGTGGCAAAAACCCTATTTGAATTATTGACGAGGAAGCTCAAACTGTGGCAAAAACCCTAGTCGAGCTCTAACACATCGCGCAGGAATTATTGATGAGGAAGCTCTCATATTTGAGAACCACGACCCGCATTGCATTGGCCAAAAACTAGTTTGAGTTGTTCCATAGATGCTACAACTGAGATACAACTAAGTCTACAGAGGATATAGAGAAACATGAATCCTTACTCAAAGAGTGTGAAGAAACAATGAGAGAGGAAAAAGAAAGGGCTAGACAAGCAAAGGCAGCTAGACTTACCGAGCAAGCAAAAATACAAGCAAAGGCATCCATACTTATTCAGGAAGCATAAGGACAAGCAGAATCAGACATAATTACCTTCCTCAAGCGGGGCTAGAGTTAATGCATGAACAATATTCAAGCATTCAAAGTAGAGAATGTAAATGTACTAGAGAGGAACTGAGCCTTTCATATCCTCCACTATGTATAACTAATTAGTCATACTTATTACACTTGTGGGATGCGTTCAACATTCTAAGCCTTGCCCTTACTACTGACCATCTGTGGTGTGCATTTCTCTACATACTATTGTATACAAACTTGAGTTTATCGAGGGGCTGCTATTGAAGATAAACATTAGTTAGACCATATACAACAAGCTTATGCCTTGTCTCCACACACCATAACAATCACTATGTCGATCTTTGGGTGCCTCTTGCGTGTTGTCACCTTGTGGGTTTTCCAGTTGTTGCAAGCCCTATCCCATGTCAACTGTGCAAAATTCCTTTATTTTCAGTAATGTGGGCGCTATGCATTTTGTATTACTCCATTTTAAGTATTATTCCTTAAAGATTCTTCAGCTACATGTTTCTCTTGGTACCTATGTAACTCCTCTGTGTTTTCATATTTTGCTTGCCAACTGCATTGGTGTCAAACGAGAATGCATTAATTTGGATTTCTTCCATTGGTATCTTGTTGTTCGTGAGACAAAGCGGGGAGGATTTGTTCATCATGTAGAGCTACTAAGCACCAGTTCACATAAACTGTAAGTGCTCACGTCGTGCTCCTATAATCCCACTGCCGTACCAAGCATTCACTAGTGGAGCTCAAACTATGGCAAAAACCCTAAACATTGAACACTCGGACCAGACCACAACCACATAAGAAAAAAAATGGAGTGAAAATGAACGTGAAGGCCCGAGAAGGTTGACATGTATTTTGTACTCTTGTCTTAAGTTTAGAGCTCGTGGAGGACTTCCAGATGACCTTCATGCAGGGTAGGCTTCATGGGGGTGTCTGTGTGGCATCCATGCAAGGTTTTCTTGATTCAGTTTAGGGCTCGTGGAGGACTGCTGCATGACCTTCATGCAAGGTAGGCTTCATGAGGGTGTCTGCGTGACATTCATGCAGGGTGTTCTTAATATAGGTGTCTATAGGTGTCTAGCAAGGCGTATTTTCAATTTGATTTACAATTTTCATATTTATTTTATTCTCTTTGAATTTTCATGCTTTTCCTTTTGGATATTAAGCGAAGTCCAAGTGATAGAATTTTGATGAAGATTGCCTGAATGGATTCTGCTGATGACAAAACTGGAAAAGGTCTGATAGTTTTGGTAGTTGAAAAACTTGTGATATATTGCTGATATTTGCAACTGTGACAACTTAGAAGCATCACTTCTAGACTGTTAAAGGTAACCCAGGTAAAACCACTCTCAAGTTTATGTCAATCATGCAGGGTAGGTTGTATAACACACGAATCCGTTATCTCCTTGGTATTTTTAATTTTGAACTTGCGGGACAGTTAAGAGGATCCTAAGCACCTCGCAACCATTCAAGCTGGATTGTTGCTAGCCTTGGACTTTTTAAATTTCTGCTAAAGGTTTTCAGCCTGTTTGAATTCCAGAATACTCTTCATGTTTTGTACTTTAATGAAATTGAATTTATTGGGTTAGTGTAGGAGGAAAAAATCTTCTGACCCCTCAACCATGTCTAAGAACGGGGTTCTTCTCTATTATGATGCTACAATTTTGCCTCAAGGAGCCATACATGAAGCTTGTACTTCAGCGGGAGCTGGGAAGTATGGGAAGCCAATTAGTTTAGATGCAAAGCTTAAAGTTGACTTAATTGTCATTGCGTCAGTTGCAGTTGATCCCAGAACTGGTGCAAGGCTTGGGAAAGGCAAGGTAATGATGCTTTAGCCTTTACTTTCCTGGATTTCTTTCACCAATGTTGAAGATTATGAAAGAGCCTAATTTAAAATGGTAGAATGAAAAAACAACAACACAGAAAACAAGAGAGAAGCTTTTATTCAAACATAGGAAAAGAAAACCTTGGATTATTTATCTCTCATTGATCTTTAGACTTGCATAGCTACATATTTATATAGATTACATTGCATAGAAATAAAGGCATTATTTACATGCTGTAAAATCAACTATAGATTGATGTATAATTCCGCAAATTATTTTATTCTTCACATGCATTAGCATGCAGTGAAGTTTGCTGCAAATTTATTTAATAAATACCTGCAACCTAAAATAGACACTATCAAATTCTACATAGCATCAGTTATCAACAAATGTAAGAACATACATATCTTCGTTTTTTTCCTTTTTTTAAAGTTAATCTTACATTTCTTTTATTTGAATGGAAATGGAATGATTGGAAAGATCATCTCATAAAAAACAAGTTCAGTATCAGCACAATAACTTTTCAACATGATAGAGTATTATTGCTCATATGCATGACCAATATAATAGAGTGTGGAATCTTAAAGCATTTGCTTAGCAGGATTATTCCATATTAGTGGTTTTGATGTTGTTGATCCCAACCATTCTAGATTTGAATATTTTTATACATTATAAAAACCCTCATTGCTTCTTTATTTTTTGATAGCAGATGAAAGGAGGACAAGAACAATGGCTGGCTTTGAGATTGAAATTGGCCCAGCTAGGAAGGAGTAGGAGAATAAAATGAACCAACCATATTCTTTATACTTTAACTTACATGATTTTGAATCAAGTGAAATAACCGGCTTCGCCTTAATGATCAGATCAACAGACAAGAGCTTTATTTAAGATTTATTTATAGCCAACCAATTGTGAATCATTACCAACCGATAGCCAATCATCGACAGCTGGTCATTCCAGAAGGTCTTTGTAAAGCCCCCAGTGTCCATGCCTTAAAGGGAGGCAGTAAGGAGGTGTGACTCTATATAGCCCAAGCAAGGTTCGAAGCGAAAGTGCTAGTGTGTTAAAGGGTAAATTTATCATGCATTTGATATTGAAGTGGTGGACTTGTATAATTTTGATCAGTTTTCTGTTGTGTGGTTGTCTATAACTGGGGAAATAGTACATTCTTAAAAAATAATAGTATAAGATGTAGGTGCTAGAGGTATGTGCAGTATTGATAGAATTTTCATCCTTTTCCACAACTTTCTATATGTCAAGAAAAATCCTTATCAACGTTAGTATCACCTCCGTCATCACCCTTTTTCCTTTCTTGGTATCAGAAGAGTAAATTCTTGGTATCATACAACTGATTTAGTAGAGGTTGAAATTACATCTACAGCTTGTTTAGATTTAATATGCTAAGATAGAAAATATCAGCATTGCATTTCATTTCACAACAATACCATATATAGGATCACTGAAGAAACAACAAGCACAACATAAACAAAAGAGACATAGATTTATCCTGGGAAACCCTCATGGGGTAGAAAACCCAACAAAGCTTCCTCAATATAAATGACCAACATATACAAAGATGTAAACCCTAGACATGAGCTCCTTCTTCTTCACAGGAGACCTCTCTCACACAAGTGTGCCACTCACAAGTGAATGAATGAGTGAGATAAGTGAGGAACAACCTCCTTTACTTATACTTGTTCCCCGACTGACATTTACACAAGCTAGGTCGGCCCCAACTTAATTACTGGGCTAAACACCCCATTACAACTGACCGAGCCAACCCCTCTAGGGTGGTCTAATAACCCTTTGACACACATAACACATACAGGGCCGACCCCCACTAGGGAAGTCTAATAACCCAAGTTACCACAATCCGACGGAGGAATAAACATCTCCGAATATATAATAAGATCTTCACGGAGGAACGAAACATCTCCGAAATAATAAAGTACAAATATAATATTCTTAGAAGTTACAACATCTCAACACTCCCCCTTAACGAGAAGGATATTATAACAACATCTGCAGGAGCAAGGGGTCATCAACATCATACATGATACATCTATAAATCATTGGAAGATTTCTCAACATCATCAGTAACTCAACCAGTTACTGGAATATCTTCAAGATCTTCAATACTGGAACATCAACATCTTCAGTACCGATTTTTTTGCAACACTTGAACAGCTACAACAATATCATCATCTGGATCCTCATGATCAATAGCATCATCATCACATAATCATCAGCATCATCGTCACACGATCATCAACATCGTCATCATACGATCATCAGCATCGTCGTCATACGATCATCAACATCATCGTCATACAATCATCAACATCGTCGTCCAGCATCATCCTCATACGATCATCAGCATCGTCGTCATACGATCATCAACATCGTCGTCATACGATCATCAGCATCATCGTCATACGATCATCAGCATCGTCGTCACACAATCATCAGCATCGTCGTCATACGATCATCAGTATCGTCATCACATCATCTCGATCTATAGCATCTGGATCATCATCTCAATCTACAGCATCTGGATCATCATCATAGCATACTCTGCAATACACATGATCATATTACAGGATGATCAATCCCGCTCTCTTTAGGACATAGGTCCATGGATGATACAATCCAGATCAAGTTCCAGGATGATCAATCCTTATCTCTTTAAGAGATCTCACCATGTCTAGGGACGATGCAATCCTGATCAACTTCCAAGAGGATCATTCCTTATCATTTTAAGACATCTCACCATGTCTAGGGACGATGCAATCCCGATCACGTACCTTTTGAACCGAGGTCCAGGGATGATACAGTCCTATCATTCAATTCTCGGAGACCTTTGTCTACGGATCAATCCAAGGGACCTACATCCGGGGATGATGCAATCCCAATTCTCAAAGACATCTTGTCAATGGCTTAATTCAAGGGACCGAAGTCCGGGGACGATCCAATCCCCATTCTCGAAGACATCTTGTCTATGGCTCAATTCAAGGGACCGAAGTCCGGGGATGATCCAATCCTCATTCTCGAAGACATATTGTCTATGGCTCAATTCAAGGGACCGAAGTCCAGGGATGATCCAATTCCCATTCTCGAATACATCTTGTCTACGGTTCAATTCAAGGGACCGAAGTCCGGGGACAATCCAATCCCCATTTTTCCACCAAGGACTTCATTCTCGAATACATCTGTCTACGGATCAATTCAAGGGACCGAAGTCCGAGGATGATACAATCCCCACTTGTCCACCAAGGACTTCATTCTCGAAGACATCTGTCTACAGATCAATTTAAGGGACCAAATTTCGGGGACGATACAATCCCCACTTGTCCACCAGGGACTTCATTTTTGGAGACATCTATCTATGGATCAATTCAAGGGACCGAAGTCCGGGAACGATACAATCCCCACCCGTCCACCAGGGACTTCATTCTCGGAGACATCTGTCTACGGATCAATTCAAGGGACCAAAGTCTGGGGATGATACAATCCCCACCTGTCTACCAAGGAATTCATTCTCGGAGACATATGTCTACGGATCAATTCAATACATCAGCAACTTGTTACAAATTCGAACTTTATAGTTCCTTTCTGCAAAATATCTTATATATAGAAATGTCAGATCTTTATGTGCTTTGACTTATCATGGAACACTGGATTCTCTGCCATCTTGATACAACCCTGTTTGTCACATAGGATCACAGTTGGGTCTATATCTAAGTCAAACAGTCCTGAAGCCATACTTCTTCACAACTAGCAGAGCAAGCAACCATATATTCCGCTTGTACTAAGAGCCACACTAGACTGCTTCCTGCTAAACCACGATATCATGGTTGATCCCAGACAATAACATCCTCTCGATGTGCTCTTCCTGTTTGATACACTTTCTTCCCAATCAACATCTGTGTATCCATCTGAAGTCATGATCTCTAAGATAACATAGATCAAATTCTATCGTATCCTTTAGGTACCTCATCACATGCTTTGTAACTATCAGGTGAACACATCTAGTTTCCACTAGATACTGACTCAAGGTGTTCACATCAAGGCATATATCTGGCCTGGTATTCGTCAAATACATCAACGACCCAATAATATGTTTGTACAGAGTCACATCAACTAACTCTGAGGGGTTATCAGCTAACAACTTCAAGTTGGAACCCATGAGAGTGGCCATGGCTTCACATTCCAACATATCAATTCTTCTCAAGATTTCCAGAGCATACTTTCCCGGGATGAGAAATATTCCTTCTGAGCCTTGCCATACTTCCAAACCTAGGAAGTAATGCATCAATATGAGATCTTTCATTTTCATTTCTGCAGCCATCTTCTTCTTTCTTTTCATGATCTGTTTCTCATTGCCTGTCAGAAAGATATCATCTACATACAATAATAGTATGATCCATAACCTTAAGGTAAATGTTAGGAACAACTTTACTTTTGGTAAAGCCCAAGCTTGTCAAGAAACTGTCAATTCTCCTTCTGTGACTGAACATCATTCACACTCTGCATTGAATGATCTTCTGTGCCAACTCTCGACAGATGGGTCTATTGATATGAGCCTCAAGATCATTCGAACTCTGTGGTGAGTTTCTTCTTGTATCCATGCCATCTGTATATAGAAACCATATTCAACCTTGTAGCAAAGGTTGAGATCCACATCACTCATGGTGATTATTAAGCTCATCAATTGACTATCGATCCTGGGTACCTGAGCAGATCTTTCTTCAATTGAATCCTTGATTCGCACTTCTTCAATTACATCATTAAGATAATGGTCTTATCTAGCCACTTGGAGCAAACATATCATCATGATTCTCTTCCTCTTTTTAAGAGAATCTTCTAGCCACGAGCCTTCTATAGTGTGTTTGATTTGTAAATATTTTGTTGAACATCCATCACTTGTTCGGTATTCATCATTCTTCATGATCTTTCCTACAAATCAAAATTAAGTACATGATTAGTAATACTTCATAATCATCAAATCATGTTGACATGATGACCTATTATGCATACAAATGTGATTTACATAGTTATGCTACTATCTTGACCAATACTTTGGCACAACACTTTTCCATATCCTGTATGCATACAGTGGCTATCTAGATGCCTTCCATCTCTACTAGAACATACTATCGAGAGTGTTCACGGCTCTCAGCATGTCAGCAAAGAGGATTCATTCTAGACAAGCAACAATGGAATGTTTGTCCAACTTACCAATCATATGCATATTAGTAGTATACTATTCAATGCTATATGAATGTTTACACTCAGCATTATATATTTTAGGAATACAAATATGAATACAACTATTACAAGTAATATCATTTACTTTTTCAAATAACAATTCAAATACTTATCTTTTATGTTTGTGTGGTTGCCTCCCGCTTGATCTTCTATATGTCTTTTGAACATCTATTCATTCTGTACCACTGTGCATGCTCAAATGTGCACTAGTGTCATCCTCATGATCTCATACACAAACATACATTCATTAGTATAATCTCAATATTATCAAACCATTATAATTCTAAATAATCTTGAATATATATGGTCATGATCATTCAATAGATGGGTATACTAAGATCCTAGCACAAAGTAGGATTCTAACTTGACATAAGAAAACATACCTGGATTAGCATACCTACTTAGTTATGTCTGACATACCTAAACAATATCTTCTTTGTTCTCTTCAATTATTTAGATACCTTGTGTTAGAGCCTGCATATCTCATAAGTTAAGCATAGTAGAACAAAGTCATACATACCTTGTAAGTAGAGATTCTATATGGTCAAATATTATGGATGAGTCTTTGTCTTCATGTCATCATGGTCATGGAACTTGATTTGTCTTTCGTGATGTACCTGTATCTTGTTAGCAGACAACATCAACCTCATACAACACCACAGTGCATTAGTACAATCATATGGCCCTAATCAATGAATGTCTTCTATTATTCACAAACTTTTACTAGGGTGATAAGACAATTCTAACATCAATCAAGATTGTACTAATCTAAATAATATGAAGACAACATATTCTGAACTTAATTAAGAATCAGATTTCAAGACATACCTGTACCTCCTTAAGTCATACCTGTCGATATTTCTTGTAGCCTTCTTATGTAAGGCCTTAGCCTCAACTCCCCCTGAAACTGGATCTAGAGCTCGATTAGGGTTTGTTAGAGAAACCCTAAAAAATCAATCTTTGACTTTCACACTTATGAATGGATGGAAGGATGTGTCTTGCTGAGCTGATCAAACTTGCATACTTCAATTTTGAAATCTCCAAAATTTGACCCCTCAAAAATTGCCTTTGAAACTTCTGGATCTTCTGGACAAGATCCTAAACTAGGGTTTGATGGAGCCCACCCTTCTATCTAATCAAAGGTTTGATCCAAGGCTCTAAACTCTTATTTTTCCAAGGAGCTTCCAGCCATGGTCATAGACTTCAAAAATTCCAACTTTTGCAGAAGCCCTAATTTTCACTTTTCCGATCAAAATCCCGAATCGGGGTTTGATCAAGCCTGGTCTTTTACCCAACCAAAAAATTTGATCTTGGTCTCTAAATTTCGATTTTTCTGAGTAGCATTCAGCCGTGGACTCCAATTCCAAAAATTCTAACTTTCACCGAAACCCTAAATTCTGGAAGCCATGAATGAAGGTGCTCCAAAATAATTTTGTTTTGACAGAAATATGTACCTGATTGTTTCTGCTGTAACTCCAAAATTTTCAATCCACAGGGTCTGAAAACCTTTTCTGTGGTATCCTGACTTGTCATCTTTCCATCCTGATAGGTCTGACCTCAATTGGATTTTCTGAGAGAGAGTTATGCCAAGTGTCGCAACGTGACCTTTTTATGGGATAAAATAGGAGAGTGAACTTGTACGGTGTGCCACATGTCACTGGTTCAACTTCGGCCTCTGAAAACGTTTCCTGAGATAGTACAGTTTGTTTACTACCTATCACTTTTTACAAAATTTCATTTCGAGCTTCCTAGCCCATGTTATGACCTTTTTTCCAAGGTCACCTGATTATGACGGAGATCTGGAAGAGGCAGAAACCCTAACTTGTACTGATCATAACTCACAAAGTACAATGAATCTAAGGGTCTCCTTTGGACATAAGGTACATAGGGATGTTATCTACGCCCTGTAAACTTTTCAGATCCTGAACCTTCCCAAAAATGGATTTATAGCTAAATTTCCACGATGACTAGTTTTTGCTATATAAAACCCTAACCTTCAAATTGTCACAAGTGAAGCAAGTGTCGTAAGTGCCATACATTGCCTTCCTTCAGGTTAGCTCTGATACCATGTTAATATTTAATATTCTAAGACAGAAAATATCAGCATTGCATTTCATTTCACAATATTAGCATATACAGGATCATTGAAGAAACAACAAGTACAACATAAACACAAGAGACACAGATTTATCCTAGGAAACCCTCATGGGGTAGAAAACCCTCCAAAGATTCCTCAATATAGATGACCAGCAAATACAAAGATGTAAACCCTAGACATGAGCTCCTTCTCCTTCACAGCGGACCTCTCTCACACAAGTGCGCCACTCACAAGTGAATGAATGAGTGAGATAAGTGAGGAACATCCTCCTCTACTTATACTTGTTCCCCGACTGACTTTTACACAAGCTAGGTCAACCCCAACTTAATTACTGGGATAAACACCCTATTACAACTGACTGGGCTGACCCCTCTAGGGTGGTCTAATAACCCTTGGACCCACATAACACATATAGGGCCGACCTCCACTAGGGAAGTCTAATAACCCAAGTTACCACAATCCGACGGAGGAATAAACATCTTCGGATATACAATAAGATCTTCACGGAGGAATGAAACATCTCCTGAATAATAAAGTACAAATATAATATTCTTAGAAGTTACAATATCTCAACACAACTTTTGCTATTTCAATAGTGTGCCCAAGGTATTTTCTCAGGTAAGAGATCAGAGTGATTAGTTTCAAAGTCTAAAGCACAAATTATTCACCAAAAGAAAAATATCATTCAACAACAGTTGTGACATATCAATATGAAAAATATCATTCAACAACAATTGTGACATATCAATATGTATCATTCAACAACAGTTGTGACATATCAATATGAAAAAATCATTCAACAACAATTGTGACATATCAATATGTCTAGAGAAAAATTTCAGAGTGAGTAGTTTCAAAGTTTCAAAGTCTAAAGAACAAATTATTCACCAAAAGAAAAATATCATTAGAGCAAAATTTCAAAGTGAGTAGTTTCAAAGTCTAAAGAACAAAATTTTCACCAAAAGAAGAATATCATTCAACAACAGTTGTGACATATCAATATGAAAAATATCATTCAACAACAATTGTGACATATCAATATGTCTAAAGCAAAATTTTATCCAAATGTAAAGCCTAGCTATTGAAACTTAAAAATTAGCAAACAAGCCCTTAACAAGTTTCACACTTCTCATATAAAAATGTTTCTAGAAACCTCCACACTGGGCTTAACAAGTTTCACACTTCTCGTATAAAAATGTTTCTAGAAACCTCCACACTTGTCTAGAAGCTCGTTCAATTTCTTTGGTTTCTCTATTTATCTTCCAAGCCCCCCTTAAATTGTAATAATGACCTTTGCTTCCACACAAATGCAAAAACAACCTTTCTGCACATATCCTCATAAATTTTGTATGGGGATCAAATGATATGGCTACATTACACTTATCCCACTCATCTAATTTAATATCTTATAAATGCACATATCCTCATAAATGTTGTATGGGGATTAAGTGATATGGCTACATTACACTTATCCCACTCATCTAATTTAATATCTTTATTAACAGTCTTTATCTAAAAACTATATTCTTTCACTCGAATGGTCTGTCTAATTTTTCCAATCATATTAGAGTGTAAAGTAGGCAAACTATATTTTTAAAGTCTCAAAATAGATCATTTTGATGAGATTTATAATAGGAATATGGAAATTAACAAACTATATTTTCTAAGTCTGAAAATAGATCATTTTGATGATATTTATAATAGGAATATGAAAATTAAGGAACAAAACTACCAGCTAGGAACTCTAGTTTCACCATTAGTAAGGCAAAATTTTCCAATCATATTAAAGTGTAAAGTAGGCAAACTATATTTTCTAAGTTTGAAAATAGATAATTTTGATGAGATTTATAATGGGAATATGAAAATTAAGGAACAAAACTACCAACTAGGAACTCTACTTTCACTGTTAGTAAGGCACCACGGGATACCCCATTTTTTTTTATAATTGGCCCAAATTCCAGATTTTGAGATGAACTTGAAAACAAACACCAACTATATTGTAGAATATCCATAAGATAATTAATGAAATGTTGTCTAAAAGCAACACACTCTTGCTCTAGATGGACTACAAGATCACTTTTCCCTTAACCAATGTTTGAGCACAAAAACCTAGCCATTGAAGAACATAGAATTCCTTGCCTAACAGTGGAATATTGCATGCCCGTGGTTACCCCAAATCTTGATATTGATCAATTATAGAAGTATTAAATTTAAAGTTTGAATTATTATGATGTAAATCACTTTCTCATTATATGTTTTCTTTTTGTTAACATCTTTTATATTTTGATTAGTTACTTACACAATCATTTGAAAGTAATCATTATCTTTGAAGCATATGCCTATTTGGTACAACTTATTATGATATGCATTGTATTCTATGTTCAACATTCATTGGTAATATTTTTTTTTTTTCCATTAGACAAGATTTTCAATAGTTTTTGAAAATATATATTTCATTTTTAATTTTTAAATTTATTAAATATAATTTTTTTATTTATACTTTCAAATTCAGTTATATTTAGAAAACCTTATTTTTAATTTTCGAGTTCTATAATACAAGTTATTTAGGAAACTAAGTCAAATTTTGATATAAATTATATTTGATGTAAAACACTATCTTAATATTTCATTAATAAAAGTTAGTTTTTGAAAATCTTATTTTCAATTATCAAATTCCATTTAAATACAAGTTGATTAGTTTTTTCATTTATCTTCAATTTAATGATTTGATTTACCATTAAATTTTGATATAAATTCCATTTAACCTAAGAGACTTTCCTAAGTTCCTAAGTGTTTTAGTTACTTACACAATCATTTGAAAGTAATCATGATCTTTGAAGCATATGCCTATTTGGTACAACTTATTATGATATGCATTGTATTCTATGTTCAATTACACAATCATTTGAAAGTAATCATGATCTTTGAAGCATATGCCTATTTGGTACAACTTATTATGATATGCATTGTATTCTATGTTCAACATTCATTGGTAATATTTATTTTTTCAATAGACAAGATTTTCAATAGCTTTTAAAATTATATATTCCATTTTTAATTTTCAAATTTACTAAATATAAATTTTTTATTTATATTTTCAAATTCAGTTATATTTAGAAAATCTTAATTTTAATTTTCAAGTTCTATAATACAAGTTATTTAGGAAACTAAGTCAAATTTTGATATAAATTATATTTGATGTATAAGACTATCTTAATATTTCATTAATAAAAGTTAGTTTTTGAAAATCTTATTTTCAATTACCAAATTTCATTTAAATACAAGTTGATTAGTTTTTATTTATTTATCTTCAATTTAATGATTTGATTTATCATTAAATTTTGATATAAATTCCATTTAAGGTAAGAGACTTTCCTAAGTTTTTATTTATTTTCAAATTAATGTTTTTTTATTCTTTTTAAAATTCTTTATGTAGGTCTTTATCTAAGAATATGTAGTGGACAAATGTCAAAGAAAAATACAGTGTCAAATCTCATCTCCTCAAAAGTAGGGATTAAACTTAAAACTCCAAGTTAACAATAGCCCAAGTTAACTCTCAATGCAAAGACTTAAGTAGAGTACTTTACATTAAATGCAATAAATAAAATGATGGGATAATTCAAAAGTTATATTTTATAGGAACTACATTTCGAGCATATTTAACAAAAAGATAAAAGTCCTATAAATGTGAAAACTTAAGTAAATTTTTGTGACAAAATATTTAATTCTTTGAAACAATTATAAAAACTATAAAAATCATTCTAAAGCAGGGACTAGTTGCTTTGCAACTATTTCTCTTGTTTAATCATTATTCCTTTTATGCAATAACATTTTGATTTTGTATATGTTTTATAACTAGTATAACTATTTAACTTGTGGCTATAGGTCATAAGTTAAGTATCATAAACAAGTTACTTATTCTTTATATGTAGTTGCACTAATTTTCCATTATCCATCAAGTGCTAGTTATACATGCATCAACAACCCTTAAACCAATACTCCATCAGATCCTAATTTTTGAAGTAAAATGATAAAAACTCACTATTCACTATTGAATGATGTCATGATTTTCAAAGTAATTTGATTTGGATATTGAAAATTGTGTATATGAAGTATATTCAAATTTAGTATTGTTTAAATATTATTAATCATGATTAAATGAATAATTTTGTATTATGAAATAAAATAGGATAATTATGATCATTCTAGAGTATTGATTTTGAAAGTTTTGTATTTTAAAATAATAATTTTAATATTTGATTTTAATAATTGAAAAAGTATTAAGTTGTTATTTAGATTATTAAAATATTTTTTGATATGTTTGAAAAATTAGATAATAAAAATTATTAAATAAAATTTTATGTTTTTTTTAATAAATTCCTACCATTTCCTTTATCCAAATTTGATTTATGCCTTACTACCATCTCATTTATAAGTGGAACATATGTTATCAAAAGATAATATCAACCATTATAAAAAGGTTGAATTTAAAATATTATTTTATAAAATACATATACCAAACACACATATTACTATTTAAAAGTTATAATTCTCAATTCCACTAAATTATTTTACTTTCATTTTTTCATTTTTCCTTTTTTTATTTCTAAACAAAGTTACATCAAATCGGTTGAATTTAACAATGTTTCATATTCATAATGAATGAAAATGCATGGCATTTACTTGTCCATGCAAAGTGGGTTATAGCCAACGACCGAGAAAATGAATACTATTAGCTATTTAGACCTTTAGTTCATATTTCTTAATACCTTCTAATATTCATAATGAATGAGAATGCATGGCATTTACTTGTCCATTTAAAGTGGGTTATGGCTAACGACCGAGAAAATGAATACTATTAGCTATTTAGATCTTTAGTTCAGATTTGTTAATACCTTCTACCATATATATTTGCATTTGGTTAGTTGAAGGTAACTTATTCATTTAATAAATTTTCTTTTTTCTCCTTTCCGTTTTAGCATGCTTGAGTATGATGTACCCTTCAACTTATTCATTTAATAAATTTTCTTTTTCCTCCATTCCGTTTTAGCATGCTTGAGTATGATGTACGGTACTGCATACATTAGGGGATTGGTGAGCATAAATGATTGTTTCTATAAATGTGTTGGTTATTAAAATTTGGAAAAAGAAATAGGATCATGAAAAAGCTAAAATAGATATATAACCAAATAAGAATGGCAAGCAGTAATGTTCATGACATTAGCTTTTAGCATAGATGCATGAGCATGCATAGCCATACAAATGAGAATTGCAAATACTAATAGAAGCAGGATACCAAGACGAATTTTTGTATAACAACATGTGGAATATATGATTTGTCATTAAATGCTAGTAGAGTTGATTTGCAAAGCTCTTTGCTCTTCCGAGACTACAAGCACACCTTTGAAAAAATATATATATATATATATATATATACTGCACTTGATATGTGCTTAGGGATTGGTTGTTTTCATCTTTGCACATTTGCAAACTAATTTCATGTATTCAATGAAGCTTTTGCATTGTGGTTGATTGGAGTATTCAGCTCTAGTTCGAGCTTGTTGCGGGAAGTGGCTTTTTATCATCACCATCGTTGCTTCGATGTTGGTTTTTCACAGCTTCGACGCACTTATTTTGTACTTCCATGAAGGAGACAAGTCTCAAATAGGTTTGTGAATCATCCATGACGTGGTCAACCCATACCTTCTAGGACTCGAAGAGAATAGAAGGGGATTGCACCACCACACACTCGGTGGAAGTCGAAGTCGAATTACTCCCGCTGCCCCAACTCCAGTTTTTTGACCTAGTAAAGTGGCTCGAATTGGGATTGGACGCCATGACAAGCAGGTCCCCTCTTGTCTCCAACAATATCCTTAGCATTGAATCTCTCGTCTTGCTTCCATTTACGGTGGGTTTCTCCATTGAAGGTACAAGGTGGGTCAACAATTGAAGCACAATGTTTCATGGAGTTTCAGAAGTCAAATGAGATTACAAAAGATAAAATGAAAGATATAGCAATGAACTTGGAATCACTAACTAAGCAGCTAGTACCTGAAAAGAGTGCTCGTCGTTCGATAGTTTCTGTGGCTATGTGGGCTTCGCGGGAGAACAAAGCTATTGAGCGAGCAATGGATTCAGCTGGGTGCGGTGTTAATATTTATGGGTGCACTGACAATATTTCTATAGATATTGTAAACTCGTGAGATATAGAAGAGAAAATAATGAGGATGCCACAAAACGAATAATCAACAATTAAAGATGTAGATGAATTTTATTATGTCCCTGCGTATGCAAGGGACATACAACAAACTGAGGTTTGTATTAAGTTCGACCGTACATGATTTAAAATTGTTATAAGCCAATGTTTTACAATAGTTTTTATGTTCTCAGCTGTTAATGTGTATCCTTGGGAAGGGTTGGTGGTGTGCTAATGTCAACACTTCATACATATATTAATTCCCTCTGTGCTCAATATTGGAAAATTTTGAAGTGACATTTGTTGGGAGAGACCGAAAATGGATGCCGAAGTTAGTCTGCATGATATCCAAGAAATAGAGAATGCTGTAGTTAGGACTCTACATGACTAACTCTAAGAAAATATTGTCAATACTCTACCCCACTAGCTATATGAAAAGGCATGATGGAACCAGAAGTCATATATTGATTCTTAGGGTTTGAGCTCTAGCATATAAGGTTTCCCCTCATGCTAGATCCCATGTTCTCCCAATAGGAGGAGAGCCTTTTGTGGTGCCACCCTCCTTCAAGGATGTGGTAATGGGTGTGAAATCAACAATCCCAATTGCAATCGTGCTTGGAAAAGCTACTTTGAGTGAAAAAAGGAAGGGATTTTTCCTAGGGATAACCTCTAAAAACGTTTACTATGAAGCAATAATGACCAAAATCAGTGACTACAATCAATATATGTAGGGACATGCTATAAATTATAGGAAAAATTATAGGCATCTATCCCTCAAAGAAATCCCTCGTTTGGTAAATAAACACTTGATAGAGACCCAAGGGGGTGGTGAAACTCAAACTAGGCCCCAAATGCTTCTTTAAGGTTTTCTTAACTAGCATGAAAGACATAGAGATAGAGTTCAAAAATGGCTCATGCTTCTACAACTCCACAATCCTACATCTTGGCTACTCTCTAAGCCTTGATAATAATAGTAAGTATATTTTTTATAGGAGGAGGTGCCAATCAAGTGTTTGACATAAGGAATGTATTATTGCAATGATGAAAATGTGCAAATTAACAATACACAAGGATATATGTGATAAAAAGATGTTTACAGTTTTGCTAAGTCCTTTAATAGATTGAAGAAATGTAGAAGGTATTGTTACATAAACACTAATAAATACCTAAGATAAGTTTGATTCAAAAGGATTTCGATGAACATTAAATTATACATGGACATTAATGGGGATATTTGTTTTATCATACTTTGTCTCAAAAGAATTTCGATGTGAATAGCAAGTATACAGGTACATAATGTAGATGATATAAGCAAAATCTAGATGCTTAAAAATTTTGGTCAAAGATAGAAAACGAACATAAAAATAGTCATAATATATGTTTTCATAGACGCATGTTTCACCTTATACTCTTTACACACATACCCCTTTAGATGTAGGTATAAAGGTCATTTATTTTACACACACCATACACAACTTGCTTGTTAATGAAAACAAGAGTTGCCACCTATCCTTCAACAACTCACTTGTAATAGATTTAATTCTTTTAAGTCCCCTAGTCATAACATAGGTACATGACTATGATATCTCCACATGATGCTTAGTGATTTGAGAAGGTCCCCTTCTTGTCATCCCCTTTCATCTTTGTCTTTTATTACATGTTTATCCATGATAAGCAATCTTAGCTAGTAACTTGGGACAGGAAAAAAGAAAACGTGGAAAACATGAGTCGAGGTACTGTGGCATACACAGAGACCGTTTCATAGAAATGACTGCTTCTTGATCACAATATGCTTGTTCCTCCATCATCCTTTGGTATTGCAATGCCTCCATTTGAATTTGTGTTTTCTCCTCTATAGATGTGTGATCATGGTCATAGCTTGGTTTGCAGCAACTGTAGATCCTATCGATGTTAACCTACCACTAAATTGGTCATAACTATGTTTTATTTTACGTACAAAATAAAGACACCTATGGATTACGCCATACAATACATCATCGTTATAGTTTTTTTTGCGATGCTATATATTTGGATCGGACTTTCTAGACAGAGATTCTATTGATCTAATATGCATCAACTTAAGTTAGAGATATACTCGCCTAGCAATTTGATTGATCAAGTCCAGTCAAATGTTTTGGATCGCAACTAATCATTCCTCGACTTGCTAGTATAGAATATTAAAATGGTCGAAGAAGAGTTGATTTTTTCCGTTAACTTTAAAGTTTAATCTTGTTTTTAATTTTCAAAACCATTATTGATACAAAACGTCTTGCTATCCATAAATAAATTTGTATGTTGCACAGGCATTGCGTTAGCAATCCAAGGCATATCATGCACTTGAAACCTGAATTTTGCTCTCATTCCAATCTCCAATCCGAACCCACTCTGAAAATGCGACAAAATCCAAGAGATCTCAACTATTTTTCACCATATCTCCACATCTATATCATCCTCTGCCTTCACATAAAAATTTTATATTCAAACATAACAATCAACAAGATTTGACATTTGCAAACAACTCAATGTTATTTGAGATTTATACATTTGATTTATAATCCATTGACAAATAAGGTTTTCCTTTTATATTGAAAATGATTCTAGTTCCAATGTTTCGATGAACAAGTGGATGTTCCTCTTCCTCCTAGTGTTGACATATTCTTCAAAATAAAGATAGGAAAACCTAAATATTTATTGCATAAATTTGATGAAATATCTCAAGAATCCCCACCACCTCGCAATCTTATGGATATAGCGCTAATATTCCATGAGTTGTCTTCTTTTCATATCAAACTGGAACTCGTTGGAAGAGTAACACCTTGTAATAATTTTCAAAATTCAACGATACCAATTCTCCAGCTCAAATCCTTTAACAAATTACTTCCCCTTTTTTTTAGTGATTTGATTCTGGAGATATGGTTTAATAGCTTAATGTGGCATCTTTTCGATCTCATCTAGCATCAGCATGATCTGGAATTTACCATGGAGATTCAATCTCAAAAATACGTGGAACATCTAATGGTAGATATTTGATAAAATGGTGTAATGTCTTTCCTACGATGGCACCTTTGAAATCAAGTTCCAAGATTACATTTTATGATCACAAAATGACCACGTGGCATATTTAGTTTCTATCCTCCTTTATGGAGTGGCGTGTAAGCTACCAATGACCTAGATGATATTTCGTTTAACAATTACGTTGAAATACCCTTCTTTTACGGGATGACCTCCATATCCTTCATCAACTTATAACATGTCAACGATCTTTGTAGTTGTTAATGAAATGGCGGTAAGCTACCAATGACCTAGATGATATTTATTTTAACAACTACGTTGAAATATCCTTCTTTTATAACCTGACCTCCATATCCTTCATCAAATTATAACATGGCAGCGATCTTTGTAGTTGTTATCATATGTGATCATTGAAATTAACTTATCAAATAAAGAAAACACCACATCATAATAACAAAGTTTAGTCAAAATGTAGTTATACTTTCCACCTATTTTTCTTTGTAAAATGTTTATGTATTTGAAATCTTCACGGATTGGCAATTTAATTTTTTTTAAGTAATCAATTGGAGCTATGAACTAAGCATACCAAAAATTAAAAGTTAACCTTTTTCAAATTTCCATATTGCTTTTTTTAAAAATATTAAAAAAAAATAATAAGTGTTTCACTTTCTTTTGACAAATTAAAATGTCATAGCCCATGATTCTATAAGGCTTGGTAAGAAACTCTTATGCATAGTATGGTAACTTTTAAATAATGTTAATAGTGCTTTTAAGGTTCGAAGGTCGTAACACAAATAATACTATGCACACGTTGTGCTTGGATGTCAATAGTGAAAGTTGGTCACTTCTTGCACAATGTCCATTGCATGACAATCATTATAATACGCCCATCCTATGGCCGGAAAGCTGTTTTTATTAGATAAAATGAGTCGCAAATGTCGATGTCGACCGTTTAGTTCCAATCCATCCGGGCATTGAGAGGAACATGTGGGTGGAGGATGACGTGCTTTTAACCGTGTTCATTCAAAAACGTTACCAGGTTAATGATATTGCAAGGTATTGTCGTAAAAGCGATTCAATGTTTGCGTACTAAGATCATTTCAAGTTGCATATATAGAGCTAGAGTTTGATTGACATGCAATAGTTCACTTCGATCAAATTTTAACTCTTTATGACACGTTAGATTGCTTGTTGTGAGACGTACTCTCCCGCAGAGGCAGTTATTGCAAATAGTGATGTAAGCGGGGACATGTTGCAGTTGAAATCCATGCTTCAAAAATGGAGACGGAAATCTTTGACATCCCGTACAATCAGCTAATAAAAAATTATTTTGAAAAAATTATTTTAATATCAAAATTCAAAACTTTGCAACATTAAGTTTATAAAAGAATTGATTTATGTACGGCTTAACTAATATATAAAAACAATAATAGCATAATCAATACACAAATCAATATTACTTATCAATAAATTGCCATTTATTTTAAATATTAAACTAAAATAATATTCTTGAAAATAAATAAAAATTACAAAGCACATTTTTACAAATAATTAAAAAAACAATAAATAACTAGCTTGAAAAAATTGCTATATATATACCCCATTCAACACTATCAATCATTTGAGGGTAAAAATTGTATATATAAACAATTTTTTTTTGAATTGGGGCTTAAAAACATTGAATTGAAGAAACGAAATGGAACCAAATTTCAATATTTACTGTCTTTGGAGGATGTTTACTTGATAACTGAGTCCTCTTTGAGGGAAAGGGCGAGAGATAAAATTTAGGACAGAAATCACCATTTAAAAATAATAATAAATAATAATTTCAAATTTTCAACATTATTGAGATGACGGAATTCCAGAGTCACCTGACACACAACAATATAAATGTCGTTATCAAATGCTCTCTTTGATTGAATAAATTATTCAGTCATACAAAATAAAATGCAGAGTGTAAAATTTAAGCATTAAGAGGGTATATAGCTTAATTACATATACTTTATGTATAAATACAATAAGAATATAATGAGATTGAAAATGGTTGCACGTTCCAATTTTATATTAAGAAAATTCAACACGTAAATTTAATCTCTATTGTAAAAATTCCAAATCTGATTTTCTTTTAAAAAAAGAAATGTTTACCACAAGTGCATAAAGTGGAAGCGTGACATATCTACATATAAACTGCACAACCACCTTGCACGTAAACAAAAACAACCCAATGAAGTACTGTGCAAAAGCAATTGATAAAATTAACACAACAAGATAACAATAGAATCATCCCAACTTTTGAGTGTATCAAAATATTTCAAGATATTTTCTTCATTGTAACCTGCAACATACCATGCAATAATTGTTTATTGATTTTAAATTGCAAATAATTAATACCAAAGGTGCATGGATTTATAATGGGTTATGTTGATAACGATTTTTATCACAGACGCAGTAGCAGTCATGGAGTGTTGGAAATGAGAAAATTGAAATTGTTAGTAAGTTATGGCTATTTTGTAGAAAGCATATTGACTCGGGTACAGTCTCCAAAGCTCATATGTATTTGCTGGCATCTCTATCCCTACCCTTCCCTGCCATCTTGGATTCCAATGCATGATTTAAGAGTTTTAGAAGTGACCAGTCTCAAATTGGAAAAATTATGGGAACATGAATGTCAGCAGACCTTACATGTATATCTACTAAGTTCAAGATGAGAATCATTGTATTTTAATGTCACTTATGATTAAAAAGTAAATATTGCATGCATCTTTGCAATTGCAGGAATTTCATATTCGTGGGCCACTTGTAGAGTTCCAAAGTCATTAGTGTAGTTGAAGCACTTAGAAGAGATTAGAGCATACATCACGTCTCTAGCAACGTTTCTAGAAGAATTTATTATTCCGTCTTTGAAATATCTATTGATACGTGGATGCAAATTCCATAGAGTGTGGCAATGCAAATATGGAGTAGGTAGATGTACATGTAGTAATTTGTAGATCAAAATCATTGTATTTATATGCCTTTTGATCAAAACTATGAACATTGCAAGCACCTCTGCAGTTGCAGGATCTAATTATTGATGCTCCACTGGTAGAGTTTCCAAAGTCATTAGGGCAACTGAAGCACCTAGAAAATATTGTAGCAAGGAATACGTCTTTAGCAAAGTTTCCATAAGAATTTAATCTTCCCTTTTTGAAATATCTAGTAGACGACTACAAATTCCAAAGATTGTGGCAATGTGAATATGGGGTACTTATTGGCATACCCCATAAGATTTATCGGCATACTTACCCAATAACGCTTCGCATTATGACTCTATAAAACTTCTTGTGGAAACAGGATTTTAAGCCAAAATTCCACTACAATTGTAGTGTTCCAGGTTCCTCTTGTTAGTAGTGTAAATCCAATGATTCCAATACTATAATTTATTCTAATTACTAATGTAGTGCTTACCCATGTACATAAGAGGAAAGAAAGCATAAAATCATTATGGATAGATCATCAATTGTTACCTTGTTGCTATCTCAGATTGATTATTTATTTCACAAAGGCCTTCAATCAAAAGAAGAACAATATTTTCGTTGAATCTCGGATTCTTTCTACCATCTACAAAATAAAATCCAAAATCATATCATTTCAGGTTCAAACAATAAAATCAAAATTACATATATTGAACCTTTTAGAAAAAGAAACTGGAACAAAATCCACTATGTTATCGGCGAATGAAGCTGATAGGTTGTTAGTTAGTTTTTGTTAAGGGGCCACTGAAACTTGGTATAAATATATCACTACGGATGACACAATACATGAATATACTTGAAGGTCGGAAATGCCGTGAATTGAGCTTTCTATTTTATATAATGATTCAACAGCTAATCTATTACCAGGAAAGGCGATCCAATCAATCTATCTCCGTATTCATGTTTGTGAAAAAAGGTGATCTCAAGGTATCAACAAATTGGGCCAATAGTTTTTTTCTCTTCTCTGCATCTCCTTCTCACAGCTTCCAACCAAAGCAATAGAAACACGAGCATAAGGAGGAGTAGGCCAAGGTATCGATCCTTACAAAGAGATAGTACTTGCAGAAGCTGAAATGAACTAAGAAACGAAACAGGACAAGATAAAAATGCATTAGTTCTTGAGCCCATGGTGAATGAAGATACCAACCTAAGGCTTCACGCTACTCTCACCTTGGGAAGCGCATTGCCCCATATCCAACACATATGTTGCTTCATGCTCCTCTTACACTGGGAGGTGAAGTGCCAACATAGGGCAATACAGAGCCGATTAAATGTTTGTTTTGAAATGACAACTAAGGAGATGCGTGTGAAGGTTAGCTTACAACTGCAGCTCTTGTCAACCCAGAGCCTCTGTCAGTGCACAACTCTGTCATCCCACTACACTTTTCACAATTTTACCATGAGTTAGACTAGTTGATCTATATTTGTTTTTTAGGGAATCACTTGGCCGCCTTGGAGGAGCATGGATTGAATCCTATTTAACAAGATCCATGAGGTGGAAATCTCTTGCGCCATTTCTAATTAGATTTTTTTGAAATTTACAAATCGGCATGATAACCATGAATTAATTGGAGTATCATTGTTGCTTTATATTGTCCACTTATTAAACTTCATGAAGCATAGGTACCTAAAAAAATTACTAGATGATTGGTTGCTAAACAAAACAATACACAAGGTTTATCCACTTGAAACAATATTTAGAAATACACAAGCTTTAACCACTTACCCACCCCAACAAGTGAATAGATTATTTCTTACCTTGTATTTTTATTAACTTTTGATAAAATATACTAAATAATCATTTTTCAAAATAAGTATCAATATTCACATGAGAGTTGAGATCAAATAGGACTATGTAAAACTAATTAAAGAAACCAGCAAAGCACAAAGGATCGCACACAGGCAGGAGGAGATTATACTCAACTCATTTGTATTAAGAAATAAAGGTTACATTTATAGGAAAGAGATAAGTGAATCTAGATCCAATAAATGTGGATCAAATCCTACAACATAGGAGTTCTTCAAACAAGAAATCCAAATATGGAAAACATCACGAATATATTTGCTGCATTATATCTAACAGCCTCCCTTAATGCAGAAATGGATTATTGACAACACCTAATTTCTTCCTAAGATCCTCAAAGTGGATCCTTCCAACTGGTTTAGTAAAAATATCAACAACATTCTCACTTGTATTACAATAGGTGAGTTGAATTTCTTGAGACTCAATCTTTTCTCTGACAAAATGATGCTGCAGCTCAATATGTTTGGATCTTGCATGATAAACTAGATTATGTGCCAACTTAATTGAACTTTGATTATCACACTAAATTCTGGTAGCTTGTTCTTGCTTTGTTCCAACATCTTCAAGGATGCGCCTCAACCAAATCGCTTCACAAGTAGCACTGGTCAATGATTTATATTCAACTTATGTGGATGAAAAAGAAACAATTGGTTGTTTCTTACTACTCCATGATATGACTCCTGAACCAATGTTAAAGCATATCCAAAAGTGGATTTTATGTCATCAGGATTTCCCGCCCAATTAGAATCAGAGTAACCTGCCAACTGAACATCAGATACATCGGTATATAAAATACCATAATTAACAGTTCCTTTTAAATATCTTAGGACTTGCTTTACAGCTTTCCAATGTGTTTTGCATGGCTTAGCCAAGAACTGACTAAGGATGCTAACAGAATATGATATGTCTGGCCTTTTAGTAGTGAGATAGTTCATACTACCCAACCACACAGTACATAGCACATTAGGTAGAGAATCTCCAACACATCATTAAGAGATAAACATTATCTCTAACATCCTCCCTTAATGTTTATCTCTATTCTGCTTGTAGAGTAGTCTTGGTTTTCATGAGGCTTTCATAAATTTGAACTTCTCCTGTACCTTTCTCCGCATAAAATATATTATTGATGTCCATATAAAAACAAACCATCTACCGGAATACATGGGTGCTCAGCCGCTGTAACCGCCAGTTTTGTAGAAATGATTTTCACCTACGTGGTTCATCAATAGATTAAATTCTCCCTTGATCATAATTTGGTCCCTCATACTCTGAGATTCTTCCATCTCAACTCCCCCCCCCTGAATCAAAGACTCTCACTTCTTCAACCTTCATCAAGTTCAGGCTATGGGTACACCTGTCACCCCCGTACTGCTCACAGTGGTCTATTCCACAACTTGATAACACATCCACTCTATGAATAAGAGGGATAACTATGTGCGATTACGCACCACAACATGTATTCCTGAACATTTGGGACAGGTCTTATAACAACATGGGGAAATCATCTTACCTATGGCTAAGTTTTACAAATTTTGGACCAAAACAATTATGGGATGTCGGGTACAACCGATCATGCACCCCTTACAATAATTCAGGTACTAAATGCTCATAAAAATTGCAAACCCATTACATATGCATCTCATCATTTCATTATATACCAAGATGAATATAACCTTTTACATACCATTTACAAAAACTCCAAAATTAGTCTAAGAAAGCAGCCAAAATAAATAAATAAATTAACACCAGAAAAAAATGTCGCGGGCTTCTTCATTAAACTAGGTCTTCAACAATGACGCAAAAGAGATTTTTTGATGGGAGACAACCAATCCTTCATATGATGCATTGCAAGGGCTAGTAGCATGCTTTCTTCTCAATAATATCGACTCTGCACATGTTGGCAGCATCAGCAATTTACTGATAGCTCTCACTTTGTCTTCTTCAATATGATCACACTGCAACATATCCTTCTCACATTCCAGGAAGTACTCAATAATTTCATCTAAAAATTGGCGATCCCATCTCACTAAAGAATATAGAAATCGCTCCACATCTGAACATATAGCAAGAATGCAACCTCAGCTGGCGAGAGGTCAATCATTCGAGAAAAACCAAATGTGCCACTTTTAATAGGAAAAATAAATTCCCCTTCACCTTGCTGTGGAAAAATTGATGAATGAACATTTTCGTGTGAATAAACATTCAACAAGTTAATCAAACATCTCTGTTGAAACCCCTAAACATATCTGGAGCAGATCACAAAGCTCTTCAACATAGCCAAAATTTTCAACTTACACACACTGAAGGTCTCCCCCTGGCTCTTCTAGTTGCGATCCCTTCAAATGCGCACTTTCTTTTCTTTCAGTGATGGTATAGAAATTATGGTATGGACGATCTGAGCAACGAATGGGAAGCAATCATATATGGGGCATCATGCTCTCCTCTTGGTAATGACGATATTGATTCTCCACGATAGATAGGCAGATAGGCTCTTCACTGATCCGATTTGTTGATGGTGGCCGCGATCCAATTTGGCTATGGCAGCAGCGATCCAAGCGATCTCTATTAATAAAGCGCTCCTCTTCCATGTATTAAGAATTGGAGAGGAGGAAGTGCAGAGCCAAAGGCTCGCACACACACAGGAATGGTATAAAACCAATTCGATTATTAATGAAGAAATGATTACATTAAATAGCTTATGCTATCTCAAACAAACCTAGATCTAGATCCTATAAACTTGGATCTTAAACAACTCATCAAATCTAGAAGATTCACAATATCCTATTTCTACATTATTCCAACATCCTCCCTTAATGTAGAAATGCATCAAATACTAAATATGCCTGTAGTTTCAGGCTTACAAATCAGCAAAGTAAATTAACAATTTAATCTTCTGGGACTCCAACCTTTGAACTCTACAATCCTCCATCTTCTTCATTTTGACCTTAATTGCTGTAAGATAATATTTGTTTATGTTTTCCCGTTTCCTGCTCTTCCAGTTTGAGAGCTTGAAGTCATTGATAATTGTCCTCCATGCTTGGTTACAATCAGCTATGTGCAGTGTAGTGGAAATCTGAAACAAAATCTCTTCAGCATCTGCAAACCTGATACATTCTGCATCACAAACATTGTCAACATTCTTTGGTTTTTCAAGCCACTCTTCAAGAAAGTTTAGTTCTGCATCAAAGTCAATTTGATTTGCTTCAGCTGTAGCAACTCCAGCTAAGAAATTGTTTATCAACATCACTTCCAGCTTAATTAAAATTTTGTCTTCATCAGAAATACAGTCCTCATCATATAGAGGCTCAAAATCCATGTTCATATTTTCTTCAACAGCGTTTTCTTTTTACTCAGGCAGCTGGCAAGCCAGCAGCCACACCAATTCTTCTTCACGCTCCACACAGGCAGCGGATTCTGCCAACCTTAAGCAGCAGCGATCTCAGCAACTCCACGGGAAACGATCTCAACAACTCCACGGTGAGTAGCTGGCAGGTGATCTCCTCTTTTACACAGCCGATTGGTGGCTCTGACTGGAAGCTCTACGCACAGCTTCCTCAATGGTGATCTCCATAGACTTCAGGCAGCGATGACCCTCTTTTTCATGGCCAACGATGGATTCTCATGCACAACGATTTGCTCCAGAACCTTTTTCTTGGCAGCTGGGCGACTCCTCCTTACGGATCTTCCACTTGCAACGTTCAGAAGAAAAAAAAACAACAATATTTAGATATGGGTGTCTCCCTCAGTGGCAACGATTGTTGGCTGCGATCTCCTTCAACAATTTCTGATAGCTCCAGCAAAGGCAATCTCCTCTTGGCGGGTAGACTGGGCGATCTCTTCCACAGTGGCTCACTCTTCACAAGCACATCAAACAGAACAACGATGATGTCTCCTTTAGACTCGCAGCAAGTACTGTCAATGGTGCCTCTTTCACGCGGGGTCCTTTGCACACGCTAGTCTGGAGAACTCTTCTTCTTTTTCACAGATCTCCAGCAATATTCAGCAACAGCAAACAGTTAGCAGCATGCCTCCTTCTGCTCACACCCAACACTAGCTCTGTCCACGGCTGCAGCATTTAATGTATGGCAGTGATTCTCCTGTAGCGTTCTCCTCGACGCACGTTGTTCCTCCACAAATGATCCCAATTACACACAGCAGCAAACAACTCTTCTCACAAATTGGCAGCACCTTCTGTCCACAACGACCCTAACACACACGCTCTTCCTTAGGTGATTGCAGCGATTTCTTCACACAGCACCCTGAAATGGCTTCACGGGAAGCCTCCTTCACGTGGCTTCTTGGGCAGCGACAGCTTCAATGGGCAGGAGGTAGCGATATTGGTGTCAGTCAGCTCCTTCACGCGGGCAGCCACACCATTCTAAGGAAGATTCCAACGGCAGTCTCCCTTGTGTGCAGACTTCCCTTCACTCAGCCACTTCACTCTAATTCACCGACGGCTACAGCAGATGCACGCTCACCACGTTTTACTCTCAGCAACAGCAACAATCTCAGACTCCAAGCCTCAGCTCAACTACGTAGTGATGATTGGCAGCATATTCTTCAAATCGGCTTTCCACAATGGGAATTCACAGCAACATGCCAATCAGGCAATCACAGCCAACCACAATGGGCTTCTCAATCAGTAGGCTGCAGAGGGCTCTTCATAATCAGCAGGCCACTATGGGCTCCTTCACATTAACAGGCCACTATGGGCTCTTCACCACAGGCCACAATGGGCTCTTCACTCCACAGGCCACTATGGGCTCTTCACCACAAGCCACAATGGGCTCTTCACTCCACAGGCCACTATGGGCTCTGATACCATATTAAGAATTGGAGAGGAGGAAGTGCAGAGCCAAAGGCTCGCACACACACATGAATGGTATAAAACCAATTTGATTATTAATGAAGAAATGATTACATTAAATAGCTTATGCTATCTCAAACAAACCTAGATCTAGATCCTATAAACTTGGATCTTAAACAACTCATCAAATCTAGAAGATTCACAATATCCTATTAAGAATTGGAGAGGAGGAAGTGCAGAGCCAAAGGCTCGCACACACACAGGAATGGTATAAAACCAATTCGATTATTAATGAAGAAATGATTACATTAAATAGCTTATGCTATCTCAAACAAACCTAGATCTAGATCCTATAAACTTGGATCTTAAACAACTCATCAAATCTAGAAGATTCACAATATCCTATTTCTACATTATTCCAACACCATGGTGGCTCCTTCAGCAGTGATCCTAAAGGATCTTTCTCGATTTAATGACAGCGGTCGGATATGTAGTAGCTATAGCTCCTCAAGCAAGCTCCCACGCAGTAGCTCCTTTTTTCCCTAGCGATCTCCAGTAATATGAAGGCTCAATGCTCAACACAGTAAACAACACTCAACACTCACGCTACAGGAAGACTACAACATTACTCCTCTCTCTCATAGTCCTGAGCACTCCCTTGAGGGATCCATGCTCAGTCCAGCTCTGATACAAACTTAAAATTAGAGAGAGCAGACATTGTAACACACAAGACTGAATTCTATTATATTAGACTATCTTTTACAATACATGGAGACTCCAATATATAGAGTCAGGATTGCTTTGATAAGATCGAACTCATTCCAAATATAGTCAAGAGAGGTTGAGAGAATATCTCAACCACACAGCACATTAGGTAGAGAATCTCCAACACATCATTAAGAGATAAACATTATCTCTAACAAAACTCTCCTTTCTTCTCCACTTATTTCTCAAACCTCCTCCCTCGACTGTATAAATACCCAATGTCAATGAAAATTGATTGATTCAATATAAGAAAAAGGGCTGAAAAGAGAGCTAAAGTTGAAATTTGGCTATTGAGATTGGTGCTTCAAGAGATTTGAAATCTGACTTCAGTGGTGTAGGATCCAATAGAGAGCTCAAATTCAGAATTCAGATGGGTAGTTCAAGCAATTTGAAAACTCTTAGGTGCATGTCCAATATAATTAATTTGAATATTATAGTTATGCCTTACTAATAAATAAATTCAAAACATAAAAGAGCATCTGTCCATGGTGACATTTCACATTATATATTTAAAATCCTCCTTCAATATTTAGAAATTCGCCACCCTAGATCATGGCACAGTGTCTTTCTGACACGCAAATCAGATCATTTTATAACATGGACCACCAACTTTATCTAAGATTAGTTATAAGTTTAAGAATAGAGCCGAATTTTGAAAAGGAAGTCTTGGCCTCCTAGCTATTTTTGGAAGAAGTAGGGTACCCAAATATGGTTAAAAAAATAGCAAACTGCTCAGAACCTGTACTAAAATCGTTGTTGGATGAGATTAGGCTGTGCATTCTTTATATCACAATGAGAGCATCGAGGGTATTAACTATAGCGATAGTATCGCTCCTATATTTACTGCTCTTTTAGGACACCCAAACCTGACATCTATTTGATAACCACAAGATAATCACCAAAAATATGAATCTTTGTAACTCCTTTTTCTACAAAAAGCATAAGATCAAATTTAAAGTGAATCATTAATATGATAGCTCCTCCAACACCATTTTCCTCCTAATCATTTTCAGAAACACCATAAAAGTAATCCTTGGCCCTTGATCTCTCCATAAATTCAATAATTACTAATCTTTAGGATTTTTCATTTTTTATTTACTTAATTTGTTTAAGATTGTAACACACTGGATAACTAGAATAATATTATATTCAAACAATCTTGCATTCCTTACAACCCACACTCCCCAAGCTATAATCAGTGATCCAAACATCCTTAATACATATTATACTCTCCACTTGTACAATATAAAGACAAAAGACGAAAACATAATTGGTTCTCTTATTTATGTATATTGGAGTTGTTTTCATGTATTGATTATCTAGGGAAGTGATTTGGTTGACATTCTCACTTAGCTTACAAATTTGTTTATAGATTTAATCTATGTCTATGTTGTTAAAATTATGTGAAAATAATATTCCTAAGTTGAGATGTGTTAATTCTTCCATATATTATATATTTTTAATTAAACAAAAAAACGTTACATTTAGTTTACAGGTGACATGGTTTAGGTATTATATTCATATGGCAATGTGATTCTTACTTTTAAAGGTGACATGGTTTAGGTATTATATTCATATGTGTATTGGGGTCCTCTTCTTCGAAACATGCTTTAGCTTGAGTCCAAAAATAAAGGCTAGACTAAGCAAGAGACATGCAACTCTTACCACCTTTCAAAAGCAATGTTTCAATGTTAATTTGTATTATGGATAGCACTTGAGCCATTGGAAATATGATTCTTACTTATAAAGGTGACATGGTTTAGGTATATCTTCATATATATATTTGGGGTCCTCTTCTTCAAAACACGCTTTAGCTTGAGTCCAAAATAAAGGCTAGACTAAGCAAGAGACAGGAAACTCTTGCCACCTTTCAAAAGCAATGTTTCAATGTCAATTTCAAGATGAAATACATTGGGAGAGTATACCGAAATATGATAGACTTTTTTGTCATGGTGTTATCCAAACATCTTCATGCCAAGATATCAATGCCTCATGATATCAATATTGTAGAATTTGGCACAACCCCACTCATTTCTCCAATAATATTTCATGTGGTGACAATGATACAGAGGATGAGGCAAATCGATGGGAAACTCACAAAGGGGTCTTCTTAGATATCCATATCTTACTCTCAAGTGCTCTATGGAATAGTCACAACATGGGATTGGTTCATTTTGGTATGGTATAGCCTCTTCATTGCTTCATCTCATTGACCTTGATATTTATGGACCACCCTCTCATTTATCTAAATTACTTTTGCTAAATTTGAGCGAGAGTTTGACTATATGCACATGAAACCTAGAAGTTAGTCCATCCTAAACCAAATGAATGGCATCGACTAAAATTGTAGTGTAGAAGGTTGGAACTATAGTTGAATGTAAATGTTGAATGGAGTTGGTTATTCCATGGGTTATTTCCATTTAGGATAGATTGCTCCAAGCACCTAAATCCAAACCATTGATTTGAGTTTTTATTCGAGCAGTTACAAGTTGACAACCTAGTTTATAATCATGTAGTTACCTCAATGCCAAAAGCACTTATAGAAATGTGAGGAGATTATAATTTTTTTAGGAATCAATGTTGATTGAATGGACACACTATAAGCTTACTCTTTACAAATCAAAACCTTAGATCTATCATGCACTAAATGTTATCCAATCCCTCTAGGTACCAGTTTTTGCTCAAGTTATACACTCAAAAGAAAAATTGCATTTTAAAATATTTAATGTTTGATTTAAATGTATCTATGCTAATAAAGTATAATTAAAAAAAACATGTCATAATTTTGATTAGAAAAAAATATTAACATAATTTAAAATATCATATAACTTTAACTTTGATTACAAAATAAGATATCTTAACATGAATTCGAATGTCATAGTGGCATGGGTTACTAATAGAATTTTATATACAACTTAAAGTCAATAATCTCATAATGAGAAACGTTCCTGTGTAAAGGATTATACCAATTACGCCAATTGTTTTCATCTCAAAGTAAGTATTAGAGCCTACAAAATATGGTTTAAGGACTTGTATTAAATTCTAAGGGTCATAATATTTCTCTTTAGAAAAAATTCTGTGGGTTGAGTTACTATAACCATGTTTTGTAAAAATGTGAAATGATTTGTTAATATTCGTGGAGCTCAAAACGAAGTCTCGACTTGTGAGTGCTTATGAATCCTAGTAATAGACTAGCATTATGGTGTGGTTGTCATGTTTTACATGGTGCATTTATGTTATGCAAAGGAATATATGCAAGGAAATATATACTAATTGAAATATAAAAAAGTTTGTAATGGAAGTTTGATTGTTCTCATTGCATGACAATGAAATATCCTTCTCCAACCCCAACTATCTCCAAGTAAATAGTATAATATATAATATAATGAAACTTCTGGGTAATTTTGTTATAATTCATCAGTTTGGTAATAACAACCTAAGTTGCATATTATCTCACAATAATATAAAAGAAAACTACCAATTATAATGATTGAATTACAAGTTTCTATGTGATTTTCAAAATACCATTGGGTGGCCATTTAAATGTCTTGTGTGGTGGCCTTTCCATTTAGATCTCGATGCATCATAAGCAATGTTTATATCGCTAAAATGATAAGAATAATTACGTTCAAACAAGAAAAACACTTATAGCCATTATATATATCAACAACCTACATTGTTTTCTTGGCTCTGCTAAAAATTTATGCGTCAACAGGTTCTTACATACCGCTGCAGATCACAAACCTGCAACTGAATGGTTTGGCCTATGCAGGTCTCTCAAGCGAAATGCACACCGCACAGTAAATAAAATTTAACTGCACAGTAGATGAATATATTCTTTTTCTTCTGCTGCGGACTTCGCCAATCATACAATAGAGAACCCCAAATTTTACTTCGCGGAACACTTGCTTCACAAAGAATTAACTTTGTAGTTTTAACTGCACGATTTCGACTTTTTACTGTGCGATGGTTAACTGCACGGTTTCAACTTTATACTGCACAGTTGTACTTCACAGTGATGCGCAGTTAACTTCGGAACACTTACTTCGCGGATTTACCAAACATTTCGCGGATCACTTAAACAAAAATTTCATGAAATATATTTTCTAATGCATAACAACTAAACATCTCACGCAAAGTTACTCCTCGTTAAGATGGAACTTTCACTGCGGTGAACTATTTCTAAATCTTGATTTCCTTTACTACGTGTAAATGTAAACAACATTCACACGAGTAAATCTTGAGATGATGTGCGACTTGCAATATATAACATTCTTGAGAATGAAAAATAAAACTATAACCTTAGATATATTACCATAGTAAACTATGCAATGCCTCAATACATAGAAATGAGTTTTCACTTGATCTCCTTCTTACACAGAGCTTCGGCTCTTCACACATATCTCACAGAGCTTGGGCTCCTTACTTCTCTCCTTACTTATCTCAGAGCTTTAACTAGTTTCTATTTATAGAATTTCCTAACAACCGACTTAAGATCGCTTCACTTGGAAGCTACAGGATTGCATTAAACACAATAATTAATTCTAACCTAAGATTTCTTGACATGCGAACTACTAATGCGGTTACATAAATACAAACATGATGTGCATCAGATTGGTTGCGAACTTACCGACAAACTGACATTTGTAGACTCTGCGCGCTGACACAAATCGACTGTCAAGGAGACTGACAGAGCCGGTGCAGTAGATACGCAATCAACTCATTAATTACATTTTTCCAACACTCCCCCTTAATTATGAGTGGATGGGGATCATAAAACAAAATTTAAAATATTACAAAATGTTTCAGAGCTAAAACATGCTCTGTGCATGACATAGTTCACTGTGCAGAACTTGTCACTCCCAAACAACTTCGCAGATATTGGAATGGATCCTTTGCCAATGGTTTGGTAAAGATGTCTGCTACCTGATCTTCAGACCTGCAAAATTCTAAACAGATTTCTTTGTTTTTTATCAGCTCTCTGATAAAATGATACCTTGTGTCAATGTGCTTGGTTCTCTTATGGAACACATGATTATTTGACAGTGCAATAGCTGAATTGTTGTTGCAGTAAATGACTGTAGGTTCTTGTTGGTTCTGCGACAGATCACTTAACATCCTCTGCATCCAAACTGCTTGACATGCAGCGCTTGTAGCTGCGATATACTCTGCTTCTGCTGAAGAAAGAGTTACTATGGGATGTTTCTTTGAAGTCCATGATACAACACCTATTCCTAAATGAAATGTATTTCCAGATGTGTTTTTTTTGTCATCTATGCTGCCTCCATTGTCGCTGTCAGTATATCCAATGAGTTTGAAATTTTCTGAGGTTGAATACAAAATATCAAAGTCTTTTGTTCCACTTACATATCTCAGAATTCTTTTACCTGCTTGCCAATGCGATTCTTTTGGTGACTCCATGAATCTTGAGATTAAGCTGAATCCATACATGATATCTGGCCTTATTGTTGTAAGGTACATAAGGATGCCAACAAGCCTCTTAAACAGTATAGGATCTATATTGGATCCATCATCATCCTTGCTCAATTTCAAACCTGTTATTACTGGTGTTGGAGTTGTCTTACAGTTTAACATCTTAAATCTGTTCAAGACATCACTTGCATATTTTGACTGAGATAAAAATATCCCATTTTTAGTATGTTGGACTTCAATGCCCAAAAAATACTTCATAAGCCCCCAATTAGTCATTTCGAATTCACTTTCCATGATTGATCTAAATTCTTCTATGCCAAAATCACCAGTAAATATTAAATCATCTACATACAAGCAGACAATTAGCTTATTACCTTGCTGGTTGATTTTTGTGTACAGTGTTTGCTCACATTCACTTTTGTGAAATCCATTCTGAATGAGGTAAGAGTCAATGTGACTGTACCAAGCCCTAGGAGCAGTCTTCAAACCATAGAGTGCCTTCTTCAACTTGTATAATCTGTGTCCTTGTCCTGGAACTTCATAGCCTTGTGGCTGCTCCACATATACTTCCTCATCCAAATAACCATTTAAAATGCATACTTTACATCCATTTGATAAACATGACATTTCTTTTGTGCTACGATGGCCAAAACTGTTATGATAGTATCCATTCTTGCTACAGGTGCAAAGGTTTCATTGAAGTCTATGCCAGGCTGTTGTGTGAATCCTCTAGCTACCAATCTTTCCTTGTGCTTCTGCACATTTCCTTCAGCATCTTGCTTGGTCTTATAAATCCATTTCATGCTTATCACATCCTTGTCATTAGGAACATCAACTAGTTCCCATGTTTGATTCTTCTCTATGAATTCTATTTCTTCATCCATGGCTTATGCCCAAACCTTATCTTCAATAGCTTCTTCAAATGTTAGAGGATCATTAATTTGAGAAGATAATGCAAAACATGAGAATGAATTAGGTGTACCAGTTTCATATATCTCACGCAGACGTCTTGTCCTCGGCGGAGTTGCTGGTGTCAAACTGCGCGAACTGCTTGATGGAGTTTGCTGCGCACTTGGTGTGCTTATCGAAGTTGCTTGAGCTGCAACTTGTGCCGGAGTTCCTTGTGCTGGAACATGCTGCGTAGTCCTAGGAGTAGGAGGTGCTACGAAGTTCTGATTCGCATGTGGTGTCTCAACCACATCTTCTACGATGTCATCATGTTCAATATGTGACATAATTTTAACATTCTTCTCTACGGTTCCATCCCATGCTTCATTTTTGACAAACTGAACATTGCGACTAATAATAAATTTTCTTGCAACAAGATCATACAACTTGTATGCTTTTGTGTCTTTAGAATACCCAATAAAAATACATTTCTGTCCTTTATTGTCTAATTTCCTTCTTAACTGATCTGGAACATGTGCGTATGCTACACAACCAAAAATTTTCAAATGCAAAACAGTATGTTTCATACCTGTCCATGCTTCATGCAGAACTTTGTTCTTTACGCTCTTCGTCGGACATCGATTCATGATGTATACAGCAGTTGCCACTGCTTCAGCCCAGTATTCATTTGACAGATGCATGGTTGCCAACATACTGCGTGCCATCTCCATAATGGTTATGTTTTTCCTCTCCGCGATACCATTCTGCTGCGGTGTACACCACGTAGTGAATTACTTCTGTATGCCATGATGTTTGCAAAAATTTAAGAAATCATTTGAAACATACTCACCACCTCTGTCTATTCTTAGGATCTTGATGTTGTAACCACTCTGCTTCTCCACAAGTTCCTTGAACTGCTGAAAACAACTAAACGCATCAGATTTATGTTTTAGAAAATATACCCAGGTTTTCTTGTGAAATCATCAATAAATGTGAGAAGATAAGTGCATCCTTCCAAGGACGGTGTTTGCATCGGTCCACAAATATCAGAGTGCACAATTTCGAGTGGCATGCGAGCTCTATATGACTTTTGGACTGGAAAAGTCTGTCTGTGCTGTTTTCCAAAAATACAGCCTTCACAAATTCTCTCTGATTTTTTATTAGTGGCAATCCTTTCACCATGTCCTTCATATGCAGTAGCTTCAACCCACCAAAATTCAGATGTCCAAATCTGAAATGCTATAACCAGGATTCATCGTTTATTTATGTTTGAAACGCAGCTTGTATTGTGCTGTCTTTTTCTTCCTTGTCGCAGTGAATGTCTGCTCCTTTGCTTTCTGCTTTGAATCCAGATCTAGAATTTTCATTCTGAATTTCATGAACAACTTGAGTTGACTTTCCTTTTATGATGGGTCTTATCCTCAAAGGAAACAAGCGATTGCTTGTCATCTGCACTACAGCTATCAACTGATTGCTTAGATATATGTCTTTGATCAGACACCGCTTTCCTTATCATATGGATTCTGTAACCTTTTTCCATCAGTTGTCCAGTGCTCATCAAATTATGCTTCAAACCTTGAACATAATAAACATCAGACATATATTTCTGCTCCCCCTGTTTGGTTAGAATATCAACAGTACCCTTACCCAAAACAGTGACTTGAAAAATATTTCCAAGTGTGACATCAGTTTGAACTGACTTATCTAGACTAGAAAATAGATTTAAATTACCAGTCATGTGATTGCTACAGCCTGAGTCTAAATACCATATGTCATTCGGACTTTCTTGGATAACATTACATTCAAGTGGCGATGCACATGTTAAGAACAATGAGTTGTTCGTGGTGCTGGTGTTGCTTGACTGTGTTTGGCCTTGCTTTCCTTGGTCATACTGCTTCTTCCTGCATTCATATGCGAAGTGTCCATACTTCTTACAGTAATGACATTGAAATTTTGATTTATCATACCTTTGTCCACTTGGTTGACTGGGACTCTAATTTTGACGTCTTCCCGTGACATGTGCAAGACTGCTACTACGACCTCCTATGAAAGAACTTCTTCCTCTGCCTCTAGAGTTTGATCTTCCTCTGCCTTTTCCACGACTTATGGATGACTGTGCTATGAATGCACCTTCTAGCGATGTATCTGAACCGCTAATTCTATGTTCATGATTGAGTAATGAGGCTTGCAATTCATCAATAGTAAATGTGGACAGATCTTTGTTTTCCTCCAAGTTCACAACCAAAGATTCAAATTGCTTTGGAAGAACTCTAAGAACTTTTTCAACAACTCTTTGGTCACCTAGAGTTTCTCCATGAGACTTTATTTGATTAACTAGACCAATAACACGAGTATAGAATGAGTCTACTAATTTTGTATCTTTCATTGATAGAGATTCAAAATCTCTTCTAAGAATTTGAAGTTTCGCAGTCTTTACCTTGTTCAAACCTTGATATGCAGTTTCCAGTGTGTCCCACACTTCCTTAGCTGACTGCGCTGCTACTACTCTTGGGAGTATAGATTCATGTGTTGCTTGATGTATGTGGAACATTAATGCATTTTCATCTTTCTTCCTCTGTTCCTTCAAAACATCCTTCTCAACTTGTGTGAGATTGTTGTATGCTGCCAAATCTACTAGTTCTGCATAACCATGCTGGACTATTTCCCATACATCTTGACCTCTAAACAAAGTTTTCATAGCTAAAGACCAATATTCATAATTTTTACCTGAAAAGATTGGAGTTTTCAAATTACCAGAAGTGGAAGCCATCGCTTTTCCCTTATAGATAGAATTCCTACTTTTCGTAAACCAGGCTCTGATACCAGATCAAGGAAAAAGCACACCGCGTAGTAAATAAGATTTAACTGCGCAGTAAATGAATATCTTCTTTTTCTTCTGCTGCAGACTTCGTCGATCATACAATAGATAACCCCAAATTTTACTTCGCAGAACACTTGCTTCACTAAGAATTAACTTCGTAGTTTTAACTGCGCGATTTCGAATTTTTACTGTGCGGTGGTTAACTGCGCGGTTTCAACTTTCTACTGTGCAGTTGTACTTCGCAGTGATGCGCAGTTAACTTCGCAACACTTACTTCATGGATTTACCAAACACTTCGCAGATCACTTAAACAAACTTTTCATGAAATATATTTTCTAATGCATAACAACTAAACATCTCACGCGAAGTTACTCCTCGTTAAGATGGAACTTTCACTGCGCTAAACTATTTGTAAATCTTGATCTCCTTTACTGCACGTAAATGTAAACAGCATGTTATCGCCATATCTATTCCATCAAAATTCATGGATTTTGGTAGCGCATATGTAAAAATGGACCTCAGTTCTCGCTGCTAGAATGTCTATTAGCATTTTTGTTAAAGAAATTTCCCCGGAGTCTGCACACTTTTCACTATTCTACATCAGCTTGTCTCTTCTTCCAGAATTCCATCAAATTTTCCAGGTTACCTACTATCAAGCTTTGATCCCATGACTTGTTGACCTATTCACTTTTTCTTCCTAAGTAATAGTTTTTATTTCAAAAAGTAAAATTATGATTTAAATAGTTTTTATGAAAAATAAAAATTATTATTTTATCCAACTTATTATTTTTACCCACCCATTATTCCTTTAGCATGTCACGTGTTAGTTCTTTTAAAAGGGAAGAAGGTGTTATTATTTGTCTTCTTCCCATTTTCAAGCTTTAAGTCCTCATCCAAGCCAAGTTACAGGTATAAACACAGTTCCATTAAAAAATTGAGGAATTGTTTTGCAAAACGTTTGGGCTTTGAGTCAAATGAGACCAACCTACAATTCACAAATCTAAGTTATCGACATGTGATATCAAACATGAAGTGCACGAGGAAAAGCTTATGCATAACACGTTGAGTTAAAATGCATTGAGCTAAATATTAAAACAATATTATAATTTATGCTTCTTTTCATGTGGGATACATGTGTCATCTCAAACGTATCATGCCCAAGTGTTGTTCAAATGTCAGATATTTTAAATCTACTAAATGTCTGAGCTCGAGTGGCAAGAACAAACATTCACCAAAATCCTGAGCTCCAATGTTTTAGCATTTATGAAGTTGGAACGCAATCTTTTAAGGATTATTTTCAGTCAAACATTGTTTCCAGATTCTTAGACACGAAATCAGAATACAGAGAATCGATGTGCATTTGAAAAGGCAGTTCTATCTTTGAAGGGAGAATGATCGAAGACTGATATTTCCTTGAAAAAGTATGATAGGTGACAGAGCATATCTCGGACTTAAAGATCATTTCCTCATTTCATGGCAACATTGGGGTATACAGGTGGAAAAGGATTTGCAGGTCAAGGATCAGTTCCAGATTTTAATCCAGCAGTTTAGGTGACAAGTAAGGCATTCGATGTGAATCATGTTCAACTCAGGAACTCTAGTCAGATAATTAATAAGTGGCAGGGTATTTAGTTTTTTGCAACAAAGGGAGAAAAATGGATATCCGAGAGAGGTTAATTCCAGGTTCGAAGCATCCATTCAGTTTCCTCAATAGTCAATTCCAGATTTCCAGGCAGTCAACAAATAGATGGCAGTCAAGGTGTCAAGCCTCTTCATCCTTTGCAGCTAATTCAAGGGTTTTAGTTTGTTGATAGAATTTCATTCCAAAATGAATTGTAATAGCTCAGGTCTTGTAATTGTTATATATTGCATGAGTTTGTAAGGTAGAAGGAGGGTTCCAGCCGAGGGTTGAGACTGTAGAGGCAGGGGCATGTATACACTATGCTTTTCTTAATGATATAGTTGTTTTTTGAAATGATTGTGATCTATGAGTCTATTTTGTTTTAATAATTGAAGTACATGTTACCATTATTCTGTCTGTGTATGGTCTTAACATTCTATGCCATGATTCTCTTGGTTGACATGCAACTATTTGTAATGGTTTGAAAACAAATTTTAAATCATATTTTTCACAAGGTCATGCTTTATAACTCTGTCCTATTAATATCTATGGTACTGATACATCCCCTGTTGTTCAATATCTGTTCTACTTCTACCTTGTTTACAACTATCATAGCTATCTCTTTACTTACTCTTAAGATTGCTCTAAGCTTGACCCTAGCAGTCAGGGTTCAACTTTAGTGATAACACAGCATTCACACGAGTAAATATTGATATGATGTGCGACTTGGAATATATAACATTCTTGAGAATGAAACATTAAACTATAACCTGAGATATATTACCATAGTAAACTGCGCAATGCCTCAATACATAGAAATGAGTTTTCACTTGATCTTTTTCTTACACAAAGTTTCGACTCTTCACACATATATCACAGAGCTTGGGATCCTTACTTCTCTCCTTACTTATCTCAGAGCTTCAACTAGTTTCTTTTTATAGAATTTTCTAACAACCGACTTAAGATCGCTTCACTTGGAAGCTACAGGATTGCATTAAACATAGTAATTAATTCTAACCTAATATTTCTTGACATGCGAACTACTAACGCAGTTACATAAATACAAACATGACGTGTGCCGGATTGGCTGCGAACTTACTGACAAACTGACATTCGCAGACTCTGTGCACTGACACAAACCGACTGTCAGGGAGACTGACAGAGCCGACCCAGTAGATACGCGATCAGCTGATTAATTAGATTTTTCCAACAGTCTCGAACCTGCCCGCGACCTTCATGTTATTAGCACGACACTCTAACCAACTAAACTAAGAGGTCATTTGATATGTTTCTTTACTTAAAATATCACAATATCAAAAAATACAGATTCAGATAATGGATGAAATTTGAGGTAATCCAAAAATGTAGGAAGCTTTTTTCTTTCTATAGATCAAAGCCTTATGCCCTCACAACATTACTTCAATCGGAAGAAACAAATATTGAGATTCTGAAGAGACAAGGAGTAAGTGAAGAGCTTTAGCTTTACATGATTGAGATACCGAGTAACCAAATTTATATAGTTCCAAAGTCAAGAGAATCTTGTTTAAAATTTTCATTTGGAGAGCCATCTAACTTTTCACCCAAAGGAGAAAGAGAGAAGAAATCTCAATGCCCATCGTGGGGCTCAAAGAGCCTTTCCCTCTACCAACTGAGCAGGACGTGCATATGTTTCTGATGTATAATGTACAAACTTGACGTCACACACAGTAGGACAAGGTTAAGCGGTTGCTTCTACAAGGCGACAAGTTTTGGTCATTGAACACACTTATTTATCCCATAAAACACATATAGGTCCAGATTGGCTATCCCCTCTATAATCAAAAAACATATTCGTTTTACACCCATGTCACATAGCTTCAGACCTGTGATTTAAACACAACACATCAACAAAGAGTTTGTCACTTTTCTGTTAAAACCGATTAACCCTACATTCCCTAACGGAGAACAAGTACCTTGGCTAGTTTCGAGGCAAAATCCGGCGTGGAATTTAGGTACTAATAAATAATCTTCCTGTAGGATAAAAAACTCCAGGCTCATAATCCTCATTATAAAAAATTATCAAGAGATCAAATTCAAATGCAAACGTATGAAATCCAAAACGATTTTTCCAAGGAGTTGAAGAATTCCTCTGATAACGGAAGACCATTGAAAGAAGAAAAAGGAAAATAAATTGGGAACCAATCTTCAACTCATACTTGAGGAAAAATATCAAATTACAAGATATTATTGTTTAGATATTGTCTTCAATTAAAAAAAACCATCAATATTATTGTTTAGACATTGTCTTCAATTAAAAATAGCCATCAATAAATGAGCATCTAACGAGGTTGGGTTGCTACCCTTCCTCCATCCATGGAGCTAAACAAGAACAAACAAACATCTTGGAAAATCGAAGAGACAGAGTCTTCATAATATGAATTAAAAACATTAATTCTGAGATTGATTTTCTATGCAACCTGGTGAAATTTTTTAATATACCTGAATCAATAGAAAACCCGAGATGAATCCGTTAGTAGGTTAACAAAAGGCGCGTAAACCCGTATGCATAAACAAGACAATTAAATCATTTGTTAAATACAAGAAGGTAGTGAGTCTAAATTAAGCGCTTACCATTTACAGTATTATGGAAAAGAAGTATCCTTACTATGAAGTTGTAACCTGTGTAGTAAACAAAATTGATTAGTTAAAAAATAAAATGTGTAAACTTAGGAACAAATGCAAATGAAAAATTTACCAGTTAGACGACAAATACAAAGGGGTTTAAACCTAATCTCTTATCAGTCAGACGACAAATACAAAGGGGTTTAACCCTAAGCTCTTTGCAACCCCGAGGGCACGCTCCAAATACCTTGTGTTTCTTGATTTTGTAGCTGACTGGAAATGCCATCAATAGACCCATTAGATTTTTATTAAGCACGATAACATACTCTAAATAAGAAATTAACAAAAAGAATCTTACCATTGATCACGAGCTCACACTGAGAACGTTGAGCTAAATTTTCCTCAAAGCCTTTTTTAACCTTTTTAATTGGTGTAAGAAAGCTCGAACAAAGGTGATGAATTTAAGCATTTACAAGCATATCTGTAAAACCCCTAGCCGCAATTCGTTGTAAATATCGCCAACATTACAGTCGGAGAATAGAGGTGAGGTTATTAGCAATTGCAGTGGGGATTTAAGCTAGAAGCTTCACTACTCTCACAGTTTTCCATAGCAGTTTACAAGAAGTAAAGTTAACCAGAGGTAAATGAGATTGACCATGGCAGCATAGTCATAAAACCGAGCACGAGTACTCCTTCACATAACCAAATTAATACAGTACGTAACTTTCCTCCAGGTATCCTAAACCTTGACATGTGGTAGACATGCAATTATCATAGTCACACCAAGCCTCTAGGTGGAAGGTTAGGCTAGTTGCATCCAAACTGTGTAACCTACAAGAATTGACAATTGTCAATGAGTGACAATTATTAAAAAATTCCTGACAGAATGAGAGTCCAATAACACATAAATATTTGTATAGATTTGGTAAGTAATACGATGTCATGATATTTTATTTTATATTTTAATTTTTAGTATTTCGTCCAATGATAAAAAATGTCAAATCAATAGCTCTAGTCCAATAAATATTAAGAAAAAACTTATTAAAGAAAAACAAAAAATAGCATTATTTTGTTAACCTTAATAAATGTGATGTTTTATAATGGATTGATTTCAAACTAATTGTAAAAGGCGGAACATAAAGTCTCTGCCTACAGTAGTGATTAAAAAACAATCTACAATATAACCATAAATTGCTCTTGCAGAAGAAAGTCTCACTGTAAATAATTTGGACCAGAATCCTTTCGAAGTATAAGGATATCAAATAATTATTGTAGAGTTAACGATGTATAAAGAATAATAAATAAATATTATAACACACCTAATATGTGAAGATGCATGCACGGTACACATGGAAAGATCACTCCTAAAAACTTTTCTATATCTCATAATGCACCCACGGATAGCCCATTTTGATCACATCCTCTTATTTCTTCTATGTTGCACACATTCATAGATTGCCTTCCATACTCACACATGGATAGGCTACAGATCGGACATCATTGCATTCAAATTTCCTTCATAGATGATTTAAAGATCACATAGAGACAGATATCTCACTTGAAGATACATCAAGGAAATAAATTATTTAGTCATTGTCGGTTGAACTCAATGAACCCTTTTCAATCCTCCTCCATATGCAAACCCATCAAAACGCCACCGACACATTCTGCATCGCACTACGTTTGTTATTACAATTAATTGAGTATTGAAAGGGATGGAGGAAGCAAACAACATACAAATATGAAATTTACACAGTGCTACAACACTAAATTCGAACAACAAGAGATAGAACTCTATTTTCTTATTATTCTATTAACTTAGAACATCAAACCAAATAATACATTAAGTATACACAGTTGGGCATTCGGTTCACCATTCTCGAGAGGCATGGCGTGCCCTCTCTAGATTCATCTACAACTATTAAGACAACATTTCTCGATACTTCTTTTACAAGATAACATCTTTCTTACCAAGTTACAAAATCCATATCTAATCCGCAATAAGTATGAGATCACGATAGATATGATAGCGGTAGTTGGTTGTAATTAATTCTAACAATCTCCCCCTTAATTACAACCCAAAAAGAACAAAACAACATATATCATTTACAAAATTATGATATCCAACATACATCGACAGTCATACATATGTAGCATTAACAATGCCAAGATTCTCTCTATGAAACTGAATAGACTCCTTTGCTAGAGGCTTAGTAAATATAGCTACTAGCTGTTCCTTTGACCTGCAAAATTTCAAATTGATTTCTTTGTTGTTAACAAGTTCTCTAATGAAGTGATATCGAGAATCTATATGCTTGCTCCTTTTATGAAATACTTGATGTTTTGACAATGCAATTGTTGATTTATTGTCACAGAAAATCACTGTTGGATCCTCTTGTCCATGCAACAACTCGGACAAAAATCTCTGCATCCACACTGCTTGGCATGCTCCTGATGTCACTGCTACATACTCCACTTCAGCTGATGAAATGGTCACTATGGGTTGCTTCTTTGATTCCCATGAAACTGCACCTGAACCAAAGTTAAATACATAACTTCTTGTACTTTTCTAGTCATCTATACTGCTTGCAAAATCACTATCTGTGTATCCTGTTAATATGAAATCTGAACCTGTTGAATACAAAATTCCATAATTTATTGTTCATGAAACATATCTTAAAATTCTTTTTGCTACTTGCCAATGAGACCTCTTCGGATATTCCATAAATATGGAAATTAAGCTCACCGTAAACATGATATCTGGACTTGTTGTTGTTAGATACATCAAACTTCCAACTAATTTCTTAAATTGCGCTGTATCCACAAAAGGTTCGTTGTCCTCTTTACTTAATTTAGTTCTTGTTTCTATAGGTGTTGACACTGGTTTACAATTCAGCATTGGAAATCTTCTTAATACGTCTTTAGCATACTTAGATTGACATATGAAAATTCCTTTTTCATATTGATCAACTTGAATTCCAAGGAAGTATTTCATCATTCCCAAAGCTGTCATTTCAAACTCTGTTTTCATTGATGTTTTAAATGCTTCTATAGACAAATTTCCAGTGAAAATTAAGTCATCAACATACAAACATACAATCATGATTTTACCTTGCTGATTTGTTTCTGTGTACAATGTAGGCTCACTAGCACATCTATTGAATCCATTACTCATCAAATATGAGTCTATTCTGCTACATATCACACTCTAGGTGCTTGCTTAAGCCCATATAATGCTTTATTTAGCATGTATACTTTATCTTCATGTCCTCTTATTTCATAACCAATTGGTTGTTTTACATAAACCTCATCTTCTAAAAATCCATTTAAAAATGTAGATTGAATGTCCATCTGATATACATTCCATTTATTTTATGCTGCAATAGCTGAAACAAGTCTAACCGTGTCAAGTCTTGCTACCGGTGCAAAATTCTAATTATAATCTATGCCAGGTTGTTGACTAAAACCTTGTCCCACAAGCCTAGCCTTGTGCTTTTCAACCTTTCCATCAGCATTCAATTTTGTTTTATAGATCCATTTTACACCTATGCAGTCTTTTCCTTAAGGTAAATCCACTAATTCCCAAGTTTCATTTCTCTCTATAACATCTATTTCATCATCCATAGATTTTATCCATGCATCATCTTTAATTGCTTCTTCAAAATTAACTGGTTGACAAGCTAATAATACAAAATTTGAATTTAAATCCAATTCTTCATCATGTTGTTCATAGGTTTCTCTTAGGCTTCTAGATATTTTTCCTCTAATCCTAGATCTCAATTCTGCTAATGTAGGATCAGATTCATCACTTACTTGTGAACTCGATGTATGTTGACCTCCATGTCTTGATTGCTCTTCTTGCACGAAATTTATTGGTGTTCTTGCTTCATGAAGTGAATTAAAGTTTGTTGAGATCCTTCCTAGTGTGCTGCATCTCGGTACATGTGCAGGTACATATGATTGTAGAATTTGTTGTACATCTTCTTCATCATCTTCAACGTGAGGTAAAACTGCTCCACGTGTAACTATTTCATCAATGCTTCCATCCCATGCTTCTTCCTCCTTAAATTCTACATCTCTGCTTACAATCAACTTCTTGATAATAAGATTATAGAGTTTATAAGATTTAGAATTATCACTATACCCACTTTGATCATCCAACTTCCTTCTAAATTATTCAGGTACATGAGAGTAAGCCACACACCCAAATATTCTAAGATGTGAAACATTGCAACTCTCGCCACTCCAAGCTTCTTCACTTACTTTATTCATCACATTTTTTGTAGGACACCTGTTCAAGATGTAGATTGAACATGCAACTGCTTCTTCCCAATACTCGTTTGACAAATACTTGGACTTCCACATACTTCTTGCCATATTCATAATTGTCCTATTTTTCCATTCTGCCACACCATTGTGCTGTGGTGTATACTGGGCAGTAAACTTCCTCTTAATGCCATGATTTCTACAAAATTCCATGAATTCATTCAATTTGTATTTTCCTCCTCTATCAGACCTCAACACTTTGATGAACTTTCCACTTTTCTTTTCAACTAAGGTTTTAAAATTCTTGAACACTTCAAAAGTTTCTAATTTTTGTTTCACAAAATATACCCATATTTTCCAGCTGTAATCATCAATAAAGGTTAGAAAATACAAATTTCGAACCAATGATGGATTCTGCATTGGTCCACTCAAATTTGTATGAACTATATCCAAAGGTTCTTTTTCTCGATAAGAAGCTCCTACAAGGAAAGCTTCTCTATAATGCTTTGCTAAGATACAACTCTCACATGAGCTTGCTAGTTGTTCAATTGGTGGCGACCCTCTAACCATTTGTTTTCTCTGTAATAAGCTTAATCCCCCAAAATACAAATGTCCATATCTCAAGTTCCAAATCCAAGACTGATCCATACTTTGAGCTTTATATGCATTCACATAATTCTAAATTTCACTCTTTATTGTAAGTGGAAACATTCTATTTTTAGTCATTTTAACCCTTGCAATCAACCTTTTTCTAGGATTCTTGTCAAGAATTGTGCAAGTATCAAGTGACACACTCATATTCATCAAATTTAAAGTCATAAGAATAATCTTCATTCCTCTTGAAATTTTAAGAAGTGTTGCATGATGGCACCTTTTCCTCATACTATTCACATTATCTCTCATATTGTTCATAAGCATCTGCATATTCCTCATAAGAATTGTACTCATAGGATTCATCATAATAGTAAGAAATGGATTCCAATTATTCTTGAATGTATGTGCCTAATCCATAGGTTCAAGGACCATGCTCTAATACCACTGTAATGTCCCTTGTTAAGAATTTTATTAAAATGACAATTTTTCAATTTTTTTCCCTAGTTAGACCTTTGACTAGTTTTGAGCTCTAGGTCCCCAAATTGCTCCAATTGCTCCCAAATATTATGAGAAGGTATATGGATGATGTTATAACATAAATATGTGTTTCAAGGATGCTTTTGGATATTTAAAATACTTCTGCAAATCCTCTTTCACTTCTGGCCAATGTAGGGAACTTTACTAGTAATTTCCCTTTGACTAGTATTGGTCTCTAGGTTTCAAATTGACTCAAAATGCCTTCAAATATTCAAGGAAGGTATATGAATGATATTAGGAAATGAATATGATTTTAAGGGATGATATATTGCCACCAAAATACCTCTGCAAACTCTCTTAAGATTGTAGACCAAGTATGCAATTTTACTAGTAATTTGGGGTTCAAATCCCCCTGGGGTAAGTACTGAAAATGGATTCCCAAATGCCTCCAAACCCACTCAAATTTATGAAAAAAGGTAGGGAATGTATTAAGTATGTTATAAGGTCTCATTTTCATCATTAATTGATTATTATCTCTATTTCAACCCTCTCCCATTTAGCTGTAAAAATCACCAATTCGACCCTTGGGGAAATGGCACTATTTCTTCTCCCAATGCAATTAAACTTAGTAAAAATACTTCAAATGCTCAAGTACAGTACATGAAAATTTTAAAATACATCCATGGCAGTTTATTAATCATAAATATATCATAGAACTATCCATTCATTCGAAATCATCAGCATTATCATGCTATACATCAATGTAGTGGGGAAATGGCACTGTTCTTTCATTAAAAATGAGATTTATACATTTCTACTTGGAATTTCGACCTGAAACTTTTTGGAGATGAATAAAATAATATTTAATTCATATTAAAAAATAAATGGGGCATTAGAAGCTCCCCCAAAGAGTACAATAACTCACCAAAAATTCCCTCCCTCAAGGATCAAGAATATGCCATCAAAACTTGAAATGGTTGAAGGAGTGAGCTGCAATAGAAGAAACCATCAGCTTCCCTATAGATAACACCTGAAAATAAAGTCTCTATTAAATCTCCAAATGAAATTTCTGAATTGCCTTTCCAATTACCAACTTGGATGGGAATCTTTTACCCTCGAAATTGACTAAGGCAAGAAACTAGTCATCCACTAGCTCTCCCTTTTCACAAATGCAATTGTAAATTATACAAATGATCAAAAGTTGGTTTCATTATTTTTTATTGACATTTATAAAGTTCTAATGTCCTCCATGGGTCGAATTCCTTCCAAGAGACTCATGCCAACTCAAGTTGGGAAGAGATTCCCAAGAACGCCACTTGTACAACAATTCCTAGTCTCCCACTTCCACCAAATCACATGTGGAAGCATCTTAGCTTCCCTAACACCCTTGAGCACCCTCTTTGAGTCTAGTTTTAGCCCTGACATGTCATATATGTCATATTCCAGCCTTAAGGTCTGATTTGTGTCATAGGTGTCATAGCATCTTCATCATTGTTGTCATAGAGCTAGGGAATCTAGCCCAAGTGTCTCACTAGCTCCAAATTGCCTCTTCCTCTTCCATGGGAGTTACTCTTCCTCTATATTTAGACCTTGGATGAGTCATGCCATTAATAATACCTTTTGGACTCCCCCAAGTATGTTACCATTCACCTTGAATTCGAATTGGTGAGAGAATGATGCCAAGTGTAGTGGGGAAATCTAGCCATATGTGGGTCCCACTTCCTCCATGTGTCTTCATGATCAAATGCCACTTTGATTTTCAATTGTATATATTTATTTAGATCCTTTATCAAATATTTATTCCATTCTAATTTTCAAATATCATTTATTATCCCCCTTATTCCAAATCCCAAAGCTTCCACCCCAAACCTAAGAAACTAGTAATTTTCCTCCTTGGCAATTATTTGACCCTTAAAATCAATTTTACAAACTCTAATAAATATGGCCAATGTGATTAGGCCATTGTGACCCAATTCCAAATTTGGGACATGACAAATCCTCCCTTCCCAATATTTCTTGTCCTCAAGCAATTCCAAACATGGGTGTTGAAGAACCTACTTTCTGTATAATTCTTTGAAGTTGCCACTGAATTTCCCAACCTTGAGTCTTTGAGATTCCATGAAGATTTTAGAGAGGAACCACCATGCTTGCTTCTACACTACTCTAATTAAAATCACTTTATTAAGTGGGGAATCCATCTCCCATACTACTTGCTTCCCCCCAAAAAATGAAACCAATGAGACAAAAAATATTCCAGGGTCCCATTGCTTGTATTGCACCCCAACAATTAAGAGTGCTCTCCAACCCACACCATTAGATAAGAGGATTCCTGGATCCCATTTTCTTGTATGAATTCTTCCAAACATCATGAGTATCAAATATATATCATCAAAGTACATAACAACATAATGAAAATGTACATCAAGGATATGCTTCATCAAAGAGTCATGAAAGTTCGTATACCTCCAAGTAAGTAGACCACCATTTTCCAAGTGCATACAAGCTTCAAGTGACCAATCAAATCTACTCCAATGACATAGGTGAGGATCCCATGCCCTATAATGCTGCTCCAAAAGGATTTGATATGCATCAAAATATTCAACCATGTATTCTTTCATCCAAGAAGTGAATGAAGAACCTCCACTAAAATCTGAACCAAATAATGAGCAGAAAAAACAAGGAGACTTCAAATGACTCAAAGAAGTCTCATCCATACTTCCCTGAATGTGAGAATCATAAAGATATAACAAAGTATGTGGCTACCAACAAAAATGTTCTCCAATCATAAATCTATTCTCCCAAGTGTTGGATGAAGTTCCTCCAACATCAAATGAATCAAGTGTTGAGCAAGAAAAACCATGAGTCTTCAAGTGACTTAAATGCATATCATAGGTGCATCCATGTAGATGTGCATCATCATAAAGTAACAAAGGATGTTGTTGCAAATGTGAATAAGAATGTGCTCCAACCAGATCATCATAAAAAATAAATATAGGAGTTCCATACTTCTCATGTGGCACCATCAAAAAGAACCCTTTCACCCATACTTCATTGAGACTAATGCTGCAAAACATAGAATTGTAAGATGTAGGAGAATGAACTAAATCACCCAAATGATCAAAAAAGTGAAAAAATTTCATCATGGGAAGGATCCATATGGGTAGTATCATGCAGCTCCTTCAAAAGTGTGAAACCTTTGTCATAGGTTGGTTCCAATGTAGAGGAATCATGCTCTTCTTTAAAAATTGCATAACCTTCATCAAGAGACAATTCAAGTTCCTCTTCCACCACATCAAGTGTTTGGATATCTTCAAGTTCCTCTTCCACCATATCAAGTGTTTGGATATCTTTAAGTTCATCTTCAAACACATTAAGCACATTCAAATTTCCACATTTCTCATGATCCACCATGTCATGAGAATCCTCCAAACAATCTACCATTTGACAATCTGGAACATAGGAGGAAAAACAAGTATCTTGCAACTTTTCAAGAAGTTGCTAATTTTGAATTGTGAGATTATGAATATCCTCATTATTCTTCAAGTATGCATCATGTAACAATTCATTAATCTCAAACAAATGGTTTCTATCAAAAATCAAAGGTATGAAATTACCTTTGATGTGGCACATTGTTCTTTGAATCTTCTCCACGTCTTCAAGGAAGGATGTTTCCTCCAATGAAGTAGCTCTCTAACAAGCATTTGACACCAATGCTTGAGTGTCATGGAGAATGCTGAGGGACTCTTGGATCTTATTTTCATTCATCTTTAAGGACCCTTCAAGAAAATGAGGCTCTTGCAAATGAACCTCCTCATCTTCTTCAATTTTTCTTGGACCAACTTCATGAAGCTCAAGTGGTGATGGGGAAGTTGATCTTGGTTCTTCTTCAACTGCTACAAGGTCTTCATTATCATGCTTAATGGAACTTGGGCTTGCAGAAACACTTTCAAAAGTGATCTCTATGTCACCAACATAGAGGTGTGAGCACCCATCAGTAGGTACTCCTTCATAGTTTAAGTCCAAAATCCTTTCTAGAGTGTTGAATGGGACAGTAGTCAAACCCATGGGTGCTATTGAGAAATCAAAGTATCTTGATCGACTTGATGAAGCAGTTGGACTGCTACTCCTCAGTATTTCTGATGATCTACATTTTCATGTCATTGATCTCAAAAATCCTAAATAAGTTTGGGACGAGCTCGAACCTCTGTTTGGGCAGAAAGATGATTTGAAGGGTCACCAATTGGAAAATGAGCTTATCTCTTTGATTCCTAGTAGTTTCGACTCAATCAATGAGTTCTTCAAAAGGTTTAAAAATTTGGTTTCTCAGCTAAAATATTATGGAATTGAGAAAGAAGAGAAGCAGCTTATCCTTGCCATTCTGTCAAAATTGGGTCCTGATTACTCAATTTTTGTCTCCACCTTCCATTCAGCGAAACTATCCATTCCAAATTGGAAAATTCCCACTCTTGCAGCATTCATCCTGTCTCTCTCTCAAGAGAAGGACAAACTAGTGCAACTGGGAGTGATCAAACCAAGAATGGATTTAGCTCTTGCAGCTGCAGAAGGGAAGAATGCGAATTCCAAAGGGAAGAAAAAAGGAAAAGAAAGAAAGTCGAATGAGCATAATCCAAGAGAGGTTCCCTATCAGTGAGAAGGGGCTTTGAATTCTAAGAGAGGCAAGCAAACTCAAAAGGATAAATCCAAATGTCCTTACTGTAACAGAGTATTCCATCCTGAGAGTTCTTGCATGAAGAAGACAATAGATCTAATGGCCCAACTACTTGGGAAGAACAACCTCCCAGTACCTACAGGTGCTAGAAAGAAAGAAGTTGTCCCCAGATCTGGGGACAAGGAGAGGTTCCATGCACTCATGGTAGGTGCTTCAAAATATTCCTCCTTCATCATTGATTCTATAGCATCAAGACACATGTCTGCTTCCAAGAATCTCTTCTCTAGTTTCGAATCCATAGTTTGCCCTTCAATATTGTTGGGGAATGATTCTGAGGTCTCCTCTGAGGAGATTGGAAGGATCAATCTTAAGCATGGGTACTTCAGTGATGTACTCTATGTCCCTACTCTTACTACCAATCTACTTTCTGTCTACCAGATGACCCATACTAGAGTACCCAATAAGGTGATCTTCACTCCAAATGAGGTCGAAATACAAGAGATGTCAATTGGAAACATCATTGTAAAAGGTGTTTCTGATCACAATTCGAAACTCTATGAGTTTTCTCACTTCCTACCTTACTCAAAACAGAGTGCTCTACACACACATGCAAATGAAAAGAGTAGACTCTGGCATGAAATATTTGGGCACCTCAACTACAAGTATCTACAAGACATGCACACTCAAAAGATGGTTGAAGGACTACCCAATATCAAGTTTTCTAAAAGCAACTGTAAAGGTTGTTTGATTGGAAAGCATCCAGAAAATAAATTTGAGAAAGGGAAGAAGAGGAGAGCCTCTCAACCTCTTGAATGATTCACAGTGATGTTTCAGGACCACTTCTTGATCTGTCTTTGAACAAGGAAAGGTATATTCTAACTTTCATTGATTTTTATTCTAGATTCAGTTGGGTGTACTTTCTCAGATTGAAATCAGAAGTGTTTGGATACTTTAATTTTTTCAAGGCTTTTGTAGAAAATTTCTCTGACAGGATGATCAAGGTCCTCCGCACTGATAATGGAGGAGAGTATGTTAAGAGTGATTTCCAATCCTTTTGTGATGATGAATGCATAGGGATGCAACACACTGTTCCCTACACACCACATCAAAATGGTGTTGTAGAGCGAAAGAATAGAACCTTAAAGGAGATGGAAACCTGCATGCTAAAGTCGAAAGGATTGCATCCTAGTGTTTGGGAAGAGGCCATAAACTGTGTTGCTTACCTCCAGAACAGAGTCCCTCATAAATGACTGAAAGGTAAAAATCCTTTCGAAGCATGGATGGGTTACAAACTTGATGTATATAATCTTAGAGTATTTGGATCTAGAGCTTGGGCTAGGATTCCAACAAAGAAAAGGAGAGCCTTAGATCCACAGAGCATAGAGTGTATACTGGTTGGTTATGCACTGAGTGCAAAGGCCTATAAGCTTCTAGATCTGACAACTATGCAAACATTTCTTGAGAGAAGTGTTCAGTTTGAGGAGTGGCCACTGCATGATACTCATCCTATTGATGAAAGCAGCTTGCCTAACACACCACCACTGCTTTATGAGCAAGAGAGCAAAGCTTCATCTCAAGAAAGTTCAAATTTTGAATCTGAAAGTGATGAAGAGAGAATGCTAGATCCAGATCCACAAGAACCTGAAGATCTAGCACCTGACAGTGAAGATGAGTGAATGATAGATCCAGATCCACAAGAACCTGAAGATCCTCCTCTTCCTAGATGGGCTTCCATAACTCTTAGATATTCTAGTGATCCTGTTGGAGATCCACTTGATCCAAGGAGAACCGGATCTGATTTTCAAAATGGAAGTTTTCATCCTTCTCACATTGATCCATTTCTTGTCGATAGATCCTTTCTTGATAAAGAAGTTCACTTACCTTTTGGGGTGAGTGATGCACATGATTGATTAGCCTTTTACAGTCTATCTTGAGGGGGGGATTTCTTCCCACTAGGTTTTCCCTCTTTCCTCACATTTTTATTTAGATTGCTGTACGGGGTGACCTTTGGTCTCAGTTACCAGGGCCCTACTATTTTTCAGTTCCTATGTTTCCTCATAGTCCAGCTTGTGGGTGGTGTTGGAATATCCTCAACATCATTATTGTATTTTCATGCATTGCATGCATCCAGTAATCAGTATGGTAGTCACCTTGCACCTAGTCCTCAATTTTGAGCCCCCTAGAGCCTGTCTCTAGCCATCAGTAGGCCTCCTACCTACCTAGAGTGCAATGTTTCCATCATTTGGATACTAATGCACCCTACTACACACATCTAGGAACTCATCAGTCAGTTCATACATTTGATCAGTCAGTTCATGCATTGATTTCCTAGTTAATTGACTATAGATCCCAATTGTCTATATTGGAGTGCCACTTGACTACTGACAGTCTGTCATGCACCCTTGGAGTCTCCTTCCCTTGATTAGTGCTCACATGCATCAGTTAGACTCAGTTAGACTCACATTTGACTGATCTTTGACTATCGGTGGCCACTACCACTGATTGGGTGATGGTTCCAATGCAGTCCAAGCCATTCCTTGAGGAGAATTTGAATCACCTTTGGGGTAATCGAATTCATTCTATTGTACTCTCATATTTTTTTCAGCTTACAATTGATGAATGTAATTACAACAGTTTTCCACATTCTTTGAGTTTCATGTGTGAATTGTGATTCATTTCTTCTCTATTCTTCTCTGCAATTCTTGAGTGAAATTGTGAGGTTTTTTCAAGCTAAAGTGATCCCTCCTGTAGAATTTCACATGCATTATTGCTTAATGCCATGGCATTACTGCTTAATGCCATGGCTCAATATTTCTGAAATTTCTTCTTTTACTACTGTAGGCAGAGTCCTCTATTTTTAATTTTCCTCATTGTCTTCCTCTTTTTGAGGTCTTACTCTCCCCCTCACACTGAGCTCTATTGATCCTTTTCACAAATTTACCCACTCTCTTGGTTGTTCAAATCAAAGATTAAATTACCACATTACAACTTCCTTTTCTCTTACGAACTCTATGGGTCCTCTAATCATTTTTGTTGGCAATTTGTAGCTGCAATTTATCAAATTTGAAGGCTCATACGCATCTATTCTTAGCAATTTTTTATTAACAAGCTTGATCCCTTGTGAACAACTCCTTACTTCACCTTCTCACTGGTTTTCTCTCCTTCCAGATTTGGGTTCTTTACTTTGTAACTAGAAGTTGCTTCAATGACAACAGTATTCGATTGCTCTTCCAACAACATTCACTAATTTCGAATAGCATAGAGCTTCATCTCTCAAGTTCTAGCCTTCTCTTTCGCTTACACAATTGACAGTATGTGATTCAGGCTTAAACGACCTGCTCTGATACCACAATGAAAGGGACGAAGGAAGCAAATAGCATACAAATATGAAATTTACACAATGCTACAACACTAATTTAATTCGAACAATAGAATAAATCATAATCATATAATGCTACAACACTAATTTAATGCTACAAATCTAATTTAATTCGAACAACATAATTTAATTTGAACAACAGAGGAAGCAAATAGCATAAAAATATGATTGCTACAGCCTGAGAATAATGTAATTCACATATGATCAATGTTATGCAGGGACTGATAGCAACATAAGTAAATGTCATCATAAGAAAAAAAAATTATGCAAGATGCAAATCATTATCAATTGGTCCTTAGCTCACCTGGAGTGGTGATGGAAGTTAATAGACGAGGCAAAGAATTTTATAATACTATGAGGGATTTAGTGGAAAGAACATACATATGTACTTTTCACTTACAATACAGAAACCAATCAAATGATTCAAAGAATTAGGTCATATGTAAACTACAAGAGGCATTACCAAAGAAATGGTCAATGAAACCTGTCAGGATTGCAATAGCAAAAAAATACAACAACAAAAAAGAATCATTCAAAAGGTAATACTCCTAAACATGTTTATGTAGAATATGTATCTATAACTATTACAAAGCATCATTCATTCAATAATTTTAATTCAACCATATTTATTTTTCATATCAATAGAAAAATAGTTTAATGCCATTTTACGTTTTCAGGAAGATTATGAGAATCCCAAAGCATGAACGAGGTGATATGCAAAATTTCCCTATAGGGATGTCCAAGAAAGTGTACAAGGAGATGGTCAAGGAAATGGACATAATTGCATTGCAGGAAGAGCCATCTCAATAGAAACGTGCTTCAAATGTATGAAATCATCGGTTTTTAGGTTTATGTTATACATTTCATTAATTAATTTGACATTAAATATTAATTTTCAATTGTTTTGTTGCAGAAAATAAAAGAAAATGGAACCTATTCAACACATAAGACATGACGACAAGGAAAAAAGGGGATGATAGCAAAGTTTGTGAGTATTTGTGATTTCGTTGTAAGAAATAAATATTTTGTAGTGGTTGTGATTGGTAATTTTTTTTTTAATTTGTTTTCATTGGCAATCATTGCATGCCTTCAAACAGGTGTTAGCATACAAAGATGATCCATCAGAAGAATTGATTGACATTGGGTTAAGCAAGGGTTGTGAGTATATGTTGGCATATCAAAAATTAATTGTGGATTTTGTAAGTCGCTATGTTGTTTTAGTTCTCTCATTTTATAATTAATAAAACAACAAAAATATTTTATATTAAATCTATGATTTGTGATGGGGAATAACACTTGCAGGAAATAAAGTATGGAGTGGAGCCAACAGAAGACTTGTTGATATAAGGCATGAGATTTGGTTTTGAGAGAATGTGTTTCATTCATGATTCGATTATTTCTATGGTATGTCACTTTTCAATTTACATTATTGTATACTATCTATTTATTTTTCATTATTCCCACTGGTAATGTAGATACAATTAGTATACTTTATTTTTATGTTTGCAGATGGAAGCTAAAGAAGAGGAAAACAATCAAGTCAATCAACAAAACATTCAGCCAAATAACCCAATTGATGCAAGTGACTCGAGCATCGATAACAGTTCCAGCGAAGAATGATGCTCTGTATTTAATTTTGATGTTAATGCAAGCTGTTGTAGCTTGTTGTATATTTTTAAATAATTGTCTATGAAAATCAGACAATTTGTATAATAATGTACTGGACATAGTGTCTGAATTCAAAGACGAGTTACCAATAAGTGTAACAATAATTACATGCATGTTGACATTTTGATCATTGTTGTCTCTATGTTGTTGTATTTTGTATGACAAAGGCATTCCTATTGATTAATAATAATAAAATTTGTTTTATTCTATTGAATTCTTCAGTATTATTGTCAAATGTTACATGTGAAATGGTACATCGGTAATTTTTTTCCAAGAAAAAAAATGCGTATTTTCATTCATGATGGAGCAAAAATGAATTCTTCAGTGCCATACAGCAGTCGCAAATAGTACATTGGTAATTAAATGTATGTATGATTAAATATTACAATACATTATTGCATCTATGATATAATAAATTAATCTAAACAAACAATTTCAATAATTAAAATTAAAGTGAATTTTACTATAAACAAATATTTCAATTTAAAATGAATAATGGAATAAAAAAAATTAAAAATAATATATATATATATGAATGAAATATCAGTAGCCATTATTCAAAGAATCATATTCGGTGTGTTTACTGATATATGTCATACTGGGGATACTATACTAACATTGCACACTAGTTCGCATAAATGAATATTACGCACCGGTGCATATATAACATTGAGCATCGGTGCATTTGATTTTATGAATTACACCGGTGCATCTATATTACTTATGCGCACCAAGAACGATCAAAGATTATGCCTACCTATTTTTAGTTTTTAAGCCTAACGGTGCGTTTGATGTGTTAAACTGCACCGAGTCATGTTGATAGTTTGTAAGCATCGATGCGTTCTAGTATTAAATGCATTGGTGCATTCATGTATGAAATGCATTGATGCGACTTGATAAATGTATAGCACTGTTAAATTTAAAAATAATGGAAAAATTTATAGTGCATATGATATAAAATATCGAACTGGTGTGTTGTGAAGCACCTGCAACAAGTAATTAATAACAATATGCGAAATAGCAGAAATGACAGAACTCAGAATCACTTTTATATTGATCACAGGCCACTTCGAGGGGGCAACCTCCTATGAGCAAGCTCAATACAAATAATTTCACGGTGCCTTCATAGGTCTCAACACACACTTATATACTAAGTCTAGGCGCCAATACTATGGGTCAAAACCATTGGCCACTACAAACTATGGATCAACAATACTACAGGCGACTTACAAAGCATATGCGCCAACAACAATAACATAAAATATTGATCAACAAATACTACGGGACGACTTACAAAGCGTATGCGTCCAACAACAATATAATAACAAAGTAAAGACATGGGTTCCTAACATCCCCTCCCCCCTAAAAAAATCTTTGTTCTCAAAGCTTTAGATGTGGAAATTGTTGTTGAATCTAAAGGAGTGGTTCCCATGTAGCATCCTCTGGTTGCATGCTGTGCCACTGAATTAAGACCTCTATGATAGAACGAGAGCGAAGCTGACGAGTGCGCCGATTGAGGATGGCCTCCGGCTCCAAAAGGATGGATCCTTCATTATCCAGTTCGGGTAAAATCGTTTGTCCACTGATGTTGGTGCCAAGAAATTTCTTCAGACAAGAGACATGAAAGACTGGATGAATGCGGGAAGAAGGAGGAAGTTCCAATTTATAAGCAACGGACCCAATCTTCTGAAGAATCCGATATGGCCCATAGAACTTTGGAGTGAGCTTATGACGCCCTTTGAGTTTCAGGGAAGACTACTTGTACAGCTAGAGACGAAGAAAAAACATATCGCCGACTTGAAAAGTGCGCTCAGAACGGTGCTGATAAGCTTGTTGCCTCATGCGATTTCTTGCCATGTGAAGATTGTCCCACAAAATGCCAAGAATCTGATCACGGTTTCGAAGGACTGTTCCAACTTCCTGAACTGGTGAACTGGTGGGGGTGTATGGAAGAAGAACTGGAGGTGCCTTACCATAGACTACTTCATATGGGGTCATTTTAGAGGCAGTGTGGTAAGAGGTATTGTACCACCATTCAGCGAGAGGGAGCCACTTTTCCCACTGATGTTGTTGTTTAGAGGTGAAGCAATGAAGATAAGTTTCCAAGCATTTAATGATAATTTCAGTCTGACCATCTGTTTGTGGGTGATACCCTGAACTCATCTTCAGTTTGGTGCCAGTGTGGCGAAATAGTTCAGTCCAAAAATGACTGGTGAAAGTCGCATCATGATACGAGACAATGGAAGAAGGGATGCCATGAAGACGAAAGATCTGGTCTAGGAAAATTTGAGCGACGGAAGAGGCTGTATAGGGATGGTTGAGAGCACAAAAATGACTATATTTGGAGAGGCGATCAACCACAACGAGAATCACTGTCTTCCCGCCAGATTTAGGGAGCCCTTCAATGAAATCCATAGAAATATATGTCCAAATCCGTGTAGGTATGGGCAAGGGTTCGAGCAATCCTGGAAGGAGTGTTGTTTCACCCTTATTGCGCTGGCAGGTATCACATTCGGCCACCATCTGTTGAATTGTCCTTTTCATGCCCTGCCAAAAGAAGTTAACCCGTGCCCATTCATACGTTTTGAGGAACCCAGAGTGCCCTGCCAATGGAGAAGCACAGAGTTCATAGAAGACATCCTGTTGAAGATCTGTCCTCTGGGGAAGCACCAGACGACCCTTGTATCTCAGAGAAGCACCATCCCAAGAGTGATGTGGTACAACAGAAGGGTTGTTGGTCAAGCGTTGGATAATTTGAGATAAGGAAGAGTCATTGACATAACCCTGTTGAACAGATTGCAACCAATTTGGAACAAGCATAGAAATAGCTGAAAGAGAACCTTGGGCATCAAATGTGCGAGAAAGAGCATCTGCTACAATATTGTCTTTGCCCTTCTTGTAAGTGATCTCATAGTCATAACCCATGAGTTTGCTAACCCATTTCTGTTGTGCCGGGGAGGAGACACGCTATTCCAAGAAATATTTCAGACTCTGGTGATCAGTCTTGATGCAGAAATGATTCCCTAATAGGTATGGGCGCCACTTCTGTACTGCATGCAAAATAGCCATCATTTCCTTCTCATAGGTAGAGGCAGCTAAATTCTTACCTGAAAGGGATTTGCTGGTGAACGCAATGGGGTGTTCATCTTGAAGGAGAACAGCACCAAGTCCATTGCAGCAAGCATCACTCTCAATAGTGATGGGCTTGGAAAAATCGGGCATAGCTAGAACAGGTGTAGTACACATAGCTTGTTTTAGTTTGTCAAATGCACACTGAGAAGCATGTGTCCATGTAAAAGCATCCTTTTTCAATAGAGCAGTTAATGGAGCTGCAATCTTCCCATAATCCTTGACAAACTTGCAGTGGTAACCAGTCAACCCCAAAAAATCACGAAGGCTCTTGAGTGTCTGAGGATGAGGCCAATTGTTCATGGCATCGATTTTGGCAGGATCCACGCGAACCCCTTGTGCTGAGATAATGTGCTCGAGATACTCAACTTCATTTTGTCCAAAAACACATTTAGACTGCTTGGCATGGAGATGATGGTCATAGAAAAGTTGCATGACAAGATCTAGATGCTGGAGATGTTCATCCCATGTTTTACTGTAGATGAGGATATCATCAAAGAATACCAGAATGAATTTCCGCAAGTAGGGTCGAAATATTTTATTCATTAATGCCTGGAATGTGGAAGGAGCATTAGTGAGGCCAAAGGGCATGACCAAAAACTCATAATGGCCATCATGTGTGTGGAAAGCTGTTTTAGAGATATCATCCTCATGAACCCGAATTTGATGATACCCAGAATGAAGATCCAACTTGGAGAAAAAGTGAGCCCCATGAAGCTCATCAAGAAGCTCATCAACAACAGGAATTGGAAACTTATACTTGATGGTGAGGTGATTAAGTGCTCGAAAGTTAATGCAGAGGTGCCATGACCCATCTTTTTTGCGGACAAGAATAATTGGAGAAGAAAAGGAACTAGTGCTTGGGCGAATAATACCTTGCTTTAATAAGTCCCGAACGAGCATTTCAATCTCCGTTTTTTGGTGAAATGGGTAGCGATAGGGCCTGATGTTGGGAGGAACGCTACCAGGAAGGAGCTGAATACGATGGTCTTCTAGCCTGGAAGGTGGCAATCCCACTGGTTCAGCAAAAACACCTGTATATTGATCCAGAATTTGTTGTAGATCCAAAGGAGTAGTGGAGACCGCTGAAGGTTGCATCTGAATGGAATGGAGCTGAGCGATGACACCATGTGAATTCTTCTTGAGGGGTTTTTCCATGCGATGTGAACTGATGATGCTGAGAGAACCTGGTTGTAATCCTGTCAAGGTGTGTTTTTGGCCATTGAGGGAAAACTGCATCCAAAGTTCAGCAAAATCCCATAAGATAGGGCCAAGTGTGCGTAGCCATTGAGCACCCAAAACCACATCACATCCGCCTAAGGTCAAGGAAAACATGTCAGAGCGCAAGGTATAATCTCCCATAGAGATACGCACATTTCGACACTTCCCTTTGCAAGGTAAGGTGCCCCCATTGGCAACCATGACTTCAAAGTTGGAGCAAGGATGGATAAAACAATCAGCTTGTTTGGTGATCCGAGGGTCAATGAAATTATGAGTGCTACCAGAATCAATGAGTATTGTAAGAGGAAGCTTCTTGAAGTAACCCCTGACCCGCATTGTTTGGGGGGTGGTTATTCCGGCTAAATCATTGAGAGATATCTCTGGCTAGTCATCCTAAGACGGAGGGTCAATAGGCAGTTCCTGAATGTCGACCGGAGCATCCAGTGTTTCTGGATCTTCGTCACCAATTTCAGAGGTAGGCGGAGAATCCACATCCAAGAGATAGAGATTTTGCTGAACACATGTATGTCCCCAAGTGAATTTCTCATCACAATTATAGCAAAGCCCCTTTTCTCTGTGTGCTTGCATCTCTGTTTCAGACAAACACTTGATAGGAGTTGGTCGAGGAGCCTACAGTATAGGTGGTCGTTGAGAACCCATATTTCGGAAGGGAACAAAAGTGGGCTTGGCGCGTTGTTGGGCTGCAATATTGTCTTCTGCCAACTTAGCCAACCCTAGGGCTTCCATCATTGTGTTGGGATAGAACATTTTGACCTCAGAGCAGATGGCATCCTTTAGACCACTGATAAAACAACTCCGGTAAAAGTCATCAGACAATCCTTCGGTGTGGTTGGCTAGATTCTCAAATTCAGTTTGATACTCTCTCACAGTGCCAATTTGGCGAAGTTTAGTGAGGGCTCCTGTGAAGTCATCAAAAGCACTAGGACCAAATCGTTGCAAAAGGAGTTGGCAAAAGTCTGGCCATTTGGGCTTTGGATGAGCCTTGATGTACCAACGGTACCATTGAAGAGCGTCCTGTTCCAAATGAAAGGATGTCAGTGGAACTTTGTTGACATCAAAAGTATTATGCAGACTGAAATACTGTTCCGCACGATACATCCATCCAGTTGGATCGGTACCATTGAAGCAAGGAAAATCAAGCTTCGAACCACGAAAATTGCTAGAAGAAGAGAACCCATTGTTTGATGAAGACTCGAACTGTCGTTTGTTGTTCATAGCTGAATGTTCAAGAAGGAGGCCGAGAAATTTTTCATCCAGATCCTGGAGTTTGGCTTGGATGGCTGCAAGTGCGTCCTCCATGGTTTTTGGTCCTGCACAGGTGACAACCATAACCAGGAGTTTTTTTTTTTTTTTTTTTTTTTTTTTTTTTTTTTTTTTTTTTTTTTTTTTTTTTTTTTTTTTTTTTTTTTTTTTTTTTTTTTTTTTTTTTTTTTTTTTTTTTTTCGGTTGATTGGGTAGGAAAACAAAAACAGAAACTACTTCAGTAAAGGAAAATCTAGACTTGGGAAAAAATTTGAAGGGTAATTGGGGTTTGACTAGGTTTTGGACACTGTTGAATAGACAGGGAAGCAAAAATTAGGATTTCAGAAGCGGGGTGAAAGAATGGGAAAATTTGGCAGAGGGGAACAAAGAAGCAGAATTTAGAAACGAACTATGTGGTAAAATTTGAACGTGATTGGGTGAAATCTGAGGAAGTTATGGCAAACCCTAAAAATAGACAAATGTGGGATTTCGGGCTTTGGGAAGGGGAATTGGGGATAGGGTCCTCAGGAATGAAATATGCAGAATGGGATGACAGGGGTTCCCCAAAAATTTCAAGTGAAACAGAGTGAAAACAAGGGAGATATGGAGAAAAATTTGATTTTTTTAATTTTTTTTCAGAATGGAGTGGCTACGGCTTAGAAGGGATCTGAAATGGCGCCGAATGGATTGAAAATGGCTGGATCTGGAACGGCTTGCAAAATGGATCTTAACGGTACAGCAACGATCGACAACAGTTCAGCTGAAAATAGATATGGACCCCAGGTATGTGCGGCTTCCTAACAGTTCAAGGGTTTCACTCGGCCACCAATGCTGTCTGACGGCTTGCGTATTGGGGCAGTACCCCTCACTCCACGGCTCAGGTAAAACTTATAACCGCTTTGCCACAAACGACAGCTCTTGGTTTACCTCACGGGTAGGAACTAGACAGTCAGGTAGGGGTCGTTGCCCTTTTCGCTGGCAAGTCCTCTCAATGGGCCAGCTACTTCAGGGTTCCTACAGTACTCCTCACAATGAGTTTTAGGGCTTATGCCCAAGTACTTCCCATAGTTAAGCGGATAGGGATTATTGCCAAATTCGAACCTGCAACAAATGCGAAATTTTTTTTGGCAAAAATTTCACCCAGCGAGCCCAAGAAAGGGCTCTGATACCAGATGTGAAGCACCTGCAACAAGTAATTAATAACAATATGCGAAATAGCAGAAATGACAGAACTCAGAATCACTTTTATATTGATCATAGGCGACTTCGAGGGGGCAACCTCCTATGAGCAAGCTCAATACAAATAACTTCACGGTGCCTTCATAGGTCTCAACGCACACTTATATACTAAGTCTAGGCGCCAATACTATGGGTCAAAACCATTGGCCACTACAAACTATGGATCAACAATACTACGGGCGACTTACAAAGCATATGCGCCAACAACAATAACATAAACTATTGATCAACAAATACTACGGGATGACTTACAAAGCATATGCGTCTAACAACAATATACTAACAAAGTAAAAACATGGGTTCCTAACATGTGTTTATGTTGTATAGACACACCGATGTGTATATGCTATACTCAAGCACTGGTACGGAATTAAAATTTTATTCTTCCTGGTGCTTGTTCTGGTCGAGTGCATCAGTGCATCTATTCTAATCATACAACACCAGTGTGTAATAGTAAGAAACATACCAGTGTGCATAAATTCAATTGTGCGCATCGATAAACTAACCTCCGCTAAAACCTTCGGCCGTCGAGTACTTTTTAGTTATAAAATGTATCCATTATGACCTCCATAAAAACATCCGCTACCATGGGCGAAGTTCATAGCGAAAGTTTGTTTGATAATTTTTTCCAATATTGTAACACTAAAAACATTCACTATGACCTCCGCTATAGGGAATTTTCCTTGCAGTGGAAGTTGTGTACAACGGCTTTCTTTGAGAGGTCAAGATTTCATCCACTACCAAATTTACTTAACCCTTCCTTAGCATTGCACATAGTTTCATTTTAGTTGAGAAAACCACATCTCTGCTCCTCAACTTCCTTCCTTCTCCACTATTTCCTTCTTCTATCAATAAAATCCCTTGAAATCCTTTTAATCCACCTCTCATATACATGAAACTCTTGACAATGTAAGTTCTGTAAACTGGATTTTGCTACAAACTGGATTTTTTCATGGAGAAAAACTTTACTCTGTGCAATTGGTGGAAAGATGAGAAAATTATATTTTGGATTGTCATTCAGTGCGTTAAATTTACCCTTGTCATTATTGCTAGGCATTTTTCCTTCCATTGATAGTTAAATCGGACCTACTCTGCTTGGTTCAAGCAGTTTGATGTATTGTTGCATACATCACATGTCCTTTTGCCTCAGGGTAGGAATTTGAAAACAATCCAACTCATCAAATTTGAAGGTTTTGACAATCATATCCGATGTATCAACAAATTTAAGGAGCATCAATGACCATCTAGAAAAATTATAACCATATTTAATGTTCAAATTACCTAATGATGAGCAATTTTCCCAACAAATTCCAATCCTATTCTTCCTTCAAGGTTTCATAAGGTGTATGTTCTTTCATATATCTACCTATATAGACACATGAAATCTCTTCATATGTGTAGAATCTTTCGAGGAATACAATGCATTGATTATAAAATAGATGAGCATAATCGGTAACATGCTATTGTGAGGACAAATCCACGGAAAGGTGATGAAGTTGCAGAGTCATGTTTCTGTGAAGGAAATACTCATCGATCATCCAAACCATGGTATATTTGAGACAACCACTAGTTCTCCAATTGGGATTGGCAGTTACAGTTGACGTCTTTCTGAAAGGGAAGGTCTTGTAGTTGGACATCTCTATTATCTCATGCCTCTCCCACTCTGATGGGATGAACTCACTAATAGATGGCCCTTTGCAAGAGATTCTTCTGATGATAACACCCCAAGCATTAGTTCATGGTGACAACCATTGTCTTTTGCAGCAAAAGCAGTATATTGTGCAGTTAATAAAATTAATAGAGTTGGTGTCATGATTGTTTCTTCTTCCCACTCCACCAACAGATTAACCATACTTTTGAAACTTCGACTTAGAAAAGAAGACATCGCTTCCTTTCTTTCAAGAAATAATGACAAGATGGTGATAGTTCCCTTAATTTAAGGTGCCACTCGCCAATCGGCCTTGTTGCCATGGAATACAAGTCTAGACACCATTGATGAACCAGACAACCTACATAGAGAATCATAAACATGTAGAAAGATCCTACACACTGAGATAATGTGCAGCATAATTTGTATATACTTACTATGCATTCTTATATTTCCAGAATGCTACAATGTTTGTTTGGATTTATTCATTAGATGATTGTTTGTAAGAGAAGTTCCTTATGGTACTCATTTAAAAGAGTGTCAGTCGGTTGTGATTGGAGAATTGAAAATAGTCTTTTTAACACCTGGTGATGTCAAAGTTTTGTAATATTGTGGAATCCAACATGTACAACTATCAAGGGAAAAGCACACCACGCAGTCAAAATATTTGACCTGCGTAGTAAATGAATATCTTTCTTTTTCTTTGTTTTATAGCTACGCTTCACTTAAAAAATACTTTGCTCTAAATTTTCTTCCCTATTTTGGCCGAACACTTTACTTCACAAATTAGCTGCACGGAAATTACCTGCACATTTTGACTTTCTACTACACAGAGATTACCTGTGCATTTTGACTTTCTACTACGTGGAGATTACCTGCGCATTTCGACTTTCTACTGCATGGGTGAACTTTGTTGCGCAGTTCTCTAACCTCGCAGAACTTGACTTTGTATGAACTTCGCACTTCACACAAATTTACCTTTGCAAACTTCTTTTAATTTTACGAAGGTTAACTGTGCACAAGTTAACTTCGCATACCTATTCAGCTGTGCATAACCCAATATTAAACAAACTTTGCATAAAGATATTTTGTGCTAAAACATAAGAACCGAAACATATGTAGAAATTACTGCGCGTTAAACTAGGACATTTACCACCATGAAATACTTGGAATCTTGATTTGATTTACAGATCGTAAATGTAAACAACATTTATGCAGGTCAATATGAAGTAGATGTACGGGATGCATAAACCAACATTCTTGAGAATGAATACATAAAACTAAAGACTTATATATATTACCACTATAAAACAAAGTAACTTTGCCGCACTTATACAGAGATGAGTTTTACTTCAGTCTTTCACAATTTTACAGAGCTTGGGCTCTTCATACATTTCACGGGTCTTCACTTCTACATCTCTTATCTCTATCTCTGTGGGTGATTTTCATTTATACACAAACTTGATTTGGCTTCTCCTGGAAGCTATAGGGTTTCATTAAAGATTGTAATAAATTTCTACCTAAGAAGTTTTGGGCCTGCGAAATACAAATGTGGCTACATAAATACTAACTTGCCATGAGCCGGATTGCCTACAAACTGACTGAATGTTTGACATTGCAGATTGAAAAATGATTGACTGAGAGTCTGACAGAGCCGGCGCATATAAGATATGTTATCAGCTCATTAATTACAATATTCCAACACTCCCCCTTAATTATGAGCAGATAGGGATCATTAAACAAAAATAAAATATTACAAAATATTTTAGAGTTGAAACATGCTCTGTTCATGATAAAGTTCACTGCGTAGAACTTGTCACTCCCAAAAAAATTCGCAGATATTGGAATGTGTCCCTTGCCAATGGTTTTGTAAATATGTCTACTACCTGATCTTCAAACCTGCAAAATTCTAAACAGATTTCTTTGTCGTTTATCAATTCTCTGATAAAATGATACCTTGTGTCAATTTGCTTGGTTCTCTTGTGGAACACATGATTATTTGACAGTGCGATAGCTGAATTGTTGTCACAGTAAATGACTGTGGGTTCTTGTTGGTTCTGCGATAGATCACTTAACATCCTCTGCATCCAAACAACTTGACATGCAACACTTGTAGTTGCGACATACTCTGCTTCTGCTGAAGAAAGAGTTACTATGGGATGTTTCTTTGAATCCCATGATACACCACCTGTTCCTACATGAAATGTATTCCCAGATGTGTTTTTCCTGTCATCTATGCTACCTCCATTATCGCTATCAGTGTATCCAATGAGTTTCAAATTTTATGAGGTTGAGTACAAAATACCAAATTCTTTTGTTCCACTTACGTACCTCAGAATTCTTTTACCTGCTTGCCAATGAGATTCTTTTGGTGACTCCATGAATCTTGAGATTAAGCTGACTCCAAACATGATGTTTGGCCTTGTTGTTGTAAGATACATAAGGCTACCGGTGAGCCTTTTAAACAACGTAGGATCTACATTGGATCCATCATCATCCTTGCTCAATTTCAAACCTGTTATCACTGGTGTCGGGGCTGTCTTACAGTTTAACATCTTAAATCTGTTTAAGACATTACTTGCATACTTCGATTGAGATATAAATATCCCATTTTCAGTTTGCTGGACTTCTATGCCCAAAAAATACTTCCTAAGCCCCAAATTAGTCATCTCAAATTCACTTTCCATGACTATTCTAAATTCCTCTATGCCAAAATCACCAGTAAATATTAATTCATCTACATATAGGCAGAAAATTAGCTTATTACCTTGCTTGTTGATTTTTTTGTATAGTGTAGGCTCACATTCACTTCTGTGAAATCCATTCTGAATGAGGTAAGAGTCAATGCGATTGTACCAAGATCTAGGAGCTTGCTCAAACCATGGAGTGCCTTTTTCAATTTGTATACTTCGTTTCCTTGTCCTAGAACTTCATAGCCTTGTGGCTGCTCCACATATACTTCTTCCTCTAAATAACCATTTAAAAATGCAGACTTAACATCCATTTGGTTAATAGGCCATGTCTTATGAGCTGCATTGGCCAAAACTGTTCTGATAGTGTCCATTCGAGCTACAGGTGCAAAATTTTAATTGAAGTTTATGCCAAGATGCTGTGTGAACCCTTTTGCTACCAAAATTGCTTTGTGCTTTTGTACATTTCCATCAACATCTTGCTTGGTCTTATAAATCCATTTCACACTTATCACATCCATGGTCTTAGGAACATCAACTAGTTCCCATGTTTGATTCTTCTCAATGCATTCTATTTCTTCATCCATGGCTTGTGCCCAAACTTTATCTTCAACAGCTTCTTCAAATGTTAGAGGATCATTAACTTGAGAAAATAATGCAAAAACTGAGAATGAATTAGGTGTACAAGTCTCATATATCTCACGTAGAGTTCTTGTATTTGTTGGAGTTGCTGGTGTCGAACTACGCGAGCTGCTTGATGGAGTTTGCCGCACACTTGGTGTGCTTGTCGGAGTAGCTTGAGCTGTGACTTGTGTCGGAGTTCTTTGTGCTGGAACATGCTGCGAAGTCCTAGGAGTAGACGGAGCTGCGTAGTTCTGATTCACATGCAGAGTCACAACCACATCTTCTGCGATGTCATCATGTTCAACATGTGACATGATTTTCATATTCTTCTCCACAGTTCCATCCCATGCTTCATTTTCTACAAACTGAACATCTCGACTGATAATAACTTTTCTTGTGATAGAGTTATATAACTTGTATGCTTTTGTGTCTTCAGAATACCCAATAAAAATTCATTTATGTCCTTTATTGTCTAATTTCCTTCTCAGCTCATTTGGAACATATGCGTATGCTACAAAACCAAAAACTTTTAAATGTGAAACACTATGTTTCATACCTGTCCATGCTTCCTGTGGAACTTTGTTCTTCATGCTCTTCGTCGGACATTGATTCATGATGTATACAACAGTTGCCACTACTTCAGCCCAGTATTCCTTTGATAGATGCATGGATGCCAACATATTGCGCGCCATCTCCATAATGGTTTTGTTTTTCCTCTCTGCGATACTATTATGCTGCGGTGTATACCGCGCAATGAATTGCTTCTATATGCCATGGTTTTTACAAAATTTTAAGAAATCATTTGAAACATACTCACCACCTATGTCTGTTCTTAATATCTTGATACTATAATCACTCTGCTTCTCCACAAGTGCCTTGAACTGCTGAAACCAACTAAACGCATCAGATTTATGTTTTATAAAATAGCACCATGTTTTTCTTGTGAAATCATCAATAAAAGTGAGAAGATAACTGCATCCTCCCATGGACGGTGTTTGCATTGGTCCACAAATATCAGAGTGCACAATTTCAAGTGGTGTGCGAGCTCTGTATGACTTTTTGACTGGAAAATTCTCTCTGTGTTGTTTTCCAAAAATATAGCCTTCACAAATTCTCTCTATCTTTTCAATCAATGGCAATCCTTTCACCATGTCCTTCATATGTAGTAGCTTCAACCCACCAAAATTCAGATGTCCAAATCTGAAGTGCCATAACCAAGATTCATCTTTTATTTCTGTTTAAAACGCAACTTGCATTTCACTTCCTTTTTCTTCCTTTGCGCAGTGAATGTCTGCTCCTTTACTCTCTGCGCTGAGCGCAGTTCCAGAATTTTCATTCTGACTTCCATGAACAACTTGAGTTGATTTTCCTTTTATGATTGGTGTAATCCTCAAAGGAAACAAGCGATTGCTTATCATCTGCACTTCAACAATTAACTGATTGCTTGGATATATGTCTTTGATCACACAATGCTTTCCTATCATGTGAACTATGTATCCTTTCTCCATCAATTGTCCAATACTCATCAGATTATGCTTCAAACCTTGAACATAATAAACATCAGGCATATATTTTTGCTCCCCCTGTTTGGTTAGAATATCAACAGTACCTTTACCCAAAACAATGACTTGAATATTGTTTCTAAGTGTGACGTCAGTTTGAACTGATTTATCTAGACTAGAAAATAGATTTAAATTACAAGTCATATGATTGTTACAGCCTGAGTCTAAATACCATATGTCATTTGGACTTTCTTAACAGCATTGCATTCAAGTGGTGATGCACATGCTAAGAACAATGAGTTGTTCGGAGTGATGATGTTGCTTGACTGTGATTGAACTTGCTTGCCTTGGTCATACTGCTTCTTCCTGCATTCATATGTGAAGTGTCCATACTTCTTACAGTAATGACATTGAAATTTTTATTTATCATACATTTTTCCACTTGGCTGACTGGGCACTTGATTCTAGCTTCTACCACGGACATGCGCAGGGCTGCTACTGCGACCTCCTCTGAAAGAACTTCTTCCTTCGCCTCTAGAGTTTGACCTTCCTCTACCTCTTCCACGACTTATGGATGATTGTGCTGTGAATACACCTTCCAGCGATGTATCTGAACCACTAATTCTATGTTCATGATTGAGTAATGATGCTTGCAACTCATCAATAGTAAATTGGGACAGATCTTTATTTTCCTCCAGGGTCACAACTAAATATTCAAATTTCTTTGGAAGAACTCTAAGAACTTTTTCAACAACTCTTTGGTCACCTAGAGTTTCTCCATGAGACTTTATTTGATTAACTAGACCAATAACATGAGTATAGAATGATTCTACTGACTTTGTATTTTCCATTGACAGAGATTCAAAATCTCTTCTAACAATTTGAATTTTTGCAGTCATTACCTTGTTCAAACCTTGATAGGAATTTTCCAGTGTGTCCCACGCTTCCTTAGCTGAATCCATTGCTGCTACTCTTGGGAGTATAGATTCATGTGTTGCTTGAGGTATGTGGAACAACGCCTTTCCATCTTTCTTCCTATGTTTCTTCAAGACATCCTTCTTAGCTTGTGTGAGATTGTTGTATATTACTAGATTTGTTGGTTATGCATAGCCATGCTGGACTATTTCCCATACATCTTGACCTCTAAACAAAGCTTTCATAGTTAGAGACCAATATTCATAATTTTTACCATAAAATATTAGAGTTTGCAAATTACCCGAAGTGGAAATCATTCTTAAATACTTTTCCCTTTTGTAAATACAATTCTTAATTTCCGTAAACCAAGCTCTGATACTAGATCAAGGGAAAAGCACACCGCGCAGTCAAAATATTTGACCTGCACAGTAAATGAATATCTTTTATTTTTCTTTGTTTTATAGCTGCGCTTCACTTAGCAAATACTTTGCTCTAAATTTTCTTCCCTATTTTTGCCGAACATTTTACATCACAAATTAGCTACGTGGAAATTACCTGTGCATTTCCACTTTCTACTGCACGGAGATTACCTATGCATTTCGACTTTCTATTGTGTAGAGATTACCTGCGCATTTCGACTTTCTACTTCACAGGTGAACTTTGCTGCGCAGTTCTCTAACCTTGCGGAACTTGACTTTGTATGAACTTCACACTTCACACAAATTTACCTTTGCAAACTTCTTTTAATTTTATGAAGGTTAACTGCGCACAAGTTAACTTCGCATACCTATTTAGCTGCGCATAACCCAATATTAAACAAACTTTGCATAAAGATATTTCATGCCAAAACATAAGAACCGAAACATATGTAGAAGTTACTGCGCATTAAACTAGGACATTTACCACCGTGAAATACTTGGAATCTTGATTTGATTTATAAACTGTAAATGTAAACAACAATTACCCAGGTCAATATGAAGTAGATGTGCGGGATGCATAAACCAACATTCTTGAGAATGAATACATAAAACTAAATACTTATATATATTACCACTGTAAAACAGAGTAACTTTGCCGCACTTACAGAGAGATGAGTATTACTTCAATCTTTCACAATTTTACAGAGCTTGGGCTCTTAATACATTTCACGGGTGTTCACTTCTTCTCTTCACTCCTACATCTCTTATCTCTCTCTCTGTGAGTGATTTTCATTTATACACAAACTTGATTTGGCTTCTCCTGAAAGCTACAGGGGTTCATTAAAGGTTGTAATAAATTTATACCTAAGAAGTTTTGGGCCTGTGTAATACAAACGCGGCTACATAAATACTAACTTGCCGTGAGCCGGATTGGCTGCAAACTGAGTAACTATCTGACATTGCAGACTGACAAAATGATTGACTAAGAATCTGATAGAGCCGGCGCATATCAGATACGCTATTAGCTCATTAATTACAATATTCCAACAAACTATTGTGGAATCGAAGTTACAAGTTTTTCTTGAAATTAAAATTTTGTTTCCAACTTTTTGTAGAAGTATTGTACCATATGACGTTTCTTCAAACAAAGATTTGGTTTAAAAATTTAAATATGTGTGCAAGCATTTATTCCATTTGTAATATTTTTGGAAATTTATACTACCAACATAGCTATTGAATAAACATTTTCAGAAATAGAATGTTTCTTGGGCCATTTACATTTTATTTGGGTGCAAAATATCTATAGATGTCTCTACCCAAATAATCTATCTTGACATCCCTATGGTAGATCGTAATGGTAATAATTACAATAGACATCCTAAGCAATTTAACCACACTACGTTATTTCAACAATTTTCAATTGGCTACCTCGATTACCATATTCAAACTAAGATTAGTAGTAACAACATGAATATGACAAAAATGGTTTCAAAATTCTACCCGTGATGGTGAAAGTTGAGGTTGTGAGTCTCTTTTGATTCTGTTTGTTTTTATGTCTTCACCTTGTCTTGAATATCCTTTATCATGTATCAATTTCCTTGGTTTGTATATTGCACATATATATATGAGAATAGGTTTATTGTTGGTGATAAAATGAAAAATAGAGGTCTTTAAGAATATTGTGATGTGACGTAAAAATGTTTTTGTTCAGGTAAATAGGAGAGACTTGGTTGCGTTAATGCATATCCATGTTTTGAATTATCCAATATTTGACGAGAGAACTCCACATCAGCAAAAACAAGTTTGCAATAATGGGAAAAAGGACTCTAAGAAAAGATTCATCATTTCATTTCGTAACAAAGTCTAATAGTGATGTGTAGGATTGACATGAGGTTAATTACATGTGTAGAATAAGAAAGTCTAAGAACAACAATCACCCAAATTTCTTGCTTTTCAAAACAGCCTACGATCTTCATTTGAAAAGGATGTTGAAGAATTAATTAATTTAAATAGTAATGATATTTAATGGGTTGGATTTAAAAAGTTCAATTTCCATGGAAATTTTGTGTGGTAGTGGATCAAAGCCACCCCAGTCTCATATTGAATCTGATATATTACCGTAGAAACCAGTTTACGATAACGGGAAATATCGTTGGACCATTTATTGTAGTCTCGTAAAGATGCACTTGAAGTTGAGGTTGGTCAAGAATCAATCTTCCATGTTAATGCACGTGAGTTTGGTCATGGGTAAAGTCAAAAGAAAAATCACTCACCCAAATAGTAATAGCTGGTGCAATATGAGCTGTATGAGGGTTAATGAATAAATTGAAAGGATTCCTCATGTCTCCTTGAGAGTTGGATGAATGCCGGCTTTAGCCATTATTCATGCCATAGATGACTAAACTTTTAGATTTCGAGTTTAAAAAACATTTTGACTTTGCATATTTTTGTAGATGTTTTGCAAAGATTTTTAATATTTTGAAAAAAAAAAGTCAACTTGACGTTTTCGAAAATTGGTAATGTTTTATTATTATCCCTGCCAACGAAGATATACTTTTCATTACAAAGTCAAATTTTTTTGACTTGCATGAGTTTTGTTTTTAAAACACATTTTTTTATAAAGTTTATAATGTTTTGCATAATTCTAATATTAAATTTAATGTTCTGAAAAAGTTTATAATGTTTTGCATAATTCTAATATTAAATTTAATGTTCTGAAAAAGTTTATAATGTTTTGCATAATTCTAATATTAAATTTAATGTTCTGAAAAATTAAAATAATTTTAAGAATTTTTAAAATACAATAACTTGATTTTATAATTGGTTAAGGACAGCTATGATGGAACGTAAATCTTTGGAGGAGTAATTTAAATTATAAAAATGTAAAAATAAATAAAAATAATTTATAAAACTAAAATTTAAAAAAATGACACTTGCCCTGTTATCTACGTCCGTCAACAACAACATGCAATGCACCTGTTGTATCTCACAATTAAAAACATGTCTCTAATTTGTACAATCCAGTCCCTTCGAAACATTAGGGATGCCGCCATCAGTCTAGTAATCTACTCTCCTCCATAGATTAACAGATCCGTTTCAATGTCTAGATCAACCAGAAAGCAAAGCTAGCTGTTTTCATATTGTTCAATGCTTATTTCGCTACTTACATATATAGAGAAATCACTAAGCTGTGAGAGATAAATGGAATGGGTTTTTCTTATCTTATTAAGCATCGGTCTATGTGAGCTTTTTTGTCATCGGTCTATCTTATCTTATTAATCATCCGTTTATGTTATCTCTTTTTTCATGGGTCTGTCTTATCTTAACATTAAAAATGAAATTCCTCCCATTTAAAATTGTATTGTGGAGCATGAATGGTGTTTAATGTTCAACTAACTTGTTAAAAGATTAGATAATTATATTTTCTAGTAATGTATGGTTTTCTTGAGTATATGTTTAATCTTATTTTAGCATTTAAAATAAAATGTCCATATTCTAAAATCAAATGCGGGATAATGAAAATCATATGAGGGATAGTGACTAGCATTTAATATTAATTTAGTTAGTTCAATTATTGATAACTATGTTTTGTAATAATGCATAATTTTCATGGTTATAAGTCTAATCTCATTCATATAACACAACACAGAACCATTATCTTTACATTTAAAATGGAATATGGACATATAAAATTATTTAATGTATACATTTAATTTTAATGTTATATTCTAAATACACTATACATTGGCATTAACATTCAACTAACTTTTCAAAATGGTAGATAGCTATTTTGTAGTGATGTATGGTTTTCTTGATTATGGATTAATCTTATCTTAGTATTTAAAATGAAATGTCTAGCATCTAAAATAATATGGTGGACATGGAATGTCATTTGATATTGAATGAATTTGTCAAAATTGTTGATACCTATATCTTGTAATAATGTATAGATTATATTTTGTAATAATGTTCAGGTTATATTTTGTAATAATGTATAGATTTCCTTGTTATAGGCCTAATCTCATTAATAAAATTTTTGGCATCTAAAATCTACTATTATCTCCATATTAACAGATCTATTTCAACGTCTAGATCATCAAGAAAGTAGCGCTAGCTGTTTTCAGATTGTTCACTACTTACTTCACCACACGAATATATATATATATATATATATAGAGAGAGAGAGAGAGAGAGAGAGAGAGAGAGAGAGAGAGAGAGAGAGAGATCACTAAGTTGGTAGCATAATGCAATGGAGTGGACAAAAAAAGTAATCTAAAACCTTTGAGAATAATTATAGCACCTCACATTAAAAAATGTGACCCTTGCTATGGGGTTTTGAAAATGACAATCCTACCATAAATACACTCAGTAACACCATCTCAAAATTGTAAGATGAAATAAGTTAATTGCAATCCATAGATGTGAAAATTAAAAGATACACACATACTTAAAGGATTGAGGAAGTGAAAGTTATGTGATAACAAATTTTATTTATTGTCTGTTTGTATTAGCATTACCCATGTAGACATGCATGATGTTGTTATTAATGCATAGTCTTGACTGTATTTTTATTAATTATCAATCTTAGGGCACACATATGGGGAATCAAGATGGAAAATATTTACACAAAAGAGAGATAGAATAAGGAATGAATTATTTATCGGAAACTGAAGTTGGAATGATATTTTTATCTTTGTAATAACATATCATTTCTTACAAGTTTAAATTAAACAAATCTAATCCTAAATGCATACAGAGTTAGCCAATCTTATCCAGTCCTTCCTTAGGAAGACTAGGATCCAACAAGAAAGGGTGCCACTTCACCTGCCAAAAAACAACAACTCTTATGTTTCATTTGCTTTCAAATCCATCAAACAGTCACCCCAATACATAAGATCGATGAAATTTGAAATACATTGCCGAGATTCTATATTAATGGACAACACTGTATTAAAAATGACCACATTGTAAGATATAGATTAGAAGAATGTTTTGTTTACCTCGAATTTGTAGAGATCCCTTGTGGAATCCATTGATTTGTCCAAGTTTTTCTTCCCGACAAAGCACCGTGGGTAGATGGTATCAGAAGTGACATCAATTCTAATTAATTTCTTCATAATGGAAGGAGGGCATATTGAACTCATTCTCCTGCAAAGGTAAATGTATGTGGCATACAATGATAATTAGATTGTTCCTAAATCGTGATCAATGGATGTTGGATGAAAATGTAAGAAGCTTGATTGTTGATGTTGAAGCATTATGAAAACTCTAGAGCCCACAAGCATAGCATTGACATGGAGCATGATATAATTGATAGCCCAATTGATCGTAGTTTATTTGACATGCCATGTCATTTTAGTTGGCACGACGATAGCGTTTGAAGTTGGTAGGACGACATTTTAGTGTTGAAATCCATTTGTAAATGGAATTAATAAAAAAAATATTTAAATAGTTGAGCGTTGAATGGGAATGCTACTAGTACCAAAAACTTAATAAAATGCATTTATTGCAAAATCTATCATTGTCTTAAAACTTAAGACGCTGATGAGTAAAAGACTCTATCGCTCTCTTAAAACTTAAGACACCGATGAGTAAAAGACTCTATTACTGAGTTAAAATTTAATACAATGATTAGCTAAAGAGACTCATAGTCCATGTGCTCACCTTTTATCTCTAGGAGAGCTCCTTCCCATGTCTGAGGATTAAAATTTATGTGGCCAACTCATGTCAAGCTTAATAACTTAAACAAATCAGACACAATCATGTGCGGAGGATTACAAGTTATATGGTCGACTAAGCAACGTTGACACAATTAGGCAGAGGATTATAAGTTATATGGCCTTATGTCGGAGCTTAATAACTTAAGAAATTCCAAAAATATATAATGAAGACACGCAAAGAGGAAACAAAAAAATATAAATAAGATGCATAAAGAACTCTACCAATGGTTTGATCCATTTCTCCTTAGGGTTCCAATCACCAAGTAAACTTCTTATCAGTATCATCATTATGGATAATGTTATAACATTTATTCATCATAACATGGGAACATCTTTAATATTGGGTCGTTGAATACCTATGTTGTTTATGATTCTATCCAAAGAATATTCTCTGGGGATTTGCACATGAAGCCTAATCCTATTCAGATCATATCAAATTTGTTGCTCAGATCATTTAGACAGAGAATATACTCATGTTATTATGATAGATGGATCCTTATTTTGGTCTATTTGTGTGTTCTTTGAGTTTTTTTGTCTAATATGTTAATGAGATATCATGTTATTTTTACTTAAATATTTGTGCATTGCAATACCATGTCTCTCTGTTCTCTTATACCATAGTCACATGTGTTCCTACTTTACATTTATCTTCACTTCCTCCTATTTTGCAATAGCTAAAGTTCATATCTTGAATTGATTGGCTACATCCAGTGCCTCTCTTCAACGCTTCCTTAATATTTTTCACTAAAATTGTCATGAAGTTTTCTATGCCCTCCCTAGGTCTCAAGGATCTAAATCTCATTGAATTAACCAGATACCCCGCCTTCTTCTTTTCATGTATCTTAAAAAATCACCAAAAAGGTTTTGAAGTGTTCTAAACATATTCATCGCAGATTATAATAAAAGTACAATAGACAAATTTAGATGATTTCTTCTTTCGTTCGTTATATAAGAGTTTTATAAACTCTTATAAAATGTAGAGCTCACATACTTGTGGAGTTGTGAACAGATTTAAATTTGCGGTAAAACAATAGCAATTTGTGCCTATGTGACAAGTTGGCCCATCATATTTTTGAAGTTTATTATCAAAATATAAGATTCAAAGTCACTAAATATTCAAGACTCCTTTACCACAATATTCAAAATCGAAGGATTTGGTTAGAAAATTTAACAAGATAATACTAAAAGCATAGTTGCAAACAATACTCAAAGAACCACCATATCGATCCAAAAATATATTAACTACATTTATGTAATTCACATATGCCTTTTGTTAATCCATAATGATGGTCTTGGTGGTCTATAGAGAGAAGCTTCATGCGCTTTTTTTTCAAATCCCTATATTAAAATAGCGACTATATTGATATGCTAAGCAATTTCCACGAGCCACTACCAATATCTTCTCACATGGATTAGGATAGCCCCTATAACAATAACCCTCCATAAAAATATGCATTTTTAATGGAGGGAATACACTGTTGAATATTCCAAAGGCCATATATCCTAGCCTTCTTGGAAAAACTAAGGCATATATAATATAACATAAGATAAAATTGGCAAATTGAGAGAAATCAAGTTACACTCCAGTGTCAAATACCAAGTTTATGGCCTTATCATTTAAAATTGCATTGGTTTATCCCCCTCAATATTCTAACTTAGATATTTCTCCCATCAAAGAAAATATGTCCTTAAAATTTACATTATTTGTCACATGTTAGAACCTAATGAATATAAATTTATGAAGACTAGCATTGTTCTAATGGAATAATAAAAGGACTCTCAAATATAGGTATTATGATTTCATTCTTAGAAAGGGGGAAATTGGTAATAAAAATATGAAACTATAGTAATTGAGCTACACTGACCCATTCATAGTTTAAATTTGGTCATTAAATCTGAAAATGGACATTGTTGCAAAAACCTCATTATTTATTACAAATTGTTTCAATTCATCATCAATTCCTAAATGTTATAATCACCATTTCTAGAATGAGTATAAGATTTATAAATATGTTGCTAAATCATGATTCAAAAGCAACGCTTCCATACAAAATGAAGTAACAAATTCCATCAAATAATAGGGCTTCTAATCCAAACATTATCTTTCATTTTTCTCCATGATTTTATTGTGATCTCACTACATATTGCTCCAATTTCTCATCATTGAGATTAATTCCAACCATGGATTCTCCTAGACCCCAACTAACCTCGTCCAAAACATGGGAATCATTATAATGAGTCACGACCTATACAATTTCTCGAGCCTTGCAAGTTGGATTGTCGCTTTTGAACACACATGAACCTACAAAAACTCCATCACATCTCAGTTGCATCATCAAGGCATCATCAGCAGGTGTAGCAACACCTCCTACTGCAAAATTCACAACAAGAAGCCTTCCTAGCTATTTGGTTTTCCTCACAAGCTCATAGGGAGAAGCAATTTGTTTGGAAAAGGAAAAAAACTCATCATCATTTAAGTTCTGAAAGCTTCTGTATATCATCTAGTAAATACCTCACATGTCTTACTGCCTCAATAACATTACTTGTACCAGGATAGAGTGGGATAGGCAGTTTTAGAGTTAAGCATCGAAGCAAACATCGATATCAATCCATGGTGTTGACAGGTGGTAACGTGCACATAAGCATCAAATAAGAAAGGGGTAGTGATTGGAGGTGTTGGACATAAGCACCTGAGCATAAACGGATAGCGTTCAACGGTGTTGGACAAAAGCAATGAAACACAAACGGATAGTGCTCGGAGGCATTGGAGATTAGCATAAAGTGAAATCTCTCTGCGGTGTTTCCACATGGCAGTGAATATATTATATGCTCAATTGAAGACTTTTTTCCACAGTGCCTGACAGCTCTTCGTTATCCCCTGCCACTTTATGGTTTTTTCTCCAACATGCTTTTGGCAGGGATATGTTGCAACGCAGCTTTCTTTTGTTTTCGTTATGCGATTGGTTAGAGGGAATGATTTGATTAAAATTTACAAGATTGGTGAGAGGGATTAAAATTTTGTTAGGTAATCTTGGTCATTGAGGATACATGGCGTGGTTTATAATGAACATATATCTATGTGTATTTTTCATATTTATTGGCACCTTTCTTGTTTAGAGCTCCATGATGGCTCAACATCCATTATTCAAATTCCTTCGGACCTTACAGTTTCAATTTGCACTATTCAAATTCCTTAGCAACTTATTTTGCTTAGGAATGTTTTGGCATCCATATTCCCCTCTCAATCGCTCGAAGCCTACCATTAGCAAGTAGAGATCAGAGGGTTAACAATATTACATAAAGAGAAAAATGGAACTTTAATGGAAAATGTTTGTAATAATTTCTTGGTATTGGAATGAGTGGTAATCAATCATAACAATGATAAAATATAGCTATAACCAACACATAATTAAGATATTTCAATATTTTTTATAAGACAAAAAACTATATCAAAAAACTATAATGGAGATATCTAACGAGGGAAAAAACTCCACTATCAAATAGAATCTCATTTCATCATAGTGATTTCATGTTCCTTTTGAAAATGACCATGATCTCTTGTACTCACCATGTAACTGTGGATGGGAATCAAAGGCTCTAAGGAAATGAGTGCAAGAGGAGCACTATAACATACCCAAATTTCCAGGTTAGCATTTTAGTGAATTTTCAAAATTTTCATGGTGATCGCTTGATTCCCTATCATACCTCTTACAATTGCAAAGTACTATTCCTAGTACATTCCACATATTTCATTTGTGTGGATTCCATCTTAATTATAACCTTAAATAGGATTAGTTAAGAATATGAGGTTCTCTTTATAAAATAGATGTAATCATATATATATATATATCCATATAATTGACTTCATGAACATAAGCTATGAGATAAGCTATTTACCTTTAACACTTATTTATGTATCCCATAGGTTATCCCCTTTCTTTTGGTTGGAACCTAGTATTATATTGTCTCTATAGACTATTCTATGTAACAATTCTCTTTAATGAAACTCCATGTAACTAACTCTCAAGAAAGTGGGTGCAATACAACTGTTTCTAACCTCAATGTGAAATCTTATTAAAGTGAATCATTCCTTATAATGTTTAGCAATAGTAACTAAAGAAAGTGACTATCACCCTATAATAGAATCACTAAGGAGGATTAATGCACTTCCTTATTTGATGTACTTCCATCATACATTTCCTAACTATACATAGAAATATTTACTAAGGACCTACTCAATATTCTATAAGTTTTATAGGTACTCTAAAAAATGTTATTAACCCTTTAAGGGAACTATTTTTACAAAGCTATACATTAATACAAATGCCGGTTCTTATTTGAGAATGGTAAAAAGCTCCACAATTTTATACTGAAAACCATTAGTGTTAAGAACCATAATACCATCATCTTTGCAACAATATAATGGGAATTAATTTATCAATAAAATAAATATTCAAGCATCCCGGTTACATACAAATAATTCATGTCGATTCTTTCTGCAACCAATACTTTTATAGACTTTTCTACTCATACAACAAAACTTACTCATTTAATATAAAATAACTTTCGATTGTTCAGAGGAACTTAATGATAGAACCACATAGTTTAATCAACAAGGACAGCATAATTACACATATACCAAGTTCTCCTTTTCTGTAACCAATTAGATATAACAACATTTACTCAAATAAACAAACTAGGGAAACTAAGGACATGAATGCAACTTTCCTCCCTACCATTGGTTCTCTGTATGACATATGTTTTTCCGTTGAGATACCACCCCCGAGCTGGACGACGAATCCACTAGAGGTAAGGGAACGAGGGTCTAGATTCAATCTAGTCTTGATGACCCTCTTCTAATTAATCATAACAACCCATACCATAACCTTCTATTTCATAAGGATTTTAATTAACACTTGAGCCAACCTAGCTTCCAAATCTTTATACTTATTGTAGGTTTCCTATATCTGAGCTAAGGACTTTTAAATATTTCAGCTCTTATAATTTTAACCTTATCCATCATTCATCATTCTAGATGGCATCTATACTCAGGGACTCCTATTGGGATCAGATTATTTAGCAGTCCTATATTATCACAACAACTATATTTATAACAGGAGTGGAGCACCCGTTTACATAGCCCTGAGTCGGTGTATGTAAACATTGAGCAGAGGGTAAATAATAACCTAGGATCATCTTGTCCAGCCATCCAAATCTGAAATATATACTAATACTTTATATTATGCAAATGAAAATCGAACAGGGATCAAGCTCAGATTGAGCTGTCCCTTCCCCAGGATTGTTATAAGCACACGCGCAAACAAAAATTAAAGGTTGGGATCAGGCTTTCACAAGTCGTCTTGTTCTCGTCTTCTATCACGACGGAGATAATAACCAACAATAAATATTAACAAGAGTTAGCGTAACAAGCTATACCCAGAAGGAACTGCGACCCTGGGATCGATCTTCTCAAGCCGTCCCATCCCCAATTGTGATTGTGATCAATTATATATATATAACACAGAAAATATTCCCGAGGTTCACTTTCCACTTCCACGCAGAAAAGGAGCAGGATGCCCCAAAACTCTATGCAATATAATAATCAATCAACAGAAGTATTAAAAATCTGGCATATATATAATATATGAAACTGAGAGTAAACAGGGATCAGGCTTCCACTGAGCCGTCCCTTCCCCACAGCTTTGTGTAGTAAATAAAATCAACAAAAGAAATATATATATGTAAACCAACATATATAATAAATCATACTGAAAGTATACAGGGATCGGGCTTCCACTAAGCTGTCCCTTCTCCAAAGCTCTGCGCAGTAAATAAAATCAACAAAAGAAATGTATATATATAAACCAACATATATATAATATATCAAACTGAAAGTATACAGGGATTGGGCTTCCACTGAGTCGTCCCTTCCCCAAAGCTCTGCGCAGTAAATAAAATCAACAAAAGAAACATATATCTATGAACTCCAACATATATATATATATATATATATAATATATTACCTAAGAATATGCAGGGATTGAGCTTCCATCGAGCCATCCGCTTCCAATGGCTACCACGATATATACATACACAATAAAGAAACTTGCAGAGATCAGAATATCAGCGCATATACTATATGCAAAGGAACAATGACCATGGGAACTGAACTCTAAGGAGATATCCCCTTCTGGAATTGCTCCATATAGGTTATAGCCATCCCTTGTCCTAGGGCTGTGACCACACATTAATACACAAGAAAACTCAGCTCCCTTAGGGGAGTACACCCACATCGTGAGGGAATCCCTCATTTTTCGGCCTTTCCACCTGTCGATCCTTTCAGCAGATCGTGGGATGAATGGAAGATCATGGGATGATGGATGTCTAAGATATTAAAGCCGAGCTTTTAAGAAGGTCATGCAATGTGGACGTTATGCTCTTAGTGCTCAGCTTTAAAAAGATCCCTCCTAAAAAAAACCAAATGGAGCCAAACAAAGATATGGCAGAGAAAACGATCTATACGATAACTAAGGTTTAACAACCTTAATTAAAATCAACTATAATTTAAATAATATCTTAACACTCTCCATGCCTTATCTTGGTTAATAGCCATACGTATTATGGTTTTTATGTGCCTAAAATTTCTTTTTATAAAAAGAGGCTATTGTCTAAATAGTCTCAATGACCACTTAATAATTCTTTGATAAAATAATTTACCCTTCTTTGTGAGTACCAATCCATATAAGTATCTCTATATACTTATATTGTCTTCTCTTGCATTATCATTACAATGCATTACAATGTATTGTATATGTATATAATTACAAAATATTATTATAACTAATCATATTTTATCAAAGTGATGGAATATATATATATATATATATACATATATATTCCTAAGGTACTAATTGTATATCTTGGGGTTTAACTAACCGAACCAAGATAGTAATAACAACCACTTAGTCTATCTTGTGATAATTAGTTAGCTTATGCTAATCACTAGATAGTGGGTTTTGATGATGAAATCCCTTGACATCCTCTGTTGGAACTAGGATTTCAAAGACATCCAAAGGAGTTTCTTAGTTTTACATAATAGCTCTTAACAATAAATAACTTAGTGCTAAGCTTTAGGTCTTAGGAGACATTTATTGCCTTTCAGTGGGTAAGGGATATCCTCGGTATCCCTCTCTAGGACTAACCGATAACCAAAAAAACTTAAGTGACCTTTGGTGAACATCAATGTTCACTAAAGTGCTTAAGGCACTATGATAACATATGTCATCAAACTCATGGCTTCCGAGCCATTTCACCTCTTCCCCCCTAGTGGATTGGTCCCCTCTTCGTTATGTTGCATCATGACCTCAGTCTCCTAAATCTTGCATTCCAATTTACAATTTAGGAATTTAAACCACATAACTTACAATGTTTACTGGTGGGGCCTTGGCCTTGAGCTCCTCACCAGAAACAAATACAATTTACATTTACATTTACAAAATAATAGGGGTATAAAAGAGGGATGTTACAAGCACTTTTAGAATATGAGTGGGTCCAACCTATATATGTTGGATATCCAACTAGATCATTGGTTGCATGAAGATTATGTTGTTCCCAAAGTGGTTTGGTTGTTGGATCTGCAACCACATTTTTCATAAGTGTAAAACTCATAAGCGGCAACATCCATGCCAATAAAAATTTGTGTTAAGCATATGACAATTATGCAGACATGCTCGATTCCTCTTCTCACATAACACGCGGTTCCTTCAAACTTTTCCTTCAACAAATGTACAAAAACAACATATCTTGAGTTCATTCTCACAGGCCAAACATGATTTAGGTGAAAAATATTATTAAACACAAACAAAACAACACTATAGAAATCACAAGCTACACTCTAGAAACAATAGAAGCAATCCAATCTCCTATGCTAATCCTTCTAATACTATTATGAAAATTACATCCTCAACGCTTCATAACCCAAGCCCTCTTCTAAGAGAGTTGGGCTTGGCCTTGCTCTAATACAAAAATAAAATAATGCATAGAGGAGTTCATCCAAATGTGATACTAATTGTTTTACTTACTTCATGGATATATTACTTGAAAACACATTACATATATAGGAAATAGATAAACTCTCAAGATCCTAAAATGGTGGATCTACAATTTAAAAATAGCTAATACAATGTAGAACCAACCCCGAACCAAATTCCAATAATAATTTATTATGGTTCCAATGACAACCAATTACTAACTCATTTCTTCATTACTTTTGTGAAGGAAATACCCATCAAATATCCACATCATGGGACATTTGAGGAACCTACTTGTGCTCAACTTGAGATCAGCATTTTTACTCGTCCTCTTCCCGAAAGGTTGGGGATTTTACCTAGTCATCTGTATTATCTCATATCTCTCTTACTCTTGTTACAGCGTAACTTTCCACCTTGTGAGCATCAGCATTCTTTGGCCTTCAAGATTCATTTCATTGACTCAGATCCACTTTATGTCCTTAGAAACACATTTTTCCCTATTTTTCTTCTTGTACGCTTGCTATCCCATTATAGCCAGCGTACACGTAGGTTGTTCCACTATAGCCCGCGGTTGCCAAGTAAAATGGTAAAAATCATTGGAAAATTATTTTTTACTCCCAAAAAGCGGTCTTAGGGTGACCTTTGGCCCTCCATATGCCCCGAAATGCCTCGAAGTGTCCTTTCATTTACCTTTGGAAGGCTATATATTGAGCTCTTATGGTGTATGGAAGGGAAGAGAAAGATATAGCAAGATAACTCTAGTGGATTTTTTCTGTGACTTGAGTCTACACTCATTGATCCTTGTTGTTGTGAATTCCTTGTATTCACCTTCCAAACTCCTTTCATAGTTTGAGTTTTCCATTACATGGAGGATTGAAGTGGTGGAGGCACAAATGGAGAGACCCAGTTCTTGGTTCAGATTGGTTGTCGGCAAGAGGTCGTATATTGTACTTCTTTTTATTCATTAATGGAAATACTCATTTTCCCGTCCAACTAATATTGTGAATATTGTTTAATTACATTGGGTTATATTTGCTTATAATATCATGGATCATGCTATTGATTATGCTAATGTCTTTCACATATTATATGCACTTGCTTGTACTTGTTGTTGAGACTAATCTGTAGGGTCAAGTGTAGAAGTTAAAAGCTCAACGGGGATCTACTTCGAACATCCGGTTGAAGGTTGGTCTTTTCTCCATTATCTTAGCATTGTCATTTGTATAGCATTGTATTGGGAATTGAGTCATTTTTTGGTAGTCAGCTGTCTTTTGTGGTCTACCCAAAGCCATAGGAAGTTTTCTCCATAACAACTCCTACATGATGGACATATGTCAACTCACAAAAAAACAATATAATACTACAATAAGTCTAAAATGTATAGAAAACTCCTAATAACACTAGAAATAGCAACATATGTGTCTCTTACATATGACTCTTTGCAAGAGCTTCCATCCCAAGTGACATTTCTAGATTATGTCCACAATCTTCTGCATACATAGGCATAGATTCATTCAAACAATAAGAAGTTAATGATCATGTGGTTAATAAGATTAAAGGCAATGTTAGGATTTTTTCTTCTTCCTACTTCACCAATGGATTGCTTGTGTGTGTGAAGCTTTAACTCAAAAAAGAAGAGGTCACTTCCTTTCTTTCAGCCAATAACGTCAAAGTGGTGATGGGAAATGTATTGGTTCCTCCCTTAATCCCACGTTGATTTTTGCCATGAAAGTCAGGGTGGGTTACCATCACTGTGTTGACAGGTGTAGTTAATTCCTCCCATTGTTCATATAAGATCATGTTAATTTCGTAAGTGGTTTACCTATTTGAATGTATTGTTTGGTAGGTGGAAACTTGATGTGCCACTTGTAACAATATAAGGAGAAGTTTGATGAAGAAGCCTCCATAGAAGGAACTATTTTGCATGCTATAGAAGCGTCTAGAGATGGCGTGCTTTGCCTATTTCAGGAGTTGGAAAAACAACTGCCTATTTTTTATGTATTCTTTGAAATTGTTTTTTATTTGAGAAGCAAAAAGGAATGGAGTGAAACATTTTTTTATGTTTGAGGAGTTCCTTCCTATCTAAAAATATTATTGTTTCAATTTTGATTCGGATTTCCTCTTTGGAGTAAACTGTTCCTGGGTTATAGCTCATCCATGATTCTTCCCTCTTTAATTGGTATTGTATGAGGTTGCTCTCCTCCCCATGAGATCTTGTAAGCTTGGCTTGTTAGAGGAAAAGACTATGTGATAGCCTAAAATTCTGGTTGTAGAACTCGTTGAGCACGTGAGCAGTTTGTAACCTGGTGTTAATATCTTGTTGTAGTTGGAGAGTATAACCTAGTAGACAAGACCCTGTGTTGGGCAGCGAAGAGTCATAGTGCGGGATCAATTCCGTGAAGGAAGCTCACATGAAGCTATTGAAGAAAATAGATGAATGAGCAAGTGAATTCGAACTCAAAGAAGATATGAGCTGAAAAACTGTTGAGATATCGTTGAAAAGAAAATTTTGGACTTTGCGTGTGAGATTGGAGCCAAGTGAAGAAGGGAAATGGAGGTTGAGAGAGATCAATCCATGAGAGGCTGAAACCTATGGGTTGAATCCCCACAAATAGAGTGTGAAGTGCAATATCTCGAAATAGTGAAAGAATTATGTGTAAGGAGAAGAAGAAAGCACAATGGTTTAAGGTTGTGTGTTGGAAAAATGGGATCAATATCTTGAGGTGAAAGGGAAGAACATTTCAAGTTTGACTTAGAGGATAAATTTTGGAAGCTGGCTACGTGTTCTCATCTTTTTTAAAGGATTACAACAAAGGAACTAATGGCTTGAATTTTATTCAAGAATATATAGACAGAGTAAACTTTAAAAGAATCTAATCTTATCCGGAAGTGAATAGAAGAATCTAATCTTATCTCGAAGTGAATAGAAGAAGAAATTTTGTGCATTAAAGAAAAATAAGTTGGTGTGGCTGTAAACTCCATGAGATAAAAATAAGAAAAGTATCTACGTCTAGTGAAGAGAGGACTGAAGCTGTAAAAACTAAGGATTAAATGATCGATATTTGTTTGTGGTGCTCCTGCTGTAACATTTTTGCTCAAAGGGAAATAAATTCTGCATCGAAGAGGAGACCCATCCATAGTCAAGGTTGCATAGAAATAACAAGAAGGTGGTTTGAAGAGCCAAGGAAATCTAGAGATGACAATCTTGTGCAACAAAAAATATGGGAGAAGAATAACCCAGGTAAATTGTGGCATTTTAAGTTGCTTTTTGTAGACAAGTGTTCTTTTCTTTGAAGGTTGAAGGGTATATTGCTACCCCTATGTGTCAAGGGAAAATCACACCACACAGTCAATTAAAAATTAACTGTGCAGTAAATGTATATTTTCTTTGCTTTTGAACATTGACGGAAACCCCAACTTTTACTTCGCCAAAGAATTTCACTTAGCATAGAATTTACTTCACGAATATTAACTTCGCGGAACTTAACTTCGCACAACTTGATTTCGCATAAATTTACTTCACACTTATGTGAAGCTTGCGCTTATGTGAAGTTCTCAACTTTGCGAAAGGATATACTTCGTGGAATTCTTGACTTGAAGATACTTTTTACTCCGCGTAACTTCTTAACTTCGCGGACTTCTTGACTTCGACAAACCCACTCTTAACTTTATATTAAAATATTCCTTGCCAAAACATAAGAACCAAAACATTTAAATTTACGTCGAAGTTACTCCGCATTGAAATATAAATTTTACCACCGTGAAGTATTTGGGAAAGACTTGATTTATTTTACAGATCGTAAATGTAAACAACATTTACACAGGTAAATATGAAGAAAATATTTGACATGCAATAACCAACATTCTTGAAAATGAACACATAACTATAGACTTATTTTACCGCAGTAAAACAAACAACTTTGCCGCGTTACAAAGAGATGAGATTTTACTTTATCTTTCACTTCTTACAGAGCTTGGGCTCTCAAACACATCGCCGACATATTCTTCTTCTCCTTTCTTTCACACATCTCTATATATTTCCCTCTGAGTGAGTTTCATTTATACACAAACTTGGATTTGCTTCACCTGGAAGCTATAGAGTTACATTAAAGACTACAATTAATTTCTACCTAAGAATTTTGACTTGCAAAATGCAAACGCGGTTGAATAAATACAAGGAAGTGTGCACGAAGCCTTCTGACAGAATGGCTGACTGTTTGACATATCTGCGGTTCTACGGACTAACAGAGCCGGCGCAAGCTAGATACGCGATCAACACGTAATTAAATATTTCCAACACCCACTTAATTATGAGCAGATGGGGATTGTTAAACAGAAATAAAATTTTACAAAATATTTCAGAGCTGAAACATGCTCTGTGCATGATAAATTTCACTGTGCAGAACTTGTCACTTCCAAACAACTTCGCAGATATTGGAATGTGTCCCTTGCCAATGGTTTTGTGAAGATGTCTGCTACCTGATCTTCTAACCTGCAAAACTCTAAACAGTTTTCTTTGTTATTTATCAATTCTCTGATAAAATGATACCTTGTGTCGATGTGCTTGGTTCTCTTGTGGTACACGTGATTCTTTGACAGTTCGATAGATGATTGTTGTCGAAGTAGATGGTTGTGGGTTCTTGTTGGTTCTACGATAGATCACTTAACATCCTCTGCATACAAACGGCTTGACATGCAGCGCTTGTAGCTGCGACATACTCTGCTTCTGCTGAAGAAAGAGTTACAATGGGTTGTTTCTTTGAATCCCATGATAGAACACATGTTCCTAAATGAAATGTATTCCCATACATGCTTTTTCTGTCATCTATGTTTCCTCCATTGTCGCTGTCAGTTTATCCAATGAGTTTGAAATTTTCTGAGGTTGAATACGAAATACCAATGTCTTTTGTTCCACTTACATACCTTAGAATTCTTTTACCTGCTTGCCAATGGGATTCTTTTGGTGACCCCATGAATCTTGATGTTAAATTGACTCCATACATGATTTATGGCCTTGTTGATGTAAGATACATAAGGCTACGAGCAAGCCTTTTGAATAGAGTAGGATCTACATTGCATCCATCATCTTCCTTGCTCAATTTAAAACCTATTATTACTGGTGTTGTAGTTTTCTTAGGGTTTAACATCTTGAATCTGTTCAAGACATCACTTGCATACTTCGACTGAGATATAAATATACCATTTTCAGTCTGTTGGACTACAATTCCCAGAAAATACTTCATAATCCCCAAATTAGTCATTTCAAATTCACTTTCCATGAGTGATCTAAATTCCTATATGCCAAAATCACCAGTAAATATTAAATCATCTACATATAGGCAGACGATTAACTTATTACCTTGCTTGTTGATTTTTGTGTACAATTTCGGTTTACATTCACTCCTGTGAAATCCATTCTGAATGAGGTAAGAGTCAATGCGATTGTACCAAGCTCTATATAAGGAGTGTGCTTCAAACCATAAAGTTCCTTTTTCAGCCTGTATACTTTGTGTCCTTGTCCTGGGACTTCATAGCTTTGTGGCTGCTCCACATATACTTCCTCCTCCAAATAACCATTTAAAAATGCAGACTTAACATCCATTTGATAAACATGCCATTTCTTATATGCTGCGATGGCCAAAACTGTTCTGACAGTGTCCATTCATGCTACAGGTGAAAAAGTTTCATTGAAGTCTATGCCAGGGTGTTGTGTGAATCCTCTTGCTACCAATATTTCCTTGTGCCTCTGCACATTACCATCAGCATCTTGCTTGGCATTATAAATCCATTTGACGCTTATCACATCCTTGTCGATAGGAACATCGACTAATTCCCATGTTTGATTCTTCTCAATGCATTCTATTTCTTCAACCATGGCTTGTGCCCAAACTTTATCTTCAACAGCTTCTTTAAATGTTAGCGGATCATTAATTTGAGAAAATAATGCAAAAACTGAGAATGAATTGGGTGTACCAGTGTCATATATCTCACACATACTTCTTGTCTTTGTCGGAGTTGTTGGTGTTGAACTCTGTGAACTACTTGACAGCGTTTGCTGCGCTCTTAGTGTGCTTGTCAGAATAGCTTGCGCTGTGACTTGTGTTGGAGTACCTTGTGCTGAAACATGTCACAGTGTCCTAGGAGTAGACAGAGCTGTGACATTCTGATTTACATGCAGAGTCTCAACCACATCCTCTGTGATGTCATCATGTTCAACATGTGACACGATTTTAACATTCTTTTCTACAATTCCATCCCATGCTTCATTTTCTACAAATTGAACATCTCGACTGATGATAACTTTTCTTGCGACAGGTTCATATAACTTGTATGCTTTTGTGTCTTAAGAATACCCAGTAAAAATTCATTTATGTCCTTTGTTGTCTAATTTCCTTCTCAGTTGATCTGGAACATGTGCGTATGCGACACAACCAAAAACTTTTAAATGTGAAACACTATGTTTCATACCTGTCCAAGCTTCCTATGGAACTTTTTTCTTCACACTCTTCGTTGCACATTGATTCATGATGTATACAATAGTTGCCACTACCTCAGCCCAATATTCATTTGACAGATGCATGGCTTCCAGCATACTGCACGCCATCTCCATAATGGTTATGTTTTTCCTTTATACGATACCATTCTGCTACGGTGTATATCGCGAAATGAATTGCCTGTGTATGCCATGATTTTTACAAAAGTTTAAGAAATCATTTGAAGCATACTCACCACCTCTATCTGTTCTTAAAATCTTGATGTTGTAACCACTTTGCTTCTCCACAAGTGCCTTGAACTGCTGAAAACATCCAAACGCATCAGATTTATGTTTTAGAAAATATGACCATGTTTTTCTTGTGGAATCATCAATAAATGTGAGAAGATAAGTGCATCCTCCCATGGACGTTGTTTGCATTGGTCCACAAATATCAAAGTGCACAATTTCAACTGGTGTGCAAGCTTTGTATGACTTTCCGACTGGAAAAGTCTCTCTGTGTTGTTTTCCAAAGATACAACCTTCACAAATTCTTTCTGGCTTTTCAATCAATGGAAATCCTTTCACCATATCCTTCATGTGCAGTATCTTTAGCCCACCAAAATCCAGATGTCCAAATATGAAGTGCCACAACCAGGATTCATCCTGAATTTCTGTTTTAAACACTGCTTGCATTTCTTTGTCGCTATCTTCTTCTTTCTTGTCGTAGTGAATGTCTGCTTCTTTACTTTCTGCTTTGAATGTAGCTTCTAAGTTTCCATTCTGACTTCCATGGACAATTTGAGTCATTTTTCCTTTTATGATTGGTCTTATACTCAATGGAAACAAGTGATTGCTTGTCATCTTCACTTCCGCTATTAAGCGATTGCTTGGATATATGTCCTTGATCAGACAATGCTTTCCTGTCATATGGACTTTGTAACCTTTTTCCATTAGCTTTTTAATGCTCATCAAATTATGCTTCAAACCTTGAACATAATAAACATCAGGCATAAATTTATGCTCCCCCTGTTTGGTTAGAATATCAACAGTACCCTTACCCAAAACAGTAACTTGAATATTGTTTCCAAGTGTGACATCAGTTTGAACTGATTTATCTAGACTAGAAAATAGATTTAAATTACCAGTCATATGATTGCTACAGCCTGAGTCTAAATACCACATGTCATGTGGACTTTCTTGGACAACATTGCATTCATGTGGAGATGCACATGCTAAGAACAATGAGCTGAACGAAGTGCTTGTGTTGCTTGACTGCAATTGAAATTGCTTTCCTTGGTCATACTGCTTCTTCCTGCATTCATATGTGAAGTGTCCAAACCACTTACAGTAATGACATTGGATTTTTTATTTATCATACCCTTTTCCACTTGGTTGACTGGGGATCTAATTCTAACCTCTACCAGCGACATGTGCAGGGATGCTGCTGCGACCTCCTCTGAGAGAACTTCTTCCTCCACCTCTAGAGTTTGATCTTCCTCTGCCTCTTCCATGAATTATGGATGACTGTGCTGTGAATGCACCTTCTAATGATGTATCTGAACTGTTGATTCTATGTTCATGATTGAGAAGTGAGGCTTGCAACTCATCAATAGTAAATTGGGACAAATATTTGTTTTCCTCGAGGGTCACAACTAAAGATTCAAATTTCTTTGGAAGAACTCTAAGAACTTTTTCAACAACTCTTTGGTCACTTAGATTTTCTCCATGAGACTTTATTTGATTAATCAGACCAATAACACAAGTATAGAATGATTCTACTGACTCTATTTCTTTCATCGACAGAGATTCAAAATCTCTTATAAGCATTTGTAGTTTCGCAGTCTTTACCTTGTTCAAGCCTTGATAGGAAGTTTCCAATGTGTCCCACGCTTCCTTAGCTGATGTCGTTGCTGCTACTCTTGGGAGTATGGATTCATGTGTCGCTTGATGTATGTGAAACAATGCCTTTCCATCTTTCTTACTTTTTTCCCTCAAGACATCCTTCTCAACTTGTGTGAGATTGTTATATGTTTCCAGATCTGTTGGTTCTACATAGCCATTCTAGACTATTTCCCATACATCTTGACCTTTGAACAAAGCTTTCATAGTTAGAGACCAATATTCATAATTTTTACCTGAAAAGATTGGATTTTGAAAATTACCAGAAGTGGAAGCCATTCTTAATCACCTTTCCCTTTTTGTAAATAGAATTTCCTTTCGTCGTAAACCAAGCTCTGATACCAAATCAAAGGAAAAGCACACCGCACAGTCAGTTAAAAATTAACTACTTAGTAAATGTATATTTTGTTTGCTTTCGAACTTTGACGGAAACCCGAACTTTTACTTCGCCAAAGACTTTCACTTCACAGAGCATTTACTTCGCGGAAATTAACTTCGCACAACTTGGTTTCTCACAAATTTAATTCGCACTTATGCGAAGCTTGCACTTATGTGAAGTTCTCAACTTTGCGAAAGGCTATGCTCGCGGAATTCTTGACTTGAAGATACTTTTTACTCTATGTAACTTCTTAACTCCGTGGACTTCTTGACTTCGACAAACCCACTCTTAAGAAAACTTTATATTAAAATATTCCTTGCTAAAACATAAGAACCAAACATTTAAATTTACGTCGAAGTTACTCCGCGTTGAAATAGAACGTTTACCACCGTGAAGTATTTGGGAAAGACTTGATTTCTTTTACAGACCGTAAATGTAAACAACATTTACACAGGTAAATATGAAGAAAATATGCAACATGCAATAACCAACATTCTTGAGAATGAACACATAACTATAGACTTATATTACCGCAGTAAAACAAACAACTTTGTTGCATTACAGAGAGATGAGATTTTACTTGATCTTTCACTTCTTACAGAGCTTGGGCTCTCAAATACATCGCCAACATATTCTTCTTCTCCTTTCTTTCACACAACTCTATATATTCCTCTGTGAGTGAGTTTCATTTCTACATAAACTTGGATTTTCTTCACTTGGAAGCTATAGAGTTACATTAAAGACTGCAATTAATTTCTACCTAAGAATTTTGACTTGCGGAATGCAAACGTGGCTGAATAAATACAAGTAAGTGTGCATGAAGCCTTCTGATAGACTGGATGACTATCTGATATCTCTGCGGTTATGCAAACTGACAAAAAGACTGACAGATTCGACACAAGCTAGATATGCAATCAGCTCGTAATTACATATTTCCAACAGTTTGGTTATTGATCCTATAGCGCTCTTGAGCCTGTTGAGCTCATGAATTGGTAGGAAATTGTACCAGAAGCTTGAGAAGACACCTAATTTGATTAACGGGGAAGAAATCCCAAAGGTACAATGAAGGATTGAAGCGATTTTGTTAGTGTTTCAAAATTTAAAAACAAATTTGTAGAAGAAAGAAACAATGACATTGTAGAAAGTGGAGAAGTTCTTGATGAAAATGAAGTAAAGTACGATGAGGAAGATGGAGTAAAATATGTTGACGAAGATTTCTTTAGTGAAGAATAAATGATGCAGATTAGGAAAGAGATGAAACTAATTGAGGATTTGATTAATGGAGCAATCATAGATATTGTTGAACATGTTTCTGAAGTATTTGATAGAAGCTCTGATGCTGAAATAGAAAAAGGAGCTGATGAAGAGAATGAAACTACGAAATTTGCATGTGCAGTAGCACGAGAAGACTTGGAAAATATCACTATTGAAGTTGCAACTACAAGATCTCAGGCCACAAGAGATGTGGAAGAAAAGAATGTAAAACTGAACCGTAGTTTGTTTAATATTTCTAATGTTTATGTTTGTACAAGTGTGGACAACAATAGTATGACTTCAAAAGTTGAAGAAGAACCCATGAATGAAGTGTCAAGGCTACCAAGAATCAAAATCATAGTAAATATAAATAACAACACATGTTATTTGAGCATTGGATTCATAGCTCATAGAGTGAATGAACAGTTTGAAGGAGTTCCTGGACAACATAATTGCAAAAGCAATCAAGAGGAAAATAATGTTGGTAGAAGGTCTAAAGAACTTGAGAAGATGTCGAGGATGAACCTTAAAGTGAAGCTGAAAAATATCAGAATAATTGGTGAATACAAAGTATGGATTCTGAAAAGGAAAAAGAAGTTAATATTGCTTGGTAAGTCTAACTGAGACTAAGACAAGTTAGCATTATTATCAGAAAAATTTTGAAATAATTTTTTTCAAGCCCATAAGTCATTGTTGGAGCATGTTATTCAAGTGTTTCAATTCTTAGTGTGCTTGTAAATCTTGTATGTGGTGTAGCATACTATGGTCGGAATTAAGGGGTGGCGTTGGAAGGTGCAGATAATTCCTCTTGCCATTCATATTAGATCATGTTAATTCTATAATTCATTTACCTACCTAAATGTACTGTTTAGGTGGAAACTTAATGTGTGAGTTGTAACAATGTAAGGAGAAGCTTGTTGATGAATCCTTCAGAGAAGGCACTATTTTGCATGATGTAGAAGCATCTAGAGATGGCATTCTTTTCCTATCTCGAGTGTTGTGCATGCAAATACCATTTTTATGCATTCTTTGAAATCATTTTTTTAGAAGCAAAGAAGGAATGGAGTGAAACATGTTTGTGTTTGAGGAATTCCATCTTGTCTGAAAATATTCTTGTTCCAGTTTTGTTTGGGATTTCCTCTTTGGAGTAAATAGTTCTCGGTTTGTATCCCATCCATGCATATGCCCCCTTCAAGATGAACCCCACAACCCAGTTGGAGATTTATAAACATATTTGAGAGGAGCACGTGAGCTGAGATGATCTACATGATATATAACTTAATTATTGGGCATTCTATTGCTAGAATTCCTACATACTTTGTTTGTATATATCTATTAGATGAATATTGTGCAGATGAAGTTCCCTCAAATCCATTAGCAAATGACACTTCTATTTCTTACCCTAATGCTTGTAAGAGTATTTACATATGCCATTCATCTAAAGCAGTGTCGATTATGATAGACAATTGGAAACAATCTCTCTTTGACACTTTGTGATGACAAATTTTTGTGATGTTTTGGAATCCAACTAGCACAATTGTTCTATGTATTCAATCAAATCCAACAAATCGAAGTTACGTCTTGTGTAGAAGTTTTTCTTGGAATGAAATTTTTGTTCCAAAATTTGTTTGAAAATATTGTCATGTTGTCAGTTCTTCAAATAGAGACATGTTTACAAATTTACTGTATAAGTAGTAAAGTGATATGATTTCATTGTGTTTTACAAATTTACTGTATAGGTAGTAAATTTCTATGATTTCCATATTTTCAACTTTGGAAATCTTAAAATTGTAATTTTGAATATTTTAAAATTGTTAAAAACATATGTGGTATTTTTCATTATTTTTATTTTTATTGTAATTTTATTTTATTTTGTAATAATTAACACTATTTGAAAATTTAGGTCTATGGAGATTCAAAATTAGTAATTGACTAGGTGAAGGGGTCCCTATGCATGGATATATGATTCTTTGTCCCATATATGACCAAGTAAATTGTTGGAAATAAATTTTAGTTGCATCTCCTTTACACACATATACAAAGATCTCAATATGCAAGTTGATGGTCTTTCTAAACAATCGATGGAGATGAAAATAGGTTTTATGCAGTTGATAGAGAATAATGTTGGAATTGTTTTGGAAACAATAGTTTGATCCATCTTGTGATGATATAGGATAAATGTACTAATTCTAAAGGGAAATGATATTTTTCAAATGTTGATTGGTTCTAGAACACTGGAATTAGTCAAATAGCCATGAACTAGATGATACGATATGAGACAACTTTATCTTTTTTAAGAATCCTTTGAACAACTTACTATTGGAGTGACTTTTTGTATTTCCTTGACCACATTAAAAATGTAACCAAATATTTGTTCGTAAAAATTTGGAATTTATGACATTTTTATAAGGAAAAAGAATTGAGTATATATATGTAACAGTTAATAATAAACCTATGTCTTCTCTTATCTTATTTTAAAAATTGCAATGATTATTTTATTTGATGTTTTTTATTTTTCATCATTGTTTCGAGCATACGCCAACTCTTGATTAGTGCATGAACGAAACTTGACGTCCTTGCCTCCTCCATTCCCTAGTAGCATAAATTTGTGCATCCTTTGTAGAATGTTTTGTGGGCATCTGGCTCAAATTTGTTGGAAAACTATTTAGGGGTGTCCCTTTCATCTCCACCTTTCAAGAGCTTCCCATGAGGTTTTTACTAATTAGGCAATATTGTACCATATGAGTTCATAGTGGGGGGGTTTACAATTTTAAAACATGAAAAAAATATTCCCTAGTATATAGGGGTCAATGGGTATTTTTAATATATTGACATATAGGTACTAGGAGGTTCAAAATTAGGTATGGGAGGTATTTTATTAGGTATTGAGGTAGGATAGGGGGACCCTTCAATATCCACGATGATGTATTCAATCTATATAGTTTCTTGGGTCACCAAAATACTTGGCATACCCCACAACTCTTCCATATTGACATGTTGTGTTTATTCTATCATCAATATAATACCTATTGAAATCAATGATTTGATTAAAAAATGCATTACAATTGATGATATGACCAAGAAATGAAAAACTAATTGGTCGACGAACTTTGTACTCAATTACCATTCCATATAAACAAATAAATTCTGATAGGAATTTGTTCTTATAGCTTACAGAAATTATTTTTCCTTGCTAGTAAGGAGTGTGATGTATACATTGATCTGATGATGACTCAAAATACAATCTCTCTTCTACTAGTCTCTTTGTTGGGTTGGTCCTTTGGGAAAAAGAATAAGAGGCATGATCAACATAAAATTGATCCTTTTTATATCATATGATGATGCATAGCAATTAGTGTTGTTACAATATCCATTAATCTCCATTTTTTTCTCTTTTGTTAAATTAAAATACAAAAGAGAAAAAAATTTAAAAAAAAGGAAGTTCATTATCTTTCATCATTTTAAGGTTATAAGAGTTATGTCATGTCACCATACTCGGGGTGGTAATAAAAAGGGGTAAGATAAAAAAAATTCCTCAAAAAATGGATACCTAGGACATTTATGAAAATAGTTTTGTTTTGTTTTGTTTTTTAATTGGGAAGGAGTATTGGGAGGGGGATTTTCAAACATGTATTTTCACCACTTCAAGGGTAGCTCCAATGTATAAAGTTTATTTTTTTGTGAAAATTTGACTAAAGCAATCTTAGAACTATTGACGAAGTGTAATCTCTAATTTAAGTAGTTCCTAATGAAGAAGTGGGCCACGAACTCTCTTAAATTTTCTATTAAGTCATAGAGCCATATAAAACACTAATTTTATTTTAGGGGCACAATTCATTTTTCTTTTTCCATACATGTTTTTTTCTTGTTTTCAATTTGCAATGATGAGTGATATACAATCATTCTTAGAATTAAACCAACAAACTAAGGATATCTATAAAAATAACTATGGACACTCTACAAGTACATAGAATCTCTAGAAAAGGTACGTAAGTGAGACAAGATAAATTCGAATTGGAAATAAGTTGTTGTTAATGGAGATATTATTGTTGAAGAAATGGAAAGAAAGTACAAGAGATCAAACTAGACACATGAAGAGAAGGCTAGGAACCTAGAAAATATTATAATAACAAATAAGATCATAGAGCTTGAAGGTATAGTAAACAATAATTTGTCTTTCAACAATGACATAGGTAAGTTGGATATTAAACTCATCACAAAGGAAAAATTGAACAACTTAATAGATGTAGAACATGAATGTAATTAAAAATCCTCAAACCTCCTCACTTTTTTCCTAAAGTAAGAAGGAAAAAAACACACAATAGGGCTCATCAAGGATGCATTGCAAAAGCAATGAAAAATCAAAATGCCCTACCTCATAAAAGTATAAAGGTTAGGAAGACAAATTAAACATAAAATAGGTTAATTCAAGTTAAGCTAAACTCCATTGAAAACACATTTGAAATTTTAAGTAAAAATTTTGGACATAAAGGTTCATGGATATTTATAACTAAATATCTCATTCCAATAGATCAGGTTGAGGTGAGAAAGGATCAATTCTGAAAGGTAAAAGAGGCCATGAAAGATGAAAAATGGAAATATTTTGAAATTTAAAAGTTATTATTAAGGACAAGGAGCAAAATCACGGGGGGTTCACTTTGTTGACCAATATCATAGCACATCCATTCATAAAGGGGGGTTTTTAAATTGTGAAAAATAAGGTTAAGATATTGTAGGTATTGGGGGTAAGGGGAATATGATATGGGGGATTTATAGGTGTTGGGGGAGTATACAAAGGGGCATCTAATAAAAATAGGGAATATATTGTAAAAATGTTGTTTTTAATTGGAAATATGTATTGGCAGGGGGTCTCAACAAAAATATCTCGGTAGGTATTTATCAATATGTAGTGAAATTAGGGGTATTCTTTAATACCCCGTGAATGAAGGTGATATGGCATTGTTTCATTGAGTGGAGATCCCATTAGAAAAATCCTAACAATAAGTAAGATCCTTATATAGAATAGTGAAGGATCCTTATAGTAATGGGCCTACGTTAAGTTGGGTTTATTGAAACATTTGCATTACCTTGCTTGCGCAAACCTAGGAGCATGCTAAATCATCTATATTTTATATGGATGGATGGGTTTTCTTTATTTTTATCTAGAATAAAATATCCACTCAAAGAGTTTTGGAGGCATGATCTTACACCTTATAATAATCTTAATAAGAAATATCATTTCAATTTGTACATATCGATGGCGATTTCAAACATTAAGGATATAATTTTGTTTTAGCAATATGTTGCTTTGTGCATATAAATTCTACATTTAATAAAAGAACAATCTAAATAAGATTCCCCTTTCATTGGATTAGAACATGATATTTTGTATCTAAGAACTAAAGGTGATATTCTACTATGAGAGGAATTTATTGCTAGAACAATAAAAAAGCAAGTTGTAAACCTAAGCAACATATCTAATACTAACACATTATGGTTATATAAAGACCTTGATTTAGTCTGCATATATAAAAGAAGCTCAAAATATTTAGTTGAAAACTTGTTTGATACATGATTGATCAAACTTTGTAGTTGTCGGGACATAATAATGCAATGGTTCAAAGTACTGTCAAAATTCTAATCGAATGACTTGTATACATGGTCTTGGCAACAATGTCATTAACTATGTTATATTGGACAACCTTTATCATAAAATTATAACAAAGTGCTCAACTTGTATGAAAAAATACTCTTATCAAATTTCTTTAAAGAACAAAAATTAAATGATTAACCCATGGTATGAAAAATATTGAAATATTTATAGAAAAGATATCAAATATGCATGTGATGATTCCCTGGCATTAGGTTATCAAAATAAATAATTACAAAATTCTGGTTAAAAGGAAGAAACAATAAAATGCAAACACAAATCAGGAAAAATTATTGCACCTTTTAATAAACAAGCCTAAATATTGTTTTAGGCAAATCTCATTAAGTCCTTTGGGGTTACTAGCCACTTATGTGGATGGCAGTCGACCAGCCTTCTATTTACAAATTTCGATGACAAAGTGGGGCAGATTCACGAGGGCGGGACTACTACCTAAGACTCGTCAGAGTACTGGAGACTTAATCAAAATGTAATTGTTACAATGTTTGGGAACCGTTGTTCATATAAATATATATGCCTGCAATAAATTGAAAAAAAAAACTATATTTTATAGCAATATACATTTTTTCTTTGAAAATATTATTTTAAAATAAATATCTCCAACCTATAAAAAATTCTCTAACATATTGATCTTCATTCATTGGTTGATCTAGTTAGTGTTTGAGCTACTGTTAAGCCTCATTTTCTCATCACTTGTAGGGGATGTTGTACTTGTGTTAGTTGGATTGTTAAGTTGATTAACTTGATGTTGTTCCTCTACATTTCTAACTATATGGATAGAAATAAATGTGTAATGAGTATATCAACACTCACAATATAGTATACGTGGTTTCAAAAATTAGTAAACTTACCATAGAAACAAGTGCCTCATGAGCAATAATATAATATTATTCTTGTAATTTATTTACAATTTAATGAATTAATATTATTATGAATAATTTAATTGCAATAATTAATAGAACTATAGGATCAGTTTACAAAAATTATTTAACTAAACATAAAAAAAAATCAAGGAAAACTTAGCTAGATCTTCCCCTCCATTGTAATATTTGGATGGTGGGGGACACAATTCTAATAGAAGTGGGTAACCTATAGGAACTCGATGGGATTTGAACTTTTGAATTATGGCCTCCTTGTGGACAATGTGATGAATGGCTTAACTCATTGAGTTAACCCTTGGGACTATTCAATTCAACACAAATTATCCATAAACAAAAATAAGTTTGGTTATTGTGTTTTAATAACTAATGAGCAACAAGAGGTTAGGTAGTGTTGGTCTAAAATTTGTAGGGTTAAGGCTCCAAAAAAGGTCATTATTCATATGTGGTTTTCCTTGAACAATAGAGTGCTAAATTGGGAATTGAGAAGAAGAGAAAAACCCAAGGTCCTTGTCATTGTATACTTCGTAAATCTAGTGAGAAAAAACATCTCTCACATGCCCATTCAGTGCACTTTCACTATTCAATTTTGGAAGCATATTATTTATTCATTAGGATTGCTAAATATTTGGATTGTGACAAATATTGAGGGTTGCTTCAATGTCTAGTTTCAAAGGCATGATCTTAAGTAGTTGAGAACAATTCCATTTCTTAGGACATTTGACTATCTCAAAATGGCGTCCTCTTTGACAATAGGAAAATTCCTACTTTCTTAGTATTTGCAAATATTTGTGTTGTTTTCCAACTCTATCAAAGGGCCACTCATACTAAAATGGTTCGTCAAATAAGGGAGGGTCGGGTTTATAAAACCTTCACTTGGGACTTCTTTGTGAGCTTGATGATCATTATATTAGATTTAATTCCTATGTTGGTAGTGGTTCCAACAACATTGTTGAGTTGATTTCACTTAGAGTGCTTATAATGGTTACATTAGATAAAGGTATTGAAAATCTACAAGTTTTTGGTGACTCATTACTAGTGATAAGGTGGATGTGGAAAGAAAGACACATTCA